>VZSC01014374.1:0-38897 GCA_013398225.1 Steatornis caripensis | reverse complement strand
GAATGGGGGGGGGGGGGGGGGGGGGGGGGGGGGGGGGGAAGGGGGGGGGGGGGGGAGACGGACGTACACGACACCGCCTCCCCGCCTCCCGGCGCCGCCGCCGCCGCCCGGTGCGCTCCCGCCGTCTCTTTGCAACGCCGCGTGGCCCGGAGAGAGCGCGCTCCCTTGGTGGGGGGCGGCGAGGTCACCCCTCTCCGTAACGGTCGGGGGACGGCGGCGGCGGGGCGGGAGGGGGGCCCAGGGTCCGGCCTTGCCCTCGCACTCAGCGGCGGGAGCGCGGTGCTCTCTGGCAGGGAGCGGGGCGGGAGATCCCCCTCCCGGAGTCCTTTCCCGGGAGGGGGAGCCCGCGGCGTAGGAGCCTCCGTGGGCGGAGGGAGCCTCCGTGGGCGCCTTCACGCTGTTTAACGGAGCGCGAAAGACCACCCGTCCGTTCAGGGGCGCGAGCAGGACCCGGTTCGGCAGAGGTGGCGGCACCTGGCCTGTTTCTTAAACGCCTTGCCTGCGGGAGGCAGTTCGTCGTTCCAGGTTTGCCGTTTTGCAGCAGGTTGTGCCCACTTTCCCGCCTGGAAACGTTAACGAGCGGGGATGAGGCCCCGGACGGCGGCTTCGGGGCCCGCCCGTAGCGCGGGCGGCTTTCCTGAGGGCACCAGGGCCGAGCAGGCCCGGCTGCTGGGGCGGGCAGCGCCGGGGGGGCTTCGGGTGCAGGCGTGGTGGTGGTGGTCTGTGTGTGTGTGTGTGTGTTCCTCGGCTCTGCCGCCTCCTCGCCTCCCTCCTTATCCTTTGCAGCTGAGGAAGCTCGTGGGTCTGTAGCACATACTCCTGCGTGCAAGAGTTGTTCGTTTGGTGGGGTTTGTTTGTTTTTTTTCTGTTTGTCAGCAGTCTTCTTACTTTTCTATTAAAAGACTTACTAATGCCACATTTTTTGCAGTGAGCTTTTCTCAGACATACAAGCAAAGATTTTTTTCTTATTTTATTTTTACATACAGGAGTTGCTCAGGGTGATGAGGACGATAGATGACAGAATCGTCCATGAATTAAACACTACGATTCCAACAGCTTCCTTTGTGGGGAAGGTTGATGCTGGCCAGACGTGTAAAGAGCTGTACGAGTCTGTGAGTGTGCACTCCTTCGCCTTTCAGCGCACTTCCTGGTGTTTATGGTGTGCAGTGGCCACTAAGGCATCTTCCGTTTCTAAGGAAACCGCTGCCCTAGATATATCATGCTTTATGTATCTGTAAGTGGTGTGCTCGACTTCTCTATGCAGCTAAACCACGCGCATGTAACGGCTACTTACCATTACCAAACCACGCGAGGTACTTGCTTGTTCTGCAACACCGATCCTTGGAGGTGCACTTCAGGCTGCAGCGGATGGTGTTGGCCTGGCCCACTCGTTTGTTTTAAAAATGGATGCTGGTGTGCTTTTTGTGCTGCTTTGCAAGACTCCTGCTCATGTGCATCTCTGAGGTTTGGTCAAGTTGGTAGCTGCTGCTCAGAGCAGCAGTGTTGCTTCCAGCATGTCAGTTATCGAGTCAAGGGAATTTCTATAGGCACAGAAGTGCCTTGACTTTAGAAAGTCTTTTAACTCATACCTCGGAGGTTTTTATTCTCTGCTGAATTAATTGTGGCTTTCTTTCTTCCCCCACTTAGCTGATGGATGCTCACACCAGCAGAGAGAGAATCATCAAAAACTGCATCGCCCAGACTTCCAGTGTAGTGAAAACTCTCAGAGAAGAGAGGGAAAAGGCCCAGGATGACGTAGCGTTATTAAAGCAACTCAGGAAAGAGCAGACAAAGGTGAGTGGTGGAGCTTTTTAGAGGTCACTTGGAGAGGAAGAAGAGGGTGTCATTCCCAAATGAAAAGACCACTGTGATGGAGAGAACCTGAAGTGGATCCTGACTCAGGGAGTCTGGAAAGAGGTTCTTGTTGGTTGGGCTTGTGAGAACCATTTTCCCTAGCCCTCAAGACAGAGCTGCTTTTATCCTGCAAGTGCAGCATCTTCTGAGATCCTGCTACACAAATGCTGTAGGAAAATCGGTGTACTTCCCCATGGTGGACTCTAACCTTCAGTAATTAACACCACTTAGCGTGCAACTTACCTAGGGCTTGCTTAGTCCTTTCAAAATGTCTGAAGGTTCATTTTGCCTTTTTGAGATCTTGTAAAACTAGATCTCAGTTTTAGAGATCGGCAAGTGCAGGTGCCAAGATGCAAACACCAGAAGATA
This sequence comes from Steatornis caripensis, assembly GCA_013398225.1. NCBI lineage: Eukaryota > Metazoa > Chordata > Aves > Caprimulgiformes > Steatornithidae > Steatornis > Steatornis caripensis. The sequence continues at coordinate 36,674 of VZSC01014374.1, read as the reverse complement.
ATGGAGTATGGCTTTTGTGTATGTCTCTCGCACCACACGGTTATGCAGCCTTTACGCTGTCCCTTTTCATCATCACCCTGAGAGGCATCGTTCTTACTTGGTGTGTTAATTGGAATTCCTGTCCTCTACAAGGAGCTGCCAGGCAACCTTGAATTCCACTTAACTGGCTTTTTTGTTCTTTAGTATTTCTTGGGTTAATTTTTTTAGTACCTTGTGATGGTGTGAGAGAGTTCGGGATTTGCTTAAGGAATTTTAGTGTGCAAATGCCCTCTTAGCCTCCTGGCCTCTGGATGGAAAGCATACTTCACCAGAGGTGAACAGAGGCAATCTAGATGGAGTATCAGAAGTGGAGCGGGGAAGCCCGCTGAAGTTCTTGGCCTCATTCCAGGGCTCCCTTTGTGGGGGAAGGGATACTGCATGTGTAGCTGTAGGAGTGGCAGTTAGCAGGGATGTGAACTGTGCCATTGACTTATCTTCCAGATCCTCTCTGTATGGCTCGTGTTCACTTTACATTTTTTCCACACCGTGCGCTTGTAGTGTGCACCAAGTAAGACTGCTTGCTTACGGCTTTTTTTTTTTACATCCACTGGCTAGGTGTGTCTGTTGTGTTCAGCGGTTCAGTGAGCCTTCTGTTGAGGACTGGCTTAACCAGGGTTTCTAAAACGGTGCCTTTTGAGTTTCCAATGTAATAGTGAATTCTTCTCATAACAGCCAGACATCCCACCATCAAAGAGAGAGACATAGAGATATATGGTCCTATGTCCTGGCTGCTCCATTCCCCGCTGGAATACTATAAGACTTGAAGAGATGGGTCTTGAAATTTTACTTTTGCAGTGCTGAACTACCTCAAAATCCACTTACCCCGTACTTCGAAGAAGAGCCTGTTGTAGCCCGTGTTTCAAAGAGCAGTTGTAGTAAAAGAGCTTTGCAAGGGGATGGTTTGAACTCAAGCATCTGATTTTTCCTGGGCATTGACTGAGTGAACTGTTTGTTCATGTGCTCTTCAGAGAAGTGCTCTGTTGTGAGCTCAGATTTAAAGAACCAAATGGCAGGCGAGTGGTTTTATTCCTAAAGCCTCACTTAAGGAACTGCTAACAAGTGTCCATGTTAGTTTGGAAAACTAGAATGATAGCTTAGTATTTTCTATAAATTCTGTTTGCAGAGCAAGTTCTTTAAATAGTTTGGTTACTGAGCCCAAAACCTGTCACTGAAACCACAAGGAGGATCACAATGATAATGTTTAATAATTGGAGATTATTTCAAATGTTAAAAGCAATCCATGATTTGGAAACATCCCAGAAATCTTTTGATGAGATGACCTCAAGTTTACACTTGGACTTTATGAAGTGTAATCCATTTGCACTTCTTTTTTGTTCTCTTTGAGAATTGTGTTTTTTCTGCAACTAAAATAAGCTGTCTTGACAGAACATTTCCCACATTTAAGATTATGCATTTCAAATGTATATTCACTTGGTTGCAATACAGATCTGCTTTCTCTTGCTATTTGCGTTTCTCTCATCCTGCTAGTGGTACAAATTGGAGGACTTTATCCAAAATTGGTACTTCTAGGTCGTTGAATAAAAAAACTTGGAGTAGTGTCAGTTTAGCAGCCAGTTCTTTTAATCCTCTTATATTAAAATATCATCTGATTGTTGTATTAATTTGTTATTGTCTTAGTTTACTTGAATGGTCATAAAATATCCAACCAAATAGATTCTGGAAATCCAAAGTGTACAGCATAATGATTATTAGCTTTATGAAGTGAATTAGTAAGGCTTTTTAAAATGTCAGAGTATGTTTTAAAAACTACAGTAACAAGCCCCCTTGTATAGCCGTGGTGATTGACGCTGTATTGCTGTTTAGGTCTGCAACTCTAAGCAAAAGGCTAAAGCAGTAGTTTTGCTTAGGCTTGGTGTCAAAGGCAGTTCATGTGGCAGTCCAGGTGATTGTAAACCTGTTCACATCCTCTAGCTGGAGAAACCTTTCTCTGAACTGCTAAAGATCTTCTGAGTGGTATTTTATAGAGACCAATCCTGGCCATCTAGTCAACCTGCGGATGCTGGATTGTTACTTCAAACAGTTTGAAGTTCTGTTGAGTAGGTGAAAGTCCATCCAACGACTGCAGTAGCTGTTTGTTTCTGGACATCTTACTTCGAAGGTTTTTGCTGGGATTGCTGTCTTGGTTTGCACCTGTTCACTGACTCTTTAATTGGAACCATGTATTTAAAATGCATAAACTCTGATCTTTAGTCTCTTCTGTTAAACTCTCCAACAAAAATACATCCTAAATATAGGCAAAAATGACAGATGGTTCTTATATCTCCTACTGTTGCTTCAGGGCCTTGTGGCAGGGTCAAATTACTGCAGGTCACCTGAACACAGCTGTCACACCTGCCCCTTGGAGTTTCTAATAGGTGTGAAACAAAGTAATTCTTACATTTCTGGTGGGTCACGTGAGTGCTCAAGAGCTGCGTGTGGTTCTTGCCAGACCTTTTGCATCTGTGTAAACCTGATTTGTCTTACTGTGATCACATAACATATTAACTGGTTCAGATAGCATGAACATACGTGATCTGTTCTTGTTCTTTTTTTGGTCAGTGCATGGAGTAGACAGCAAAGGAGGCGCTGGAGATCTCTTTTATGATCTTAATTCTAAATCCAGAATCTGAGATCTGTGTTCAGTCCTAGCTTTGGTGCCAGCTCCCCATATGACTCTAATAAACGTGTGAGGAAGAATGAGAACTCAAGGCTGCAGAGCTAACCTCAGCACTGGCATTCCCCATGCCGAGGGCTTGAATTAGACATAGTAATTTTTATCTGTGAAGCCATTAACGTTAATCAGTTAATTGCTAGCAAATCTCTATGGGCAATATTTAAGAACAGAGCATTAGTAATTGGGAGCTACTTCTGCCAGGTTTGTGCTGTGAGTCTGCCTTTACCGTGCCCCTGCAGGCTTCAGTCTGCCCTGAGTATTGGCTGAATGGAAGGACCAGGCTTTCAGGATGATTATGTGTTGCGCCCTTCAGTTTGCGCCATCAAGGGAACGGGCACCTGGTACTGGGGTTGTGATCTGGAAAGCTGCAACGGTAGTAAATCCTGAAGGCTGCAGGGAGGCCCATTTGACAATAACCTCTTTGTCTGTTACTTTCTACAGTTGAAATTGATGCAGTCGGAGCTGAATGTTGAAGAAGTGGTAAACGACAGAAGCTGGAAGGTACTCAGTCATTTAAAATAGTAATGATGTTCTGTCCCAACAGACAGTCCTGCACTGGAGGTGTGGGACCAGTGCCTTACGAGGCAGGTTACTTAGAAATAGTTGAGGGCAGTGCTGGGGGAAATGTTTCAGGTGGGTCATCTTCCCAGTTCTGGATGCGGAGATCAGAGCTTTTCAGTTGCACTGCAAGGGGAAGAAAAGCATCTGATTTAGAGGAGAGGAAGGACCCTGGAGTACTCCCTGTGTAGATCCCTTTCTCTGCCTTGCCCAGTGGCTAAGGACTGTGTAGACTTTCTGTGGTGGCCTGTCTGGAAAGCTTTGCTGGGCCTCTAACAATGTCAGAGGGATGAGTCTTTCAAATTCGACCATGTTTGGTACTAATCATGCTTCTGAGCAAGGAGAGGCCAGAGGAAGGTGGGGCTGAAGAAACTGAACCTTTTACTGCTGGAGCTTCTGCAGGCCTGGACTGATGCTCCCTGATGCAAAGGGTGGGCTTGCTGTTGCTCTCCTGTGTCAACAGAGGGGGCAGATCATCCTCTGGATTGAGGGCCCTAGACAGTCTTGTTATAAAGTGATCTTAAATTCTGAGGTGGCTGTATTCTGTCACTGCAGCATTTCACATCTAGCATCCTTTTCTTATTTGTTGTAGCTTTTCAGAGCTTTCAGTACTGTGTAGAGAACCTCTTTCCCTCTCAATGCAAAGAAGGATTTTTGCAAATAGGTAGTACTATAGCTGCAGCTCCCTTTTTAGTCTCTACTTCAGGATTTTAGTCCTCTAGGTTGCATCAGCATAAATGCAATATAGCTTGTGTATTCTTGGAGGTCTAGTCACCACAGTACAGCTCGATGCAGGCTGATTAGATGAGCATCTACATGTTTTTCCAGGTATGCTTTGCAGTCAATACTGCCTCTTTACTGTCTGAAAAAGCTAGTTTTGCCCTTAAGCTTAATTAATTTAAAGCCAGCTCATATGTGACTAAGCAACACCACAGCCTTAACAACATGCTGCGGGCCACCAGTGGCAAACATTATATGGCAACTCTGCCATCAGTTTTATTTAAAAGGGGTGGGAGGAAGACCCGCCCCACACTATCTCCATTCTGAAGCCCAGAGCTGGCACCAAAGTTACCACTGATGCCGGTGGTTTCCTGGAGCTGCATTAAGCTTTTGCTAGTGACAGAAATGTCCAATTTTTCTTGACGGTGGAAAACGTGTTGTTTATAAATAGCGAGGTATGCATGGTGCAGGGATATCTTAGCCTGCTAGTGTTTAAAGTAGGACTTGAAGAGAAAAGTGTTTCTGGGTTTTGTCTCCAGCTCTGCTGTTGTCTCCATCTGAATATATGTATAAATTTAATTTATACACCTGTAAAAGTATGTCACTGAAGGAATTAGACCCAGTCACAGTTGTAGACTGAATGCCGTTTGTTACATGGATGTGCTTATTGGTTTGCAGGTCAGGACCTCCACTCTTTTTTACTGTTGCAGACTTTCAGTTGGAAAGTGCACTTAGGTATTTACATTAACCCTAACCAAATGAAAACTGATTGGAAAAAATCTTACTAGGAAACAGAAAGTTGTTTGCAAACACTTACTCTGGGTAGTTGTAGCAAGAGTGGCATAAAGAAAGGTGCTGCTTTATAGAAATGCATGCAGTGGAATTTTGCTTGGCTGATACCAAACAAGGATTTGATTTCTAAAACAAGACACTTGCATTAGCCTCTGTACAGCACCTCCATGCTGGAGTTTATCATTGGAGTGTTTTGTATTAATATGTAAAAGACAGCAAAATCACACTTCTGCATAGTAGCATGAATGTTAAGGTTTCTCAGGCACTGTTTTTCCTCTCTGAAAAATGAGAATAGCACTTCACAGGTAGACCAGTGGAGTTGAGTGGCCTCAGTAACACACTGAGATCTGTGAGTCAATGATCCTAAAAGTAGGAGGCAGTGTTAGTAAGACTGCAGTATTGATCTTCCTTCCACAGGCTGCAGAGTTATTGTTAAAGAGTTTTTAAAAGTTTGCACAATAGCAAGCCAGTGTGTTGTTTGATGCAAGAGACCCTTACGGTGTTTTAGAGTGTATTTCCAGTACCCTTTAAGACATGTATGCCCTTAAAATGTACAGTGGGCAAAACCAGTGCAGTTTGCTTAGTATTAAAATGCTTCTGAATGGGAACCCTTTGTGGCTCTTAATTTCTATGGTTTCCTTCTATTGCATATCTAATCTCAGACCTTTACATACTCCTAACTCTTCCAGAGGTGTCCATTGCATGTGGTAATGTAGTGGGGCAGGCTGTCTGTGTGCATGTGAAAGAAACCATATTACAACTTCTGTTTTCTGCAATATGAAACAGTTTGTAAAATGTATGTGTTTCTTAAAGTAAATTAAGTTTGAAAACAAGTTGAAAATGACTCAACAGTTGTTAAGAATTAATGCAAAAACTAATGCATGCTCCAAACTTCACTTTTGCTGAAGTTGCCCTAGGTTTTAAACTCTGAATAAGGAGCTCAGCTGTAGAAGTAGAAGATTCTAGGAAGATACAGTTTAAAATCATGTATTTATATGAAGTGATGCATAACTTCCCCAAAATTGCAAGACCTGTCACTTTGCATGTGAAGCCAATGGGATAGTTCATGAAACTTGATATGCTGATGATCACAGGCATCTGGATCTGTGAAGTCCCTGCTCTAGCAGGAGTGCTGGTGGGAGAACTAATCACCACCAGTGCCTCAAGTTGGTGCTAGGTGATGCTTGTGTCGCTTTTCAGGACATGTGCTGGACAAAGTTTGGAGCCAGAATGATAAACAACTAAATCTCTTGTAAAGAGCACCTGTGACTTTGGTGTGAGCCTGTGTGTTGTGCTTTTGATTCAGACTGCCTTACTTTAAATAGTCACATTTATTGGCCCTCCCTAGGGTAAGCAGTCTCCTTGACAAGGCCTGCAGTTCAAGCTAAATAAAGATGATCTTAAGTCTCTTAATTCTGTGTGCTAAATTTTACCCCGAGAAGGTGCCAGAGGTGAGTGAGGCGAGAGCAGTGTGCCCTTTGCATAGGAGGGCTGGCAGCATCAGCACCTGTGGTCAGATAACTAAAAGTGTGAATGTGGCGTCGCAGAGCCCTTGCTCCTCTGCTTAGCTGTCATGACAATGTAAAACGTGTTTGCTCAGAAAAGAGAATACAGTGTCCAAATTAGAATGCCAGAGTGAACTTAACACAGCCTGTCAGGAGCCTTCCACTGACAATTTCCCTCCCTCTTTTTAAAAAAAAAAAAAAGGCATCAGCATCTTTGATGATAGCAAACTACCAAGATTATGATCCTGCCTTATCTAAGGGAGAACACTTTTAGTGCTGTGCAGCCCCCCAACATCAGGCTGCAAACTTTGGATTCACTAAAGCCAGGAGAGAAGGTGAATGGAGACAGATGCCTTGGTAAGTACCATTTATTGGTACAGCAGGGCTGGGCAGCTTGAGATGGGTGCTACGGGAAGGGGTAGTTGCCTGAACTAGCTCTGAAGTTCTGTACATCTCCTGGATGAGGGCTGATTTCCTTTTGCTCTTCTGTTTTTGTGTCTCAGGTATTTAATGAGCGTTGCCGAATTCACTACAAGCCTCCGAAGAGTCAATGATGTGGGATGTTTTCCATCAAAGTGGTCCATAACCATGAGAGCCAAACTGGAAAGAGACCTTGGGTGAGCTGTATTGGGACCCTCCAGAACCAGTAGAACCCAGTCTTGTTTTGTTTTGGACCTACTTAGCTGAAATCTCAAGGTTGAAATGATTCTCCTGTAATTATGAGAAAAGAACTCATCTTTTGTACAAAATATGTGAACAAATGAGTTTTATAGTATTAAAATAATTTTCAAATGGAATGAGAAACTGGCATCTTTCTTGAACTTCTACAGCTTCAGCAGTCCTAGAGGGGAAGAAGCAGTAAAAACCAGCTCTGAGCAGGGAGGACAGGGCTCTCCCTAAACTGGTGCTTGCCAAACTGTGAGGAAACACGGTGTGTTTGTGTGAATGATCTACTAAAATCTGAAAGGAAATAAAAATTGCAGAATAATCAGCAAGCATAGGTTCAGCATCCCTGAAAGTAAGAAGCTACCAGCATTGTTCCAAACTACTCAATACTAGCAGCACTGGTTCAGAGTTGCATGTGGATATGGGTTTGCCATTGTTCCCTCAGTGCTGACAGGCAGCATCTGTTGCATGCTGGCCTTTGGTCTGTCTTAGCAAATTCTGGATTTTTTCTTTAAACAGGGAACGTGGTGTCGGTTAAAAGCACTTTGGGTTGGAGATGAAGATATATCTCATTTGGGAATGAGACAGTTAACTACCTGGTGACCCTATTTTTTTCTCCCTTCTGAACCCTTAAAATTAATTCTATAGGTGGATTACATTTAAACTGGGAAAATAGCTGTGCATACCTGATCCTGTTGATTCTGGCCATAGTGGTGTATTTAAAAAGTTTTAATGCAACACCCCTGCAGTAACACAGCATTTAACAGTAGATAAGTATGAGGAAAGCGGCATTACTGTAATTATACCTGTATTTTTACTAACTCTAATTAACTGACAGTCCAATGACAAACTCTTCTTGGTTGCCAGCTGTTTTTATTACTTAGTGATAAGTCTTTAAGAACTGTTGAACTTGAATAGAGCCTTAAAAATACAGGCCCCATCTTGCAAACACTTTGGAATTCAGTAACAGCACTGAAATGACTGTATACTCTTGCATCCCTAAAAGCTCTGCATATGCGGGGGGTGGGAAGTAAATCGAGGAATGTACCTGTGTTACTGAAGGCTGGCAAAAATCTGTGCAGCATCATCTGGTTTATAGTTGTTTGTCCAGTAGAGACTCAACATACTCGGTGGCCTTTTTTTTTTTTTTAGGCAAGAGTCATTTAGTCTCACTTTTCTTTGAGAATAGGCAGAAATATATTTTAAGTCTTTGAGGATGTAAATCTTAATGTTCAAACTTCATTTTTTCCCTTTTTTTCCTAAGGTACTGCAACTGCTGTAAGCAGAACTTTACTCCAGTTGGAGCACTCATCTCACTCTTGAAGTATTCTCATTGTTTTTCTGCAACTCTGAAAGCAGAAAATATGTTTGTTCTTCAACTGTTAAAATCTTATAATTGTTTATCCTCAAAGTGGAAACCAAATACTGCTCAGAACTGTAGGCTGGATTGCCAGTAACCTAATTTTCACAGGAGATGGTCCACTAATGAGATGTTGAAAAGAGTTAGTTTTAATTTCAGTGTTGGTACTCTAATACTAACCTCTAATATAGGTGTCTAAAATATTTGTTCTCTCCAGGGCTTGCATCTACAACTGCAGGGACATATTCTCCTTTTAAGCCAGTTGCATGATAGAAACTTTTGCCGGTGTGTTTAAAGTTGGCATCAATACTCTTGAAATTTAAGCGTGTGTTGTATTTCTCTAGAAACTAGAGATTGTAATGAGAATTAATCGCTGTCCTCCTCTATCCATCCAGATGTTTGCTCAGCTGTTGTGGGAACACTTCTTCACTTAAGCAGATGCTGTGAAAAATGACCTGTGAAATGGATGTGGTACATATGCAGATTTTTTTTTTTTGCAGTAGCCCAGCTTAGCATTTCTTATGAGAAAACTACGTAAAAAACCTCCAACCCCAACATAGCACTGTTTTTCTTTTCAATATAAAGCCAAACAAGTAGGTCTATACAAACCTCTATATGAAAAACTTCTGATACCGTAAGAAAACTTCTAAGTCCCAAACATGCCTACTTCAGGTGTTTGCAGCTTGTATACAGAGAGTTGCACTAAGAAGTTGAATTACTCTAGTTTGCTCTGAGCGCAGAGGGATATCTCTTACAGTAAATGGCAAATCACATGGATCAGAGGCTGTTTGAATCTTGCTGTTGAACTTAGTGAAATGCTAAGGTGAGTAACTGGAACTGCATGCCATGCTTTGGGGCACGGGGAAGGAGAAAACGGCTTTGCTGTTTTTTAAGTACTTAAGTACTTCTGCCTGTGGAGTGGGGTGTTTTGTGATGGTATGCAAATGGTGTTGGTAAGAACTGTAGGCCACACTAAACAAAGGCAGGTAAAATCTCTGCGTCTAGTGACCCCTGCCCATTCTAGGATCATGCTTAGTCTACAATTGAATCCTGCTTTAACTTTACCATCAAAATAGTCACAAAATTAGTGGGCTGCTTGATGTCATATGTGAGTCAAATAATGGACCCCACAAATACCAGGATTTCATCCTTTTCCTGGTTCTGACTTTTATTTCTGCAAGTAAAGGCACTTGAATAAAAAGCACAACTGGTGCCCCTGCCCAGAGTCTGGATCTGCATGTGGCTGGCCCCTCTAGTGGGGCTTTTCCATTGCTTGGAAATGGTGATGTATATAGGTGGACAGATCCCACTTGCTTGGAAAGTCCTTTCAAGTGGGTGCTTCTTATTTTCTTCTGTGAAACAGAGGTGTGTTTTTCTGACACTCAGTGCTGTAGTCTTCTGCAGCCTGTTAGGCACTCAAGACCAATGAAATAGGTTATCTCTTTACAGAATTTTTTTAAGGATAGAATTTGGTTGTCTTGAAGGAGACTGAGGGGAAGATGCTCTTTACTGATACCATAGGCTCAGCATTGGCAGGGATATGGTAACTTTGTGCTGCTGAAGTTCAGGTTTCTGTTAATCCTGAGTGATGTACAATGTCAGAAATCTTTTGAAATCAGAGTGGGTAGCAGGGGGGGAAACTTGTTTTGCAGACCAGCACATTGAAAGTCAAGGGTGTTATTACTGTGATGCTGACAAATAGATCTCCAGTTGGTAGATGGAGGGCTGCTTTCCTTTAGCAGCTCTCAAAATGGTGCAGACCGTGTGTCATTTCATCTAGTCACAATTATGTGTCTTGTCACTGCGAAACCAGAAGACTAATCTACTGATGGAGCTTTCACAATCGTTTCTACAGAGGTGTCTTAATTTCTGGTTAAAAATAACTCGTAAATACATAACCCTGGGGTTTGGTTGGTTGGTGTTTGTTTGTTTGCTTTGTTTTGTTACTGTACTGGTGTTTTTCTTGACTATAGCTTCTACTTCTTAAAATTGCTTATACAGGACCAGGGAGTAGTGGCCTGCAACTGTAAAGGTTTGTTTTTTCATTATTGGAATAGTACATAGTGCAAGATGTTATTCGCTTTAAAACTATAAAGAATACTAGTGCTGTTCTCCGAGCACAGATTCTCCAAGTTAGCAGCAGTACAATTACGTGAAGAGAAATTGCCATCTGTGCAAATGGTGAGCGTAGGCTGGAGTGGTATGTAATTTCAAACACGTCTCAGATAGTGAAGTGGAGACACTAGCTTGTTGGTATTGTGCAAGAGATGCAACGGGGATGACTGTTGTTTTCAAGGCAGCGTTCCAAATGCTGCTTCGTTACCTCCAAAGCTTAATCGAGAGAGGTGTAGATGAGGTTTGCCTAGGATAGTCTGTTGCCACTGGTCATCTTTGATAGTAGGTCTGTCAAATGTCAGCATTTCAAAGTGACTTCATGAACTACGTGTGCAGGATGAGTACTGCATCCCAACTACGTGTGCAGGATGAGTACTGCATCCTAATCTTAGAAATATCACTGGATTTTGGGACAGCCCTTAGCACTCCCACGGAAGGAAAGCAGACTGGTTGGCCTGTGTAAACTTTAGCATCAGCTTGCTGACAATTAGTGTTGATTTCCCTTCCCTTCTGCATAACTATCTGCATTCTGGGGGGGAAAAATGTTGCTGTGCTTTGAAGTAAAAAACAGAAAATCCAGAAATATGGAGTCCAGTGAATGATTTCCATGCAACACTAACATCTTTAGTTTCACACCTAGAGTTTTCCCAAGATTATAAATTAACCCTCCTAGTCTTTGGGCTCAGTGTATCTCTTACTAGTCAGAATCAAGAGTTCTCCAGAGGGGTAGTGCTGCCTTGGGGATCTTACCAACATCCCTTCCCAGGGGAGTTAGTGAGATCTGCATCCTCGTGAATGGAGAAGTTTATAAAATATCCTGGTTTAGCACTGCTGCTGTGTGGTTCTTGGAAGCATTCTGTGGCTTCTGGCCTCAGTAAGGTGAGCTGGCTCCTCTAGTTAATTAGCTCATCTGTCCTGCTGTGTGAATAAGGTGGGTGGTAGCAAGATGATGGAAGATGATCACTGAGTTAATCAGCAGGGTCTTGTGCAAAAGGAGGAGATAGAGCTCATCAGCTTGAATTGTGACTAACTGCACAACTTGGGCTGTGAGGAGGATCTTATCTGGAGTGGTGAATTTGGAGAAAATGGCGGACTTCCAGCTTTAACACTTCACATCCCCTTAATTCACAAGAAGTGGGAACATTTTTCTCTTTGATCAGAAAGATGTTTTGTTAGGACAACTGTTTTTCCACAAATGCCTTTCATCCACTCCTGTAACACTACTGCCCAAGTTTGGGAAACTCTGCGATGTCCGTATCGGTAATGCGCTCTTACCTTGATCTGTATACTCTTGAGTTTAGGGCTCTTACAGCCCCAGTTTCTCAATCTCAGGTCCTTTGTACCAAGAATAGGCCTTGAAGTTAGATATGAAGTACATTGTTTACAGTTTAAGGATATGAAGGTATTGCTTACAGTCTGTTGTGTCACTTGTCATCTGTGAGGAGGGACAGTAGGCTGGTTAGGACACTGGCAAGTCTGTGCTGCTTGGTCACCATTGCTGTGGCCATGAACAGGCTTGCTTCTAGCAAATTCCCTAATGCTGATTCCAGCAGAAATGCCCATTGCCTGTGTGCAGCACATAATCATTTCACCTCCTCCCATGGACTCACCCCTAGGGACTAAAAATCGCCTGGTCTGTTGCTACTTCGCTGGTCCTAGCTGTGGAACAACATTCCTCCTGTTTTCTGGAGAGGGGGATGGCAGGAATACTAAGGGGAGTAGTTTTTCTGTGGCCTTGGGAGGATTAGCTCTGCCTTAACAGATAGGGCTGCGAACAGTTGCTAGCCTTTCCTAAGTAGGTTGCACATGGTTTGTACTTTGTACATTCATGTATGGCCATGAATACGACTGTGTCTGTGACTGTAACTGCAGAATGAATACTTCTGACTATATATTCTGCATGTTGAGTATTTCAGCAGTGTGTGAAATATAAGTATCTTGAAATTAGAAACAGCTGTTGTGCACACACAACTACTGTAGTGTGAGGTATTGTATTTTGTCTTCCAGGAAACTGGCACTAGAGTTGCAATAAGAATGTACATGGTACTGCATATTCAGTTGTTATTACGATTGCTAGAATGCAACTATAGGTTTGATAGGAAAAAAGCAGAAATAACTTATTTGCAGTACTTACCTGAACCTAGGATTTAGTATTTTCTGCTTCTGGTTCTGATGTTTATCTTGGCACCTTTCTGGCCAGGCAGAGGGAAGTAAAGCCACCGATAGTAAAATGCAATCTGCTTTTGTTTTCCCCTTGGAAGGATATCAACACAAAACAATTTCAAGTTGAAAGGGACCTGTGCTAAGGAAATTACTGCATGCTTTCTTCTGATCTTGAATGGTATTGGGAAATACTGGGTGTGACTTTGATCCATTTCCTAAGTGCACAGACTAGTCATCTGCATATGGGTGGAGAGGCAAGAGGTTCTAGTTTCAGCCCAAACCAACTATCCTGAGATGTGGGTGGCTGGAGGCTGTTGTTTGCTTTTCATATTGATGTTGAGACTACATACACTTAAGATTTTTAAAGTCCTTTTTACATTTAGTATTAATATTACCAGTGCTTTACATGGCTTTTTCCCCCCATTTTCCCTATGTCTCTCCTTCTCCACTTCAGCAATGGTAGGATCCGTATGTTACAGGTCATATGATGCCATGACACATGTGTATGCATATATATACGAGATGCCTGGTGACTCTGCTCAGACTGCCCTAAACTTCCCTTTTCAGAACCACACATCATTTCAGAGAAGTTACCTGCCACTATGATGCCTGGGGGCTTATCTGAGACCAAGCCTGCTACTCCAGAAATCCAGCATATTGTTGACGAGGTGAGTTGTGACGTACCTAAAGATGAAGTCTCTGTGTGCAAAGGGCTGAGTCCTGAAGCTTGTGTAAATGCTGGGAGATGGGGTGGTGATACTGAACCAGTGTTTAAACTGAAGAAGCTAGTGCTGAAAATGGGAATCCCCTTGTCGCCAGTATTTTCTCAGCGTTCTGCATAGGCAGTGTACTGGTAAGACCAAGACAAACCACTGCTCTGTCTCATCCTTGTCCACAGCCAGGCATAGTACTGGCTACCTGCTGTTCATGTTTGCAGGTAGTTCAAAGACGAACTCTACTACGCCGGCATTGAGGTCACTTGTTTGAAATTAAAGGTGGTGTATTTGAAGAGAGAAGATTGTAGAAGTCTGTACCTGGTAGAATTAATTCCTCACTGAAGGACATGGATAGGACAGTGTGTGATAGTATGCACTAAACAAAGATATATACAGGACAAGGCTGTGGATAAACGGCATGTTCTCTGCTGGCATCTAGTGTTTTCTAGAGTCACAGCTCTGATGGAGGGGCTGCCAGTGAGCCAGCGAGGCAAGGTGAGCTTGGCACAAAGCAGGCAGGGTGAGTCCAGTTGCAATGGTGGTTGGTTACAGGCAGCGGTCCTGTCCTGGATGCAGCTGTGCGAACAACACCTCTGCAGATCCTCTAATGCCCTGCAGTGCAGCAACTATTAAGAGTATAAAGTGCATCCTTAGGAGCTGGAAGGGAACAGCGTGGCATGGGAAAGCTCCTTTTGCATCTCCCCTCTCGTGTTCCCGCCCACCCCCCTAATCCCCTTCACCCTCCTCCCAGCTCCGACAGATGAGCTCTTCTGCCTTTGGCAACTGCACAATGCGTAACCTGTGCCCTCATTGAGGAAACAAAAATAGGAAGTGGTGAGGCTGAACACTCCAGTGCGTGCAGGGCTCCCAGCTTCCTCCTTTGCTGTGCTGTAGAGGACAGAGTTTGCACCGGCACTGTTTCATGTCTCCTGTGGTCTTGCAGGCTAAGACCAGGCAATGAAGAAGCCAGACTAAGGCGAGCTGGGCTGTGCATGCAGAGGGGCAGAATAAATAGGCTGTGGTGTCAGAGTCCAGTACTCTGACCAGATTCTCTTAGATATTCCACATGTGGACGACATAATATTTAATATCTGATTTACCTGTTTGCAGATATTTGATGTTACATGACATTTCTGATTTAGGAGAGTGATACAAATATACTGCTAACACAATACAGATACAAGTTACTCTTAGCAAAATATAGCAATTGCAATACACAGTTCAGTGACAACACCAATGTGATCTCCATTAGTGGTCTCTATAATATGCTCACTGTCACAACACTGGGAATCCTCAGTCGCCAAGAAGGAGTGCCTGGGTTGAAGCCGGTTCAAGCCTGTTGTTCTCCTTGAAATTCTTTTGTTCATTGATTAGTTTTTGTACTCTGTGTTGGGCAGAACCACGTATTCATTCCCCTCATGCTGGTCTGACTAACTCAGGGAGGCGTTCACATTCTTTTAATAAACTCAGGGAGTTACACCACTAGTTGATCCACTGGCCTGACACTGATGTTTATCTAAAACAAGCACCCTCTGGTCCCCTTTGTGTTGAGATAGTCAGCTTCTTTGCAAAAGCTGTGGTCAGTCACACCCTGCATTATTTTCTGAGTCTCCTAGGCACATTGCCCTTACCCAACTCATCTGAGATGTCTTCCATTGTAGGGCTTTATTGATCAGTCACAGCTGGGGTCACCAGAGTTGAGCATGTGTGCATGGGGGATGGCCCAAGTATGTGATAACAGGTTAGTCGGAGGGGAGATAATTTACTGCAGAATGGAAAGAGAAAAGGATTAGCTAAAATTGTTTGGGGCATACCGATTGTATTACTCCGGAGCAGTATCACTGCTCCTCCTATGCCGGCACAAGTGATTCAAGGAGCAGCCCTTGCAGAGATTAGAAATTCCCTTTTACCTATGGAGGGAAATATTTTCATATTTTCAAATTGCACTGGAGTTGTTGATCAGACCATGCTCATGCTCCGTCAACCTTCCAGAGAGAGTTTTTCAATCACAGGAGTAAGCCGTTCTCCAAAATCAGCTCTCTGTTGAAAGTTGGGAACTGCCTGTGCCAGTGGCTGTAGTCCTAGGCAAGGACTTGCGGCACTGTTGTGTATTTGCAGTTCTTGTTTCTTCATGTTTAAGACGGGGAAGGCAATGTCTCCTGCCAGCTGGGGGCTGTGAAATTTGACTATGAGTTTGTGAAATACCTAAAGGCCTCCTTTGAATGCTGCTAGGACAGTGTGGCATGCCAGCTAACAAGTTATGTTTTTAGTGCTAGGCTGTGTTATGATGAAAAAATCCTGCCCTGTTGCAGTGTGTATCAGAGATGAAACCACAGTGCTCAACTGTCAGTGAGCGAATGTGCACTTAAAAATACGAATCCTCGTTTCAGGCTGTGCTAATGCTCACAAAGTACAGGGCAAATAGGGGATCTGAAATGCGGATGGTACTGATTTTCTGTTTGATTCTGGAAGAGGACTGATCTCAATTTTTGTGTTCTTCTGTTCTCAGTAACTTCAGGAAAATGAAAACAAATTATTCTTTGCTCTTTATTTTCTGCAAGGTGAAATTTTTGCCTTGTGCTGAGCATGGGAGGGAGAACTCTTCCTGGTCCTTTTCCTTTGAAAAAGCTGACACTCCACTGCAGAGGCTTTGGTATAGTTCTTTAAGGAAAATACTCTTGTGGAAACAAACCTTATGTTGGGGCAATCCTGCTTTGCTTCCAGCCATATAATCATGTGACCCTTCAATGATGCAATTCTGTAGGATTTTGTGCTCTGCTAAGCAGAGAAGCAATTCATATGATTTGATCAAAGTTGCGAAGAGCATCTGCAGACCTTGGGATGCCCAAAGTCTGTCTGCTCTTGGGATTACATAATTATTTCCTTGCACTTGTGCCTTGTCTGTAGTCATCCTTAGTGATCTGGGGAATATTATTTATTCAGTCTCCTCATTTTATAGCTGTTGCCTAAAACTGACAGATGGCTTGGGCTTAAGGAGCTGTTAGGTAAGAGCTTAGAAATGTTATGTTTTTCCATCTGAGGATTAAGTAGCTGTCTGCCTGCCTGATTTTACTGAAGGCTCTGTCCATGAATAACAAATAGGGGACATAGTGGTCAGAGGTTGGGAGAGATCATAAAATTGGACAGAACTGGCTTTTGTTTGTTTTATTGTGAGAAAGAAATAATATGTACCAAAAGTTGCCACTTAGGAGCATCCTAGGAGCCCCCAGACCCAGCCAGCTGGACGAGGGTTGGGAATGGAAGTTTCGCTGGTATGCTAGAGTTAGCAGCTCCTGAGTTGAAAGTATAGCTGTCGGTTCCCTTGTATAGAAACTTCATGGAAGCTGCTCGGAACAAGAACAGACTAAGAGATCATGAGGAGCCTGAATATGATGAATTGGATAATTTCTGACTGTTTGGAAATAGCTGATCTAGATGTTCCTAGGGTGCTTTCCGGGACCTGCCTGCTAGGAACGAATGCCATGGGAGTGGCAGCCAGCTGTAGGTGAATGTGCTGAGAAAGACAATTCTGTGTGTTTCTGCACAACAGTGGTGAGAAGCACTGACGTGCTGCCAGCCCCTCCCGGGGGCTGCCTGAGCAGGCTGCCGAGTGACACTGCACTCTTCTGCCTGACTTCTGGAATGCCATGGGCGTGGGTGTCATGTGCAGAGGAGAGGCTGTTAACGAGCCTGCAAAAGGTTGTTTATGCTTTCTAGATGACAGAAACAAATTTTCCTGTTACGTTCACTGCAGTTGCCTTTCTGTAGGAAATTCGTGTCGTCATATGCAAACAACTATAGTGGAACAGTCACTGGTACATAAATCATGATGCCTCGAACACCTGGCCAGACTTCCACTGCTGCTCACAGCTATCTCCCTCGCTACCCCCCTGCCCTTTCAGCCTAGACAATACCATTGGGATTGCTGATGAACTTAAAACTTGCCCTTTGCTTTGTTTCAGTTTCAGGAAAAATTGTTACACTTTTTTTTCCCCCAAAATATGTATGTGAAAAGTCTGTAGATGTCTGCATTATTTTAAGATCTACAGGGCTTAAACTGAGTACTGTGCATAAACACATCTTGACTGAACTGTGCGTGTGAATGCTGTCAGCACAGAGCATTGTTTTTATTCCGGAACCACATTACCTGCAGCTGCTACATAGTGAAGCACTCATGATGTTTATGCAGGGCTGGGGTTGATTTCCAGCTCACAATCTAAAGGTGGTACTTCCAGTTTGAGAGCTAGAAGTATGTAGTTTAGTCCTGGGCCATTGTAACTACTACAATTGTTTGTATATTATGTGGTTCTAGATGTTTAAGGATGTATTTAGTTTAAATTACAGCTTTGGCTGCAGGGCTTCCACCAGCACTAGAATAACTTTCAGGAACTACTTGATCAGATGGTTGTCTTGATATTCTCAAATAACCCTGTTTATTGTAAGCCCTTAAAGAAAAACATTAAACAGATCGAGCGCAGCTCTGAGGTTGTGAAACACAACACGGCTCTGCAACCTCCCAGGCTGACTGGCATGGGCGCAGGTGTTTCAGGTGAGGGGGGGGGCTGTCTTGCGCTGTTGTGTGACACAGGGTGTACCCTCCTAGGGAGCACGGCTTGGTACCTTGCTCCTTTGACAAAGTATTAAAAGGGCAGCAGGTAGCAGTTTCCCTGTACTGAGCAGGAGGCAGTTTAGCTGGACGGCTTTCGGGGCTGGGAGAAATCAGCTAGGAAGTCTAATTCTAAAAGGATTTTAAAGAATGCTGGAGGCAATGCTATGAAAGAGGGGCTGGAAGTCTTGGTGTAAATGGAATTATTTTGGGGGTTCTGGGTTTATTTCATTAAGGGTATGTGCTTGAAGGCATGAAAAATGAAGCGGTAGATGTGAAAGAAAAGCCTAAATATGAACCTGCCAACCATTTTTCCCTTTCTTTTTACAGGTGAAGTCACAATTTGAAAGCAGGCAAAACAGGACATATGGCATCTTTAAAGCCATAGTATATAAGGCTCAAGTGGTTGCTGGGGTAAACTACTTCATTAAGGTTTGTATGTATTATAGGAGGGAGTGCTTTGTAGCTAAAGAATATAGCTGACTTGCATAGTGGCTTATAGCAAGAAAGAGAAGCAGATGTAGAAAACAATTTGATGTGACTGATAGAGTTAGGAACTATCTCCAGATGCTTATAAAATTCCTGTTTGGCACTACTGTAGAACAGGAATACAAAAATGTGTAAAACATGCGCTGTGCTGCTTTGGATGTGAATGATAACTTTCTTAGGATCATCTCACTCAAAGACTATAGATTATCTTACCAGCTCAAATTATTTAAACTAGACGTAACTCTGCTCTCCTGTTTCAAGGCAAAGTAGCTTTCCTGTTGCCTCTGTGTCCTCCAGTTGTGTTTATTACGATGAATTTGAAGTCAGCCTGTGGAGCTGATGGAGAGTTAGAGTGAATTTTTTAACTTAATGCAAGCATCTCATAGTCTGCTGACTAGTTTTGCATGCAAGCATGTATGTTGATGTTTTGGTTCTGTGTCACGTGCTGCAGAGGTACAGCCTGCCTGCTAGTTCTTTCTGTGTTTTCAAAATCCACTTTCTGTTGCAGAGAAAAAATGGGTAATGCTTAATTTGGACACCTCTGATTGTGCCATTCATCCTCTATGAGAGAACCATACCCATGGATTTGAGCAGCTTTTTGTGAAATAACGTGTAAGAAATTGCTGGGCGTATTTTGCAACTGAAGGCCAGAAAGCATTGCTTAGTGGCAGGGTGGCTTCCAGGAAGTAGAGGAAACATTGCATGTGACTGCCATATCTCAACCCCACCTGTGCAGACTTATGCCTGGTAGGATATGCTCCCTTGACAAGGGGCAGAATCTTTTTATTGAAGAAATTGACTGCTAGGGTTCAGGGATAGTAGTTCTGCAGAGAGACATTATGAGCATTTGTTGCACACTTCTCATATGTAGTTGATCCCAGGAAGGACAGCCACTGCCAAACCTTCTTTTTTCCCAGGTCCTTCCCTAAAATAACTCTTAACAGTTATTTCTGCTCTGTGGGCACCAGGGGATTGTACTAGCACTGCATAATGAAGAGTAACAATTTACAGGGAGGCTGCCTTAAAGCCAGAAGTCATGCCCAGTTGCATTTCTTCCCTTAGTGCCATCTGATTGCTGACCTAGGTGATGTAAAATCTTGTCTGCGGTCCATGCTAAAGCCTTATGACCAAACTAGTCAGAAATGAAGATTGATAGATTACCGAACTTGGAATAAACCAGTTTATAACACTGAAAACCAGATTATTTGTCTCTTCTTTCCCAGTCTTGCAAGTGTCAGGAAACAGTTACTTATTTTAGCATTAACTGGAAAGAGCTCTGTCACAAGATTCATACTTTTATACTTCTGAATTTTCCACGTCACTAATATTTTACTAACAGACTTACAGCTGGGAAGTAATTCAGACCAAGACAAACATAGTGCCACGTTGCAGCCACCAGAAAGCATGTAAAGACCTCTTAGAGCCTAAGGCATTTCCCCTTACGCTGTATACCTCACACAGTGAGAGTTTAGCATCTGTTGTGCCTGGCTCTGTATGTATGAAATTATGCAGAACTTCATACCAAGTCTTTATGTGGCGACGGTGAGTTCCTTTTAAAAATTATTTTGACCACTCACACTGCCTCCCAGAAGCACCAAGAAGTGTGAAGTTGTCTCTTTGGGTACTCATGTGTTTGCATCAATTCTGCAGACAAGGGATCCTGGCTTTCAGGCTGTCATTGTTTCTTAGGACCACGTGCCAGTTTTGGATAGATCTTTCTGTACCTTCTAGTTGCTGACACTGTCTCTGTGTCTTGCTCCACCCCTAAGTCCTTAAGATTTACTCAGTGGCTCTTGTCTCTCACTCTGAGTGTCCCAAGAAGCTGTGAGCTGATGTGCTGGGATCTTGATAACCAAAATAGAATGCCATTAAAACCTTTCTCCTGTTGCGCCTTCTGGTGCTTCCACACCCAAGCGATCCCACTCATTTTACATGAGTCTGAAGGCTTTTTTATTACAGTTCTCTAGAGGTGTAGATAGTTTCTGCCACCAGTTACTATACATATTTGGGTTAAGAGCTGTTGAAGTAAAAATGGAGACATACATACCTAAAATTAAACTCCTGAGCAAAGATACTCTTCCAAGTATGTAAGAGCATACTTTTGTTTGAACCTGCTTCACCTGTGATCCTCTCTTTCATGCTGTTTTGGTTTCTAGGTCCAAGTTTCTGATGCTGAGTATGTCCACTTAAAGGTGTTTCAGAGCCTTCCTTATGAGAACCAAAGTCCCAGCCTTGTCTGTTTTCAGACTGGCAAAACCAGAGATGATCCTTTAACCTACTTCTGAGAGATGACGGGGAATGGTGCCTCACTGCTGCAAGTCGCACGTGGATGGATTCTGCTGTGTCAGCAAATGCATGAAAATAAAATAAGTTTTGAAAGCTATTTGTTCATCTCCTGCATGTCATGTCTAGGTCTGCTGCCAGGCTAAAGCTTGAGTAGGCTCTGAAACACTATTCAAGGCTGTTTCTGCCGCCTGAGGTACTAGAGCTGTAAGACAGAGCACCCCTGTTTCAGCTTCTCTTTCCAAAGCATTGTCAGGCATCCTCTGAAGACAAAACTTGGGCCTTTTGAGTGTGCTTTAGGCATTTAGAGGCTATGTACTTCAGCATGTGGCTTCTTGGGTTTACTTTAAGTGCATTAAATACAAGCTATTGGCTTTTATGAGAGAGAGGGGTAATTTCTGGCAACGGGGAATTGAAGAGCCAAACTGTGCCCTCCTCTGTAAGTGCAGCTTCACTGTATGGGAGCAGGGTGGGGGGCAGGAATGAGCTCCTTGAAGGAGCTGAGACAGCTGAATCCCAGCATTCATCCTCTGGAGTAGGGAACAACTGTCCTGACTTAGAGGATTTGCTTTACTGGAGCCTCTTCAACTAAGCAAAGGTAGAGGGGGCAAGCCCAATCCACAACAAAAGTACTTTTCTGTTAGCAGAAAAGCTCTGTTGCCTTGCCTGCCAGGGAGCTGGGGCTCAGGTGCAAGCCATTAAATGCATAAATGGGTTTCAGGCCATGCCTTGCTTGTACTCATGGTTTGGTCCTATAGTAAAGGAGGGGTGTGTAACTGTCACAGGCATACAGTGCCTAGAATAATGTGGCAGCTGCCCATTTCATTTCTCTGCAGGCCAGTATCCTGGATCAGATGCTTTAATTCCTCAAAGTGTGAAGACAGCCTGTGGCCTCCTGTGGCTTTGGCAGTAGTCTACCCTTGTGCATCTCATAGTTTCCACAAGAGTGCAACTCTACAGTCTAATGTTACAAATCTTCTAAGATGTAGCGAGGCTCACATTATCACCACTAACATCCTCTCCCAGAGTAGCAGTTGGTGATGATGCTCAACTTTGTGAACTATGAAAACACGGCAGACTGGGGAGTTACCAGCACCAAAAGACCCTGTGTCTCCAAAATCACTGTTCTAGCAAAACAAGAAGTGCCATAATAAGCTGGACTTACTGTCCCTTTATTCCATATTGAAAGGACATGTTGAGCTGATAGGAGCAAAAGCATGTGAGTCCTCCCTAGAGATCAGGAGATAGAACATGCTTCTTCCAAGGAATGCTGGTTACACAAAGCACACCTGCAACAAAAAGCCCAGTAACATGCATGGAAGTTCATCATGCCCTCTCCTCTCAAAGCTGTTGTTTCTTCAGTCTGTGGCCAAGGACATGCAGCAGTGTCATCTAGAAGGGGACTGCTTCCCCTCAGTTCAGGGGTCAGCAATCCCTGTCCAACTCCCAAATTAATTACAGAAGGCAAACATCAAAATTTCCAAGCTTGGCTACAGAATTTTCTGAGCAGGTAGAAATAGTAATACTTACACAAGCACACAAATAAAAAAATAAAATCACAGACTGGTTGTAGTTGGAAGGATTTTCTGGAGAGCATTGAGTTCAACCCCTCTGCTCAAAGCAAGGTCAACTAAAACAGGTGGCTAAGGACTACGTGCAGTCAGAATTTTTGGTGCTCTCCAGCAGTAGAGCCTCCCTCTACCTCTCTGGGCAACTTGGTCCCCTGTTTGATCACCCTTGCAATTGTTAAAGGGAAAAAAAGGATTTTCTTACCTATATTTACAAGGAATTTACATATTTCAATTTGTGGCTATTGCCTGTTGCCCTTTCACTGCACTGAGCACTACTTTACAGCCATGCGGGCCCAGCCTGTACTGGTTATTCCTTCCCAGCTGCAGGACTCAGCATCTCCCTTTGTTGACAGTTGTGAGATGCTCATCTGCTCATTTCTCCGGCCTGCTGACATCCCTCTGAATGGCAGCACAGCTGTCTGGTGTTTCAGCCACTCCTCTCCATTTTGTGTCATCTGCAAACTCGCTGAGGGTGTGCTTGGTCCCATCATCCAGGTCATTCATGAAGGTGATTGATACACAGTATTGGTCCCAATACTGACCCTTAGGGTACACCACTCGGGACTGACCTCTAGCTGGACTATGAGCTGCTGAACTTCCTAAGTACAGCAGTTCAGCTAGTTTGCAGTACACTTATCTAGCACATACTTAATCAGTTTGCCTATGAGTATGTTATGGAAAACAGTATCAAAAGCCTTATTAAAGTCAAGGTAAATAACATCCACAGCTCTGCTCTTCTCTGCCAAGATATTTATCTCATCGCAGCAGGCTATCAATCATATGGATTAAGCATGATTTCCCCTTTGCAAATCCATGCATACTTACTGCTTTCACTCACCTTCTTGTCCTTAATACGTCTGGAAATGGCTTCCAGGATTATGTGCTCCATCACTTTCCAGGGATTGCAGTGAGGCTGATGAGCCTGTAGTGCTCCAAATTCTCCTTCCTACCCTTCTCAAACATGAGTGACATTTTTTTTCTTTCTTTCTTCTGGTCCTCAGGAATCTCCCCCGATGCCTATGACCTTTCAAAGGGTATTGAGTGTGGCCTTGCAATGACACTGGCCAGCTCCCTAAGCATCCACAGGTGCATCCTCTCAAGCGCCACAGCACTCTCAAAGTCCAGTTTGTTTAGGTGTTCCACCAACCTGATGCGGCTCTGCTGAGGGAAGTCTTCCTTTCTCACTCATTTTAGGGACCTCAAATTACTGAAGGCAAGTCCTTCCAGTAACGACCGAGACAAAGGCAGCATTGAGTCCCTCAGCCTTTTCCATGTCCTCTGTCAGCAGGTTCGCTGCTCCACTGAGCACAGAGGGCCTGGATTTTCCTTAGTGTTTGCTGCCGATATGCTGTTCTACCTGCCTGCCTCATTGCCTCTCATGTCCCTCACCAGATTAAAATAAAGTATTTCTAATTAAAACACAGAATAAACATAAGGTTATCTAGGATATGAAAAACACTCATGAAAAAACCTCTGAGCAGGGTAACAACCAATACTGAAAACCAGTAAAGAGAACAGTGAAACATCAGTCAAATATGCCATCTCAATGCAAGAGAAGTATTTATTGTTATTAATGCAGAAATGCTTGTCCAGTTATAGTTTCTTTCCAGGACTTTTCCTTAGGACTGAGAAAGTAAGCAAGTTTTGGGGGTTTTTTTTACCTCATACACCCTCTACTGGACATTACATCCTACTGCTGGCAAGAGGGTTAACATGATTACCAAGGGAATGCTTCTTTCAAAAGACTGTAATCCTCTTCTTTCTCTTGCTTTTGAAATTGCTCCAGCTCAAGTCTCTCTTCGGCTCTTTGCCAATAAAATCCATAGTACAATTTAAATCTACAGGTACATTCACAGTTGCAAAACAGCACAGAAAAGACTCTGGTTTTCCTCTTGCTCGTTGCTGAAAATACATGAATGTCACTCCCCTTTAGACTTCCAGTCCAAGGAAGTCCACAAACAGGACTCAACCACAGTATTCTGGTGAAGTTGCACTGAAGTCAGTGCAGCTTCTTGGGTTTGCATTAGCGTAGGTGAAAGGAGAGCCACGCGACTCTAAAATTCAGATATTGCACGGGAAGGGAATGACATAAAAGAAATCGATTTTTTCTGGCATTAAGTTTAAAAAAAGACACTTTTCTACTTTGTTGGCACAGGAATCAACATTTTGCAGCCTACAGAAAATGCAAATAAGAAACCATTAGGAAAACGCACAAGATGATAAGCTTGCTAGAAAAAAGCCAGTTCATCGTGCTTAGCCTTGCTGGTCTGGTAACTGTGGAGACTCAGTGGCTTATTCTCATGAGGAAGACTTCTGAACACCCGCAGGTGCATGAACTCGTTGTTGCCAACATGGACCTGCAAAACATGAAAAACAGTGAGTTCCACAGAGTGACAGCAGCCTTCAACAGGAGGGATAGCGTAGAGTCGTGTGTTTTGAGGATGGAGAAGCAGAGAGGAGGTAATAAAAAGCATCACCTCAGAACGTGTGGTCTTGTTTTAAACCAGACTGGGAGTCATTACTTTGTGGAAATACCACCTAATCCTTCTATGCTTGTTAATCCTCCCCACGCCTAAGACAGGGAATGTACAGGTAGGGAATCAGAGTTGCACAGAAGTGATTAATATATTAATTCCATGCAAAATGCTCTAATCTTATCAGGCACCAGCAGCACTTCAATGCTTTGATCACAGTTGCTTGTTTTTGTGTGCGGCATCACTACAGGCACAGAGCAGGTTTGACACTTCACTCTATCTTTGCGCATCTGGACTTCACTTAATACAGTGCTAGTGCTCAACATCACAGATGCGTAATTATCCCCAAAACTAAGTTTCACAAAATAACTGAAAAGAGAGAAGTACTCTTATCTCCATTTAATACGGGCAGGGAGACAGGCTGGGAGGTGGCGAGGCAGATTTTTTTTTTTGTTTTAATGCACAGATTTTTTTCTTACTAAGCCCAAATCATAGGCATTCCTCTCTAGGTAAGTAAAGAAAAAACCCACCATTCCAAATATAACACGTATTTATTTAAAAAAAAAAAATCCCATTGCCCAGTGACCTCTACCTTGATGAAATAGTTTGTTCCAGCAACCACCTGAGTTTTAAACTCCACTGCAGTGAAGACATCGAACGTTTTCCCTTCTTTTTCTTCTAGCTGAGGTTTCACCTTAAGGAAACAATAGGTTATTTAAGACTGATGCAAGATTCAAGTATTTAGGACTTAAGGCCCACACTATCAGTGTGCCTTGGCACCCTGCAGGTCACTGCTGATGAATTCCCACATACACAGAGTTCCTGCTTTTCCAGGATAGAAAATAACTTTCCAAGTTACTAAATGATCAAAATGAATAATGTTAAGTTTTGTGTCAAAGCAGGACCAGAAATCTAAACAGACAGCAGTGTGATTCTGTAGCCACAGACACCAACTCTGGAGCCTCCGACAGAGGACTGTGTGGGTATTCTAGAAGATTTATTTTGACAAATGATTTCCTCTGCTGATGTCTCAGCTTCCCTTTCTGTCCCGTATATCTAACAAATGCAAAGAGGTTCAGTATCTACATGCACAAAACTATAGGTCTTTTTAAAGAGTTTTTAATATGCATCATTCTTACAACAAGAAAAAGGGCTGTCTTCAGCATTAGCTCTTTTCAAATTCAGAACAAGTTATTACAGACCCAGCATCACAGAACAGACACACATCCAAAAACTAAGCTTTGAAAGTAAACTACCCAAGCCCGAGGTTTTACAACACTTTACAACACTGTCTGCTGGAACCTGTAATGTTTTCAAACTGAAAATATTTTCCAAAAAAGAACTGAACCGTAAAGCCCTCTGAGTTTCCATCCTAGTCTCCGGTGTACAACCAGTGCGCAAGAAGTCAGAATAACTTGTCCAATACCCCAGCAGGAGGCATGAACTCATAGGAGTTGCAGCTCTTCTCTCCCACACTTGGCTCTCTAGGTCGTGGCTATACGGTAAAATTCTTGGTCATGAAAGCATATTTCAGGCTTTGTTTACAAGGGCAAGATGAATTAGTCCTTGGAGTCCTTGCTGCAAGCGCAGTTCCACTCACGCCTTACCTCCCGCACTGCATCACCACATAGCCCTCCCTCCACTCCCAGTGCAACAGTACCAGCAGTGAGTAGATTTTCCAGCTACATGGTGTACTTCCTCTTCTTCCTAAATTCAAAGGGAATTAATGCATTTGCTATCTTGCCTGAATCCCATCCGCTTCCTTGGGGGAAAACAAGTGCTGGTTTGCCAGGCTCAGCCACACTCAGTGAAGTAGGAACAGAAACACTTCCTGCAACAGGTTATGTTCTCCCGCCTCTCCAGCACCAAGAAGGCACAGGCAGCACCAAGAAGGCACAGGACTAAACTCTGGTGCCTTTCCAAGACAGCTGATGAGTGACTATCCTGTCCCCAGGGGCAGTGACCATACTGTACATCTTCTCTCAGAGGTCATACCTCTGTGCTTCTTCCAGGCTCTGAACAGCAAGTAAGAAAACAATGTTTGGATGCTTTTATACATGTTTTTGTGCCATATGGAAATCAAAGTGCACCCAACAACTTTGCATTCTAAGATGCAAGGAAGGGCACAGCCCCAGAAAGCACAGTGATTCAGTCCTCCCTCCTCCCGAGTCAAAGGATGAAGCAACGGTTCCAGTTTCCATCACTAGAGCTACTATTACAAATTCTAAGCAGCAGGGGAGAGGGCGGACTTAAGTATCCCACTGACCCTAGGCCCTGTGCAAGGTTGATTTCTTAGGTCTCAAAATCACCCCAGCTCAGCACCTATTTTCACCAGAAAGCTGAACACTGGGGTCCATGACTGTGGACAGCTCAGAGTTGCATGTGGCTGTGAGCTTGTCAGAGTGTTATCATGGCAATGACTCAGCACAGCATGTGACAAACAGGCATCCTGATTCAGTGCGGTGAGGGAGAGCCCAGAGAGAAACACTCTCTGAAAGACCTGGTATCAGGCCACCTTGCCAGTTCATCATCTCAGTCTAGATCTGGAGGTCCTGGTGGACAGTGCACTAAACACGAGCCAGCACTCTCGTAACAAAGGCAATAGCATACTGCGCTGCATTAGCAGGAGCCTAGCCAGAAGAGAGAAGTAAGCGATTATTGCCCTTTACTTGGCACTCGTTAGAGAACACTTGGAATACTGTGTCCAGTTTTGGGCCCCCAGTACAAGAAAGATGTCAATAAACTGTAGCGAGCTCAAAAGTGGGCCACCATGAGGTCAGATGGCTAGAGCCCTTGTGTGTGAGGAGAGGAAGAAAATAAGTTGCTCAGTCTGGAGAAGAGAAGGCTTTGAGGATAGCTTTCCAGTACCTACAAGAAGTCAGGCTCTTTACTGAGGGGTGATGGCAGAAGAATGAGACACAATGGTCATAAATTGAAATTGGGGATTCAGACTGGATATAAGGAAAAACTTTTCCCCTGAGGACACCCTGGGAGTACAGCAGGCTGCCCAGAGAAGCCCACAGAAGCTGCCCAGATGCAGTTTCCATCCTCAGAGGTTTTCAAGACCTGACTGGACAAAGACCTGAGCAGCCTGGTGCTGCTGACCCTGTGCTCTGCAGGAGGTGCAGTCCCTTCCCATCCAAACAGTCCATGATTCAATCAAAGGGCTGAAAATTATCATGCCCTGAAGACCCTTCGCTGTTCTGTATGGCCTGTTTGCTTATTCCCAGAGCAGTTACTAAAAACCACATGGTTCAAAATCACCCTAACCTCTGTCACAGCAGCCAGTGAAGCCAAGGGCTGACAGGCTGGGGTGGAAATCCTTGCGGTGGAGAGGCAGCTCCTACGGGACTGCTAAGCCAGAGACGTTGGAGGGAAGCTGTTGTGTTCTGTCTCACACTGTATCTGCTCTGCGTGAGCAGCAGGGCTTGCCAGGGCCACAAATCCGACTGATGTCTGGCCATCGCCGCGATTCTTACGAAATAATACAATGGAACTGGAAAAGCCGGAACAGGAAATGTATTTATGGCAGCGAACTGGAAGGTTCTAACAAATCTCCACAAAGATTTGACTTGAAGCAAACAAAACAATTTGAGAAGTCTACCTTGATTTAACAAAACTAATGTTTCCTTTATGGTCTGTACCCACATGTGACTGTAAATACATGAGCAAATTCCAGTTTTGGGTTTTCCCATGTATATTTCATTAACTAAAGTAATTTAAGCTGGCAGTCAAAACAAGCTGGACAAACTTTTAAATACTTAGGTGATTTAAATGAAAATGCCAGATTTTTGGTTAATTCTATTCATGTCTGAATCCAAATGGGTTTTGTTTTTACTCTTCATCTTATATTTGGACTACCAACCCACTGCAGTCTGCCACAGAATGGAAATCCAGGATTTTAAACAAATCTAGTTTTCGGTCCACATGCAATGTTAATAGTGTACTCCCATTATCTTTAACACGACACGTAGGCCTTTTCAGATCAAAACAATAATTGTGACTCTTTCAGCAGTTCTCAGTAATGTAGTCATTACTGCAAACTCAGGTTAGTGCTTAGGAGATGCACATCTCTTTCTTTTTTTAATGCAAAATCATCAGATTCTACCAGCTAAATGTTAATGTAAATGACTGCTGTGCCTTTGGGTGCTCTGTACGTGTTTAGAAACTGCTGTAGACTGGGGAACAAATCCGAACAATGACAAGGAGCCTAAGAAGCCAGAGCTGGTCCTTCATCTTTCTCCGCTGGCTTGACACACCCTAGCTGATAAAACCAAAAAGCAGAAGGAACTAGAGTTCCCATGACTGAAACAAGACAGCACGCTTTGAAGGAAGAACTCAGTTGTACATTGGTGTTTTTAAAGCAAAAGCATGTGCTGCATTAACATGGATGGTAGTTTAAGTTACATTAAGTAGTATCAGGATTTGGAGCTGGCAGCGGTTAGAGCTGAATTCTGCTTTGGGGAACAGCAGAAGCAGCACAGAAGTTTTCTTACTTATTCCAACAACAACAACAACGTGGCTACAAGATTTAGACTTTGCAAGAACCTCCTGAGCTCCCTCCTCTAGCTCAAGCAAACGGACCTTTCAGAGCTGGGAGGTACACGGGCTGCCCAGAGGCTCTGCGCTGAGCCTGGCATCACCTGCACGGCCAGGAACGGAGCTGGAGGCACCCGGGCTGTCCCTGAGCACCCAACACCGGCTCGGTTCCTCTCCAAATCCCTCTAAAACGTCCTCTTAAAATCCTGAACCTGCTCTGCCTGGAGCAGATAGAACCACGCAAGGCCGAGGCGACACAGGGAGGGCTCTGCTCACTGCTCCCTACATCCCCACGCCTTCTCAGTCTTCCTGCTTTTAAGCTGCGGGGGGGGACGGGACGGGTACAGGGACGGGACGGGGAAAGGCGTCTCCGCGTTCAGCAGCGTCGAGCAACGGCCAAGCAGACGCGGGCCCCGGGCCGTCCCCTGCCCCGGGAACGCGGCCCCAGCCGTGCGCTCACACCTCACCGCCTGTAGACGCGCGCCGGGCGGCGGGCAGGCCCGCAGCGGGAGCCGGCGGCCGCCAGCACAAGCCGGCAGGCTCACACCGCCAACAGGCCCGCCGGGAGAAGCCCCGGCAAACCCGCCGCCCCGCCTCGGGCCCGGAGGGGCCGCCCCACCCGGGAGCTCTCCGCGGCGCGGCGCAGCGCAGCCCCCTCACCTCGTCCACGATCTGCTGCGTCTCGTCGGTGGCGGGCCGAGCCGCCGAGGTGCCCCCGCACAACATGGTGGCAGCCGCCGCGCTCCCCGCCGCGCCGCTCCGGTCCTCCCGCTCAGGCAGGGCCGCGCCTGCCCGCGGGGCGTGACCGGGCCCGGGCGGGGACCGGGGCCGGGCAGGGGCGGTGTTGGGCCGGGCCTGGGCCTAGCGTGGGCCCTCAAACGGGCGTTTGGCTCTTCCGAGCTGTGGGGCGGTGGGGGCGGCCGGCCGAACCCGTCAGCGCCGCGGAGGCAGCGGTCGCCCCAGGGACGCGGCTAAGCCGGGGAAATTTTAGTACAGCACAGCGGGACCAGCTCTCTCCGGGCTCGGCGGAAAGCTTCCCGTCCCGTAGTCTGCGAGCCGATTGAAACGCTAAAAGCGAGAGTTAACGCTAGAAGCTGCCTGCAGAATGATCCACGGAGGGTCTGCAGCCTGTCCTGGTGGGTGACACCCCTGTGAGAGGCCTGCGTGAGGACGGGGCTGTCCTGAGCCGCAGCTTTTTTCGTTTCCAGCGTGTCCCGTTTTCCAGAAGCTGTCACTTAATGTGGCACATTCGCTTGAGCAGCAGGGAAAGTTTGCATCTCGGGGATTCCCTCGTATTCATTGTTCCATCTCCCAGGCTGGTTTTGCTGTTCCATCAGCAAAACAGAAAGCTGTGGTGAATTACCCAGCCTTTGAGAAACCCCCTGGTGAGACTTCAGTTCAGGTCTTCAGCTAAAATTCCTTCCAGATTCATTGGAAAAAACAACAGCAACAAAACCCTACCTTCCTCCCCCCACTTCCCAGCATCACTTGGTACATTTGGTAAATATAACCTTAAATTTAACAGCAGCAGGCGCTGCATACCGAATAGACCTCCTGCACTGGTAGGGAGGACGCAGTGGGAAGCATGAAACAGAACAGGGAAGAAGCATTTCTTTCCCGTGGTATCGTCACTGTCCTGTGTGGAAAGCAAATAAATGCTCTGCTGGGGCTTTGGGCAGGCAGAGCTCTGCTGGGTTTGCGTGCAGCATGGGGGCAAACCATCCAGCTCTTCACTGGGACGGTTCCCCGCCCATCAGCAGAGCTTGCCAATGGAAATCCCACCACAGTTGATAGACTCTTTGCTTCCATCCCTGCTGCTGTTGTTTCTCTACACTGGCAAATGCTTCCCAGTAGATTTTTGAGCCATGGTGGGTGGGATGGGGCAGCCATTCCTGTGGGCATCTTCTGGTGGGATGTGCCAGTGGAGGTTCTCGGACTTCAGCTTTCAACAGAAGGATGTTACCCAGCATCTCTGCATCGGCATTGTCTTGTGTGAAACACAGACAGGCTTTTGGACAGGTGTCTGAACAAACTTCCTCTTCTTCTGGACTTGGCACCTCCTCCTTGTACAGGAAAAAAGGTTTGGTTGCAAATCACCTTCATGAAGGGGGGCCTTTTTTACTGAACTTCCCTTGCATCTACTGTGTGCGTCACTAGAATAGGCTGCAGCCGCGGCTCTCACACAGCGTGTAGAGCTTGAGGCTTAGGGCTCGGGGTAAGCGTGCAGTCAGGGGGTTCCCCAGCAAAATGAGCATGGCTGGTCTGTTGCTGTAAAATTATGGCAGCTGTTGGAGCCTTACTGTGTGCAAGGATGCAAACTCCTTTTAAGTAAAGAACGAAAACCACCTAAAGAATGAAAACCACCCAAAGAATGAAAACCACCCAAATGTCAACATTATCTAGTATGCACGGCCAGTGCATATTGTTCTCCATAACAGGCAGCCAATGGTGACTTTCTGTTTCTCACGTTGCATGTGTTTGTGCACAGTCTTTGGTTTGTATCCTGTGTCATTTAATTTAATTCATTAAGCATTTCTATGCTTTCAGTGCTGTCAGCTTCGGTTCAGGGGCTGCTGCACTGGTTTTGGCCCCTAGGAACGATTCACTAGCACTAAAACTATGTGGCTACTGAAATTTTTGGAAGTGGGGGCTGTAACCAAAGTATTTTTTTTTAGTCCTTTCTGCCATCTAGTGCCCATCTCCGTTCGTGCATTTAGACTCAGGAGACCACAGGTCTCAATTCCGTACCCTAAATTAAGCCTAGAGCCCACAGTCAGCAGCCTGGGGAAGGGACCTGGTTTTTCAGCAGGAGGGTGCAACTCCCACTAGGTTCAGGAGTAGAATGTGTTTTCCAAAATTGTGACCACAAGGATTTGTGTTTTCAAACTCTTTTTTTTTTTCCCTTTTAACCAGTGTGCTGTAGCTTTAATCAAATATTGTTATTTGCAGGCCTTAAAGTTGGACTGGCTCTTACATGGTGTAATTAAAATTTGAGCCCACTCCGTGGTGAATGCAACAGATCAACAATAGGGTTAAAATAACTTAATAGCTTGCTCCTGGGTGTTATGCACTTCTACTTTGCTCTCCCAAGCAAAAACTCCTTCTTCCTTGGCAGCGACAAGTGGAAGTGCCAAAACAAAGTTTTTATGCAGTAATGTCACCTGTAAGTTTTATTTACCCGCCCTGGCAAAAGAACAACCAAGCAAAAACAGTAACTAGACAATTATGGTATTTTCCCCAACGCATTCATGCAGTCCTTTCGTCTCTGCTCACACTAAGCTGCAGGCCCATCTACCCTTCCATAGTGGTCTAGACTGCCTTCTTGTTTGATGAGGGAGGGAGGTACTGACATTTTCATGTTAGACACTTGTCCTTGCACATGGGATCTGGGAAAAAGGAAATAAATTCTGCAACGTAACCTCACTCCTCCTGCCAGGCTGTCGAGGGGTGCTTTTTCTCTCATCAGGCTGCAATAAATATCTCTTCTAGCAACTCTCTTACCTCCAACCTTTCGAGCATGGATGGAGAAGAACCAGGCATACCTTGAAAAACCAGGAGCACTTATGTCTGCTTTTGGGGGAGTGGGAAAAGTGTCAAGAGTAATGAAATTCTGCTATGCTCTCTGCTGAAGTCCTTACTGTTTTTCTTTAGGTACAGTCCACTCTTCTTGTGCTAGGTGCCTTCTCTCCAAGAAGGGCCAGGTGGGAAAAAACCTAGCAGGTGGCCTGCAGGAGCTAAAACATAGCCAATTTACCCACTGGTCTTTGTGCGTGTCTCAGAGCCCAGGCCTGTATGTCCTCCTCACCCAGTCATCTACCAGCACACACACTTAAGATATTCACCCGCTCCTGCAATCATATTACCACATCTGAGGGCTATTTCTCCATCCCTAACTCCTCCATTTCACTTTGCTTCACTTGCTTTGTATCAGGCCTACCAGTGTCGTCATGACTGGCGCAATGCTCTGTGTAGGTGTGAGGCCGATTAATATGGCAAAGCACAACACTGACTATGATGTGAAAGGGTTAGCCATGTATGCCATGTGGAATATTACAGCAGCAACACTTTGTTAAGCATACAACTACTAGCGACATAATCAATCATGGATACATCTTATTGTGCTCTCACAACGTTCTCCGGCGGAATTTACAAGCTGTTCTCCCCCTCCACCAAAGCAGGCAGGCTGGAGGTAAAGCTACCTCAGCTGGAGGAAACCAGTAGGAACCTAGTAGCTTGGTCTAGTGCAATGGAGTCTATGAAGAGTATTGTCCAGTATTTCCTGCGGGGCAGAAAGGAGAGATCGGGACATTACTACATATAAATAGCAGGGCGCTCTGTCACATTAAATACTTTACATGTTCACACCCTTGGCTGTACACAGCATGCAGGATGTTGGGGGCTTTTTTATTTTCCCCACGACCGTGCTTTCCCCAAGTGAAACCGTGTACCTTACTTTTGTAGAGCTGAGAGTCCTGATGCACATGGTTACAGATCACATATACTGGATAAAGAGGGAATATCATACATAGTGGGAAAGAGGAATATTATACATAAATGTAAAAGCAGAGTATAGTGGAATTGCCTAGTGCCTCCCATAGTCAGCTGAATTGCAGTCTGGCAGGAAAAGCTTACAGAGGCAAGGCAGCATGCAGACATCTGCTTAAGCCCCACCAGAGGTGATCTTCACTTGTCCTTCTGAGATGTCCTGGTTTTGATAAAGCGAACGCAAATTCAGTCCAAGGCTCCCCAGACACAGTCCTTCCTCTGGAGGCACGTGTGTTACCCTGCCGGCGCCAACAGTAATCTGTGGTGGGGCTGTGTCACAGGAGCGTGTCTTTGTTGTCTTTCCCGTTCAGAAGCAAGAGGTGACCAAGTTCCTCTTGGGGACTGGTGTGCTTTTCATGACCTTCTTTCGTTAGGAGTGTACTGTGTTCTCTGTGACAGAGCCACCTCCAGTGCCTATAAAATTTCGGGAGTTAGCCGACGGCAGGGAAGGCTCCGCCTCAGGGCTTGGTACCTCTTCTTTGGTGTCTCCCACCACCGACTCCTGCGAGCTGGTCTCCGGGCTGGAAGCTGCCTGGAAGCTGGGCTCAGCACTGAGGGGCTCACTGTTCTGCAGGGGAAGCAGGGCCCGATGCCGCATCAGGCTGTCATCACTGTTCTGGGCTTCCAGGGAGTTCCTGTGCTTGGTGTTCCTGTTGGCCATGGCGTTCTTCTGTGGCTCCTCGAAGCTCAGCGACAGGGTGACTGTGCCACTCCCGAAGCTGACTTTTTGCTTGCACCCACGCTGCTGCTGGCGCTGCCGCTCAGCAGAGGCTGGTAGAGGAAAAGGGTCTTCGTGGTTGCTCTTGCTGCTGATGGAGGAGGAAGGGGTGGAGCCGGTGGAGCCCCCCAGGCTGTTGGACCGCTTGCGTGACACATTGCTTCGTCTCAGTGTGGCCCTGGCAGCCACCTTGAAAGCATGGGCGGCTGTGCTGCAGCGCACCTCCTCGATTGTGTTGCGGGAGGGCTTGAAGAGGATGATGTAGACTTTGTTGAAGAAGATGCAGGCCAGGAGTCCAAAGCTGGCAGCCAGTATTGCAATCACCTCCACAGCAGAGACGAACTTGCCGTATGTACTGGCGTAAGCAGGGATGAAGGAGATCCAGACGATGAAGAAGATCAGCATGCTGAAGGTGATGAACTTGGCCTCGTTAAAGTTCTCAGGCAGCTTTCGAGACTTGAAGGCGAAGAAGAAGCAGATGGCTGCCAGGAGGCACGTATAGCCAATGAGGAAGCCGAGGGCCATCAGGGAGCCTTCATGGCAGGTGATGAAGATAATCTCATCCTCCAGTTCATGGTTTCGGTAACTGGATGGCGGGGCTGTGTAGAGCCAAATCACACAGATGACAATCTGCACGAATGTGCATAAGAAGACCAGGAGGAACTGGAGGTTGAGGCCCCACCACTTTCGGTGGAGGCTCGTGGGGATCTTTGCCTCGAAGACGAGCAGGACACGGTTGGTTTTCACCAGGATGCAGGAAATGCAGAGGACAAAGCTGATGCCAAAAGCTGGCTGGCGCAGACGGCAAGTCCAGTTCTGGGGCTCGCCAATGAAAAACAATGAGCTGGAGAAGCAGCAGAGCAAGGAGAAGAGGAGGAGGTAGGACAGCTCCCGGTTTGTGGCCTTGACAATGGGTGTGTTGCGAAATTTGGTGAACACTCCCAGGACAAAAGAAGTCAGAAAAATTCCCAGCACAGCAAAGAGAGTCAGAGCGATCCCAAAGGGCTCTGTCCAGGACAGAAACTCTATCTGCTTGGGGATGCAGGATGTGTGGTTCTCATTGGACCAGTAATCCTCAGGGCACTTGTCACAGGCACTTGCATCTGAAAAAGAAGTGACAAGGAGAGTGTTTGTCAGAATGAGAGTCTGAAATGTGGGATGACATACGTGGCAGCTACGCACTGGCCTTCACCTTAAATACATGGGGTGTTCCCTTCAGGTGCCTGCAGGTTCCCAGAATCATATGTTGGTGTCTAAGGGTGTTTTACACTGAAACAACCAGACTCTCACGGGCTATATAGCAAAACACAACGTATGCTTAGTTCCAGCTTTGAAAAAGTCCTGGCCCCGCACTCCTGTTTTTGAATCCACTTCTTGGCAAAACTTTGCAAACTTTTGATTACTATCGGCTGTTACATGGGCTCTGTTCCTCTTTCTTGTTCCTTCATTTCTATTGTCTACTTCTGTCGCTTTCATACCTCTCACACTTTTAGCATCATTTGAAACATCCTGCCTGTCTCTATTACAGAGAAAATTAAACACGTGCTTGCCTCCTTAAGTGCTTTGAGAACCTATTTCATATTCCACAGAGTCGAGACTTACAAGTGTTTAAACTGCTCTTCCCTGAAGGCAGGCAATGCCCTTGACTCTCAGCGCACTCTGATTTCACATTGGAATGTGAAGGGAAGATGTGTCTTAATGGTATCACTCTCCCCACACCCAGCGAAGCATCCCACTGACACTTGCAAAGGGAAAATGCCTCCATCTCTTTCCTCTACATGAAACTAGTTGTACCTACTGGGACAGCAATGTATGTCTACAATGGCTGCCATGATCAAAAGGCAAGGACCTGCTGCTTTTGCTCTGCTTCTTTGATCCAGATGGGTTTTCTGCTCCAGTGGGGAGGGTCATGACTCTGTTGATGGCAGTGGAAAGGGGTTGAGAGCAGTGAGTTGGAAGTTACAACCTACCTCAGCCTTCGGGATCCCAGCTGGATAGCAATGGGCTGCAGTGGGTTCTGGGAACAAACATTCAGAAACCTCCTTTAGCAGCAACCGCCCTCTGAGCTTTGTCCCTGAGCACGGACAGAGACTCAGAGCATATTCTCATTTTCAGCTCATTTTCGGCTCGGCACACCGCGG
>VZSC01014373.1:109251-214928 GCA_013398225.1 Steatornis caripensis | reverse complement strand
GTTGCTCAAAAAAAAAAAAAAAAAAAAAAAAAAAAGGCTCTGGCTTAATAAAGGATGAAGTCTGTTGCTCCCGACAGCAAAGATTCATAGTCAGGGCCTGTTTTAAAGAAGGCTCAGCCCAGCTGTTTCTACTATAACGCCACATTTCATGCCCGTCAATGGTTGTTTACATGCCCGCGTTTCCAGAGACAACTGCCCATGCACAGCCCAATAAGTTGTCATGAGCTCAGCCGGCCAAGCAAGCACCCTGTGGTTAGGTGGGACCTGGCCACCTTCCAGGACACCTGCCAGTCTCAGGAGCTTCATTTTACACTTCTCTTGTCCCAGCAAAGACCCAACACCACAACATCCATGGGATCAGCAGTCTTATGGAGGGACGAAGGACTGTGTAGCCCTATATCTCTGGTACTCCTGTAATAAAGGGAAAAGGGGCTAAGAAAGCAGCCCTGGCTCAGAGAAGATGCGAAGGTTTGTACCTGAGCTGCTCCCTGAGTGTCCCAAGAAGCTCAACCCAGGGCAGGACCTCTCCTCTGAAGATACGCTGCCCTGAGCACTGTGTTGTCTCATTGATATCAGTACGTCCACATTTCGGCTCAGTACCCCCTTCTTGCATTAATGGAGTAGTGCTGTATTTTGGCAGAGGGTTTGTGACACCTCCAACCGTTCTGCCTGGCTGTCCATCTCAGCTCCGGCTCTGAGACCCCAAATCCCTCCATTCTGGCCCAACCCTTCCTGGCACCGAGCATAGAAAGAAGTGCAGGCAAAACCAGGGACACGCAGCACCGAATCTCACCGGTCATTTACCACCTCGGCAAGAAGAGCTTGGTAACAGGCTGTTATCTTTAGCAGAAAGCAGCAGCAGAAAGGAGACACCAGGACCAGTTCAGCAACCCCAGGTCACCTGCCTGGCAGGTGCCGTTATCAGTGATCAGTGTGTGCAGCTCCGCAGGTGCTCGGGGAACAGAGCTACTCCTCACCACCTGCGGATCGTCTTACCCACCCATTGAAAACCAGAGTCAGCCGAGTACCGCTGCCCATCAGTACCTGCCAAGGCTTTCGCCAGCCAAGGTTGGTGTGAGCCGCCTCCCTGAACCGTGTGGATTCACCCCCAAAGAGGCCTGCCCTCCGCCCACCCTCCCAGTATGGGGAACATGCTGCATCGCCCCCAGCCTTCCCTTCCGCTGGTTTCTGATGGATCGTGGTAACTTTTCCAACGTATTTCCTGGAGTGTTACAAAGCGTTATCTGAATGGGCGACTTGCAGAAACCAGCGTAAGCCAAAGCAATTTGGGTAGCGATGGCCTTTTGGTTTGGTTTGCGCTGCACCAAAATCCGTAGATGACAACCCTGAAAGTTTCCCAGACCTTCACAGTAGACCTTGGAGCTGTCTCTCTGATTTATCGGTTGTTTCGCGACACATGAATTTCTCCTATATAATCCTAGTGTTTTGCTTACAAGCCATATTATAACCAGGAATCAATCTTCTTTATTTGAACGTTTAGGACAGACTCACACATCATTTTACCATTAATTAGAATACACTCAGCCTCGCAGATCTTTCAGGTTTCAAGCCTGGCTGTGGTGTTTCGGTTCTTTGCTGCTGCTGGCGGCACGTGAAAAAAAAAAAAAACCCACAGACTTCAGGGCTTTCTGTTGCAGCTTGAAGAAGAACACAGGTTGTTTCATCACTGGTTGTGAGACATGTGTTACCCGGCTCATTAATTCACAACAGTTCTTGTTTTCTCTGCCTTTTTCGTGCTGATCTGATACATTTGTGAAGTCCGGGGTTGTACTGCAAGTGATTAATGCTGCAGTAAAGTCTAATAAACGGAGATTCCAACAAAAAGTGTGAAAAATGTAATCTCTAATGTTCTGAAAGCTCACATATGACAAAACCCATAAATCACCCCAGAAGCAGTCATTATGGTGAGTTACTAACTAGATTATACAGCTGCATTTGTCATAATTTCCCATTACGTAGAGAATAAACCTATCAGCCTGATTTATGGCAGAGGGCTTCACAATATGGGAACTAGGACCTGAGCTGTTTCGTGGCAAGCAAAGAGAAATGTTGTGTCTGCTCAAACGCAAGATGGAAAAGGCAGGGGGGTAGATCTTCCCTGTCGCTGTCGTTGGACGGCACTGACTCGGGGACAGCGAGCGCACAGAGAGGAGTCAGGCTTACACCCAAGGGATGGCAAGAGGGAGCATCCACCAACCTGTCCCAACACTACCACCACCAGCAGAACATGCTTTCCACAAGTGAAGGGAAGGGAGAAGCTGGGAGGTCTTTTGGAGGGACCAAAGTCAGGGAAAATGGGTGCTTTAGTCGTGTCTGTGTATACGTTATCTCACTTATATACACCCGACAGCCGTGCTGTCAGCATGGACCTAGGCAGAACCTTTCCAATTTTGTGGAGGAGATAACACACAGGACTGGTTTGAGGCAAAATTGGTCAGCTTCAGCCCGTGGAAGAGAATTTGGCCAACTCAAAGCAATGGCCCCACGACCAAGGGTAGGCTGCATTTATCCAGAGATCCAGTGTGGTTTTCAGACGTCTGCAGCGTAAGTTACATCCTCCTACAGCGACCTCCATACTTCCACGCCGTTCGGGATTGCATGAGAACGTCTGCAGCAATTTGAGATAATTCCCAGCCCCTGCACAGAGGCAAACAGTGAGCTGAAGTGGCTGATTTACTAGCAAGCACAGCTGATGAAGGCGACATCAATGAGGACACTTGGCAAGCCCGGCTCCGCGCAACCAGAGCCTGCCTGTCTGCGGTGGTACAGCCTGTAATTAGCTAACACTCATCTGCTATATACAGCAAGGATAAACATTGACAAACTTCGCAAGAGCCTCCATTTATTTGGCAGCTGCTGAAAGCACCAGGTGGTTTGGTAGCCTGGTGCATCTGTCTGTCACCGCAAGCTGCCACCTACCCCTGCGACAGCTCACAGCCAAGAGCAAGGATGAGGTTGCCCGTGTCCCTCTCTCCTAATTAAACGTCAGAGGAGGCGGTAACACAGACACAAGGCTCAGAGCAGCAGTGTGAACTCCCCCTTGCTTCAGTTTGCTGCTAGAGATCAGACGCTGGAAGCTGCTAACACTTACCTGGAAGGGACCGGAGCACCGAATTTTGCTGCTGGGTTCTTGCAGGACTTTGGGAAGGTCTCCTTGGCCTTCTGTGTCTCAGTTCCTCACCTGTAAAATGGGTGGAGGAAAGACTGCCATTTCAGACCCGTGCAAACGAACCCGCAGCCACCACGTTCAGCCGCTGAGACCCTCTCTCCGGAGCACCTCAGAGCAACGGGGAAC
The DNA here is from genome assembly GCA_013398225.1 of Steatornis caripensis. NCBI lineage: Eukaryota > Metazoa > Chordata > Aves > Caprimulgiformes > Steatornithidae > Steatornis > Steatornis caripensis. The sequence continues at coordinate 211,612 of VZSC01014373.1, read as the reverse complement.
ATTTTTTTTACGGATGGAGCAGCTACAGTCATCCAACCCAAAATCTCCCCATGATCCTTCTCCCAAAGGCCAGGGAGCTGTAGAGGGAAAGAAACCTGAACAAGCACTTTTGCCTTTCTGGTTGTGGAGAATCAAAAGCAGTTTGTGGGTTGTGGGAGGAAGGAGCTGACAGGCCAGAGTAAGCCAGGAGCTCAGCAGCCACGGGCTAGATGCCCGGAGCTCCTACACTCCCCTGAAAGTCTCCCACCGCGGTCTCGACTGTTTAAACATCCCAAAAAGGGCCCAAACATGCAAGAAAAGAGGCTGTGTTTGTTGCCCGGGGGATTTCTGCTTGTTGCTTTTGTGCAACAGGCAATTGCAATGAAGAAAACAGTGATGACAAAGGTGACGGGGATCCCGTGGTGCTGTAACTCAACTCTGGGCAAAGGGAGATGGAGGTGAGACCATGCTGCTGCTCCTCTGAAAACTAGGAAAAGGTCTTTCAAGAATGATCCCCAAAGCGAGCACACATTGTTTGTGCTTGCTGTAGTGACGGCAAGTGCTAGCAACAGGTAAGAGTAACCTGAGCAAAGAGCCTTTTCTCTGTGACACCTGGAAGGCGACTTGCTAGACGTTATCGCTGAGCAATACTTTGATCTACCAGGTGGGAGCAAAATGAAGAGGTCCCACGTGTTTCTTGGTAGACTTCTCCACTCCGAGCTCTCCTGGCCCACCCGAGCCCACCCGCGACACTCAGCTCCGTCTCAGATTCCCACCCCAGCAAAGCACCTGTGGAGCCGAAATCTACCTCGAAAAACAAGTGAAAAAAAAAAAAAAAAACGAAGAAGAAACTTTCTTTTGTGGCAGCCAGGAGAGCTTCCTTTGGTCAGACAGCAGAGCCCTCTTCAGTCCATCGGCGGATAGTGAAGAGCTGGTTGAACCAAGGTGACCTTGCAGATGTTGGCAATCTCCCAGTTGGGCCAAGCTGGGGTTTATCTGGTGCTTGGCTATAGCGGGCAGCAGTGCCTTTAGGACACAACCAAACGCGCCATCAGAGCTCTCACCATAGACAGAAGACAAGGATCTGTCAAAACCAGTGGGGGGGAAATGCCGCGTCTAATTACAGATCACAGTTCTCGGAGGAAGTATTTTTTCATGGGGAGATCTTGGGGTGGAGGAGGAAGAAAAGGGGGAGAAAGGGAAGAAACCCTCATTCTGAAGCTAGTAAATAAAAAAAGTGATTTAACAAAACATGTCATCATGTGACAAGGTAGTTTTTCTTGCAAGCAGGTGCACCGCAGTTTTAGAAATATTAAATCTTAAGAGGTTTGCATTGCACAATAGATGGCAGCCAGAAAGCATGTTGATGTTTTTTGGCAGTGTTTCAGATGTCATGGTATTTTTTTTTTTTCTTTAAAGCTTCCATCAGCAGGAGGGAAAGCCGTGCCAAGGAAAAGGAATCAAATCTGGATGCAGCAAGGCTTGCATTCAGGCGGAGGCTCCCTGCCAGATGCTACAGGGCCAAATCGGAAACAACCACATTGAGTTCATTACGACAACTGCATAATCAAAAGCCTGCATAAAAGCAAAAAAAAAAAAATTAATCTATTTAATACTTAGCTAAATTCTCAACTGTTGAAATAGATTCGAAGAAAAATTCATCATAATCCCCTCTTCCTGTTGAGAAATTCCTCGGTGTTCTCCGCGCCATCCATGAGATGGCAGGAGCGCGCTCTCCTCCGATGGCCGAAGGGCCCACGACGTGGGTGCCATTTCCAAACCGGGCGCTTCGCTCTGGCCATGGGCACTGCTGAGGAAACACTGATTTATCTTTCTATTTACTGCTGCTGGAAGGAGGTGTGGGAGCGGCACCAAAGCGCGCATCTTCAGAGAAGAAATCGACTGACACCACTTTCTCAGAGAGGCTGGGAACGGTTCCATTTGCTTCTCTTGCTTCCAGCCCTTCTAAACTGCTTCTAAACGTCTAAACTGCTTTAGGTGACACAACCCTGCTCGCTGCGGACCCTGGGTCTACGTGCTCGTCCCATGCTTTGCACGGGAATTTGTGAACGGGCACTGAGAAACTGAGAGTGCGCAACGCAAAAAGGACGGGGACATCTGCCAGAAAGAGATCTGGAGGCTGTGATCGCTCAATCACAGCCCCAGTATTTATGGCTGGGGGTGACTATGGAAGCAAACTCTCAATGATGTCCCAATTTTCAGCTCTGTTTATGATCCCGAGGCCTCCATACAACTGGGGCACGGCTGCAAGCCCTCTTCTGGTTAGGCAGGACCCATAGCAGCCCAGGGCTATTCCGCGCACCGGGCAAAGGGATGGGCTGGCAGTTGTGCAAGCGCTTCCCTTAGCTGGGCTGCAGAAGCAGCATCCCAACAAGAGACTGACACTAGCGGCTGAAAAGCACTCGGCTGCCCCAACAGCTTCAAGAGAGCACATTGAGTGAAGCAATGCTCTTTGCATGCCCAAGAGTCTTAAAACCGGGAGGTCCTCCAAGTCTTTCCCGCACTGTTTTGCCAAATCCATGCTCAATTCATAAAGTCACACCCAGGTGTTGCAGTTTTGCGCGGGGGGAAAGGGTTCATGTGCATACGCTGTCTCTGTGAAGGACACATCCAGTTCTGCACCAGGTTCTTCCTTGCTCAGGAACCCTCAGCTCATGTCCTACCAGGACAGGAAGGTCAAAAGAACTCCAGCAGCCTCACGCTGGGTCATCTAGCAGCGGGTATAATTGGGACATTGCAGCCAACGCCTCTTNCAGGTTCTTCCTTGCTCAGGAACCCTCAGCTCATGTCCTACCAGGACAGGAAGGTCAAAAGAACTCCAGCAGCCTCACGCTGGGTCATCTAGCAGCGGGTATAATTGGGACATTACAGCCAACGCCTCTTCCCACTGATCTGCTCACTGCCTCGGCACTGTGGGAGCAGAGCTGGGCCAGTTTCGCTGCGCTCAGAGCTCCCGCTGCATCTGTGAGCTCACGCCTACGTGCACCGCTGCGATCGAACGGGTGCGTGAGTCGCCACGCGTGTCTGCCTTGTACTGAGCAGCAGGGGATGGGGGTTTAGGGGATGCTGAGGGTGACCCAAAAGCCTCAGAATGTTTGTATGTTTTAGCAGAGCAGAGGCCCGCTCCTTCTGCAGTGTCCCACCTCGCGGCAGGCACTGCCCAGCAAGCAGCAGAGCTGCATTTCCAGGGGCAGCACCTCGGCCTGCAAACCGCCGCATGCAGCACGACAGTGCCCTCTGCAATGACCAAAAGATGGCATTGGTTAACTTTTCTCAATGACTGCTTTAATCTTCACCTAACCCGAATCTCCATGATCTTCTGTCCATTGAATCCTTTGCTTCTGTATCTTCCTGAGCTACCTCCTGGCTTTCAGCCTTCGCAGTTCACCATCCCCAATGCAATCTACGAGATCGCTTTCCTGTTCTCTGAATTCCCTCTTCCTTCTTCATGGTACACCAACTGGTACGCTAGCTCCTGATTGCAGAACCAGTTTCATATCGAGACAGAGACCCAATGCATCAGGTTGCACAGGTGAATCGTCTCTGGAAGCTGACGTTTGCCTGCGTCCGTGGACAGTTGGCTTGCTGGTTATAGACAATGCTCGGAAAGCAGTGGGACAGGAGCAGTGTGAACCTATCAACACATGAGCTCTACTACTTGGCTCCTGAGAGCCCACAGAGCCCTAGGGACAGCAAGGGGACATCATCCGGATACAACAGCTTGGAAAACGAGGGGAGAGTAGGGCAGGAATTGTCTCTGTCTCATCAGGACCGTACCGTTCACAAGGCTGGTGCCCCATTTACAAACATACAAACCCACACCACTTTGCACTCAAGAGAGCTCTGATCTTGAACCCTTGACCTGACTTGAATTGCTGCTGCTCTCTCCAGTGTTTAAATAAATTATTAGAAAACTTCTGCCAAGTGCCTAAATCCCAATCCTAATGCCCCCTGATGTCAGAGGGAAGGTGCCTGGTAACGTTACTGGTCTTTGGATCAGGCCTCAAAACAGCAGCTGCAAGATATTAACCAGCAGACTCAGAAATTCATCTTTGCCTTAACTGGGTCTAAACCTTTGTAAATAACTCACGATAGGTCAAGGAAAAAAGAAGCTAGCAGCGCATATCTGGCCATGTTCCCCTGTCCTATAAAATAAGCCTACGCTTTTAAGAAAGAGGGAAGCTCACTAAACAATTTCGCCCAGAGCGGTGGCAGTTTCCATTCCACAAACCGAACCCTTGTAGAAGCGCAGAGATTGCTGCGATGATTCTTCACCTTTTTCCGCAGCCGATTACAATTTCCTCCTTGTTCTGTTCAGCGTTCCCACTGCGACTGTTTCCTACCACCTCCCGATTGCCAAGAAATCCCTCCTGCTGCTGCGAGAAGCGTGACAGCTCCTAGGAACTATCTGCTCGTGGCACGAAAAAGCAAGGTGGTACGAGGAGAAGGAGCAGGTACGTTTTCTTCCGGCAGGAGGTATCATGGGTGGTGTGGCCGGCCATGGTGGATACCAGGCTTTAGGGGGACAAGCCTGTCCTAGCTTGGGGTGTGAGTGAATCACTGCGCCTTCCTCTAGCACCAGTTGTGCCAATGGGCAGCTCAGAGAGCCACAATAACACAAATCATAGACCGAATACCTTTTTCTTTTGGTTTTTAGGGTGGTTCCGAAGTGGCAGGCGCTGTTGCCTGGCCCAGCTGAGAAATTGCTCGGCGCTGCAGCAGTCTGTGGCACGATTACCACCGCCTCAACTGGGAAAACAATGGCTCTGCAGGGAAATACAGAGCTGGAACAGAGTGAGGACGGGCAGTGATAGCTGCACATCATTAGAGGATCTCCCACAGGCAGAAATATGGAAATATTAGCATATTTTCCGTTACGCAAAGGACAGGATTCCCATGTGGTATTGGCATATGCTGAGCAGCTGCGAAAGGTGGGGATTGAGCGTACCATGCTGTCACTTCTGGGGAAAGCAGCCAAATGCATCGACACTTTTCATGTACGCTGGCTCCAGACCAAAGGGCTTTACAGCAGGACTTCCAAATGACTACCTTGACCACCGCATGTGCTTCTTCTATGGTCTTAAAATCCATCTATGTAAGTGCTCGTTCCTTTCTTCTACCAGGATAATTCATTTCTGCCCTAAAACTCCGCTTTCCAGTTCACATTTCTCTGGCCTCTTCGAGGATCTTAACAAGGCTGAGAAATCGCAGGGCTCACGCCGTCTGCACGGAGGGGTGTTTAACTCTGCTCGTGAATCATCTCCCAACCCTTGGTGAGGGCAGCACTCGTGAGCAGCTCCACGTGACAGACCTTCGCAGAGCCCCAGCCCAACAGAATTGCATTGCAGAGACGAAGGGCATCCCAGGGCTTGCGTAAACTGCTGCTGAAACGCTGTCTCTTCTGGAACGAAACACAATCATCGATTAACAACGCACACAATCGGCCATTTAAAGAGGCGAGTGAAAGAGTACAGCTCCAGGAGAAATTGCAGACAGAAGCGGTTGTGGCACAACGGGGGCAGAGCGTCTGGCTGCAGTTTGCTGTCGAATTAGGTGTGGGAGCAGACTGGATCATAACAGCAGTGTTAAACCAGATGCACTGCTGTTTTCCTATCAACAGGGATTACATTGGTTAAACCATTTGTTTGATACTGACTAATCGGGGAAGGCTCAGAGGAGCTGGGAAATGAAAGGGGTAATCAGATATTCCGGAGCTCGCCCGCTCTCAGTGCACACGCGAAATGTTCAAAGCCAAAGCTGTGCAGGTGCATATTCCCAAATGCAGATTCTTGTCTTGTGCGATTTAAAACTGGCCTGGCAAATAACTCAGTTTTCCATGCGAGCTACTGTGCCTGCACAAGACTTCCCAGACTCCAGCTGCCATCTCGTGGTCGTACGAGACATCTCCCTATTTTTCCCTCCTGGTCTACCACCACGCGTGGTTCAAGCAGTACTTTTCCAGGGTTGGTAACGTCAAGAATTTCTGGGAAATGTTTTCCCCGAGAAGGTCCTGGTTGGAAGCATCGTATTCCCAAATTGCGGTGGTTTTGACCTTTTCACCACGCGTTAGAGAGGATACTGTATTTTCCGTCGAGTGACATTTGGAAAAGGTGGACTCTAAGGGAGGGGAGGTGTTTAACAGCGCTTGTCATCCTTGAAAGCTCCAGGGAATTTCAAGGAGTGTTCAGCAACACACTCAGATTTGAACTTTACTGCTGTCTTCCCCTGGCTCCTGGTTAATAGCCTCTGGCCCAGCCACCCCAGGCAGGGAGGCTTCGGAAGGCTCTGAGGTCTGCAAAACCAGTGGGCCAAGCTACGGCACGCCGCAGCCCCTCCGCGTTGGAGACACTGTTTGTTGGCTCCTTCCTCTGAGAACTTGCTCAGATCTCAGAGCTATCTGCAGCCCCAGGAAAACCAGCAAAGCTTTGAACAAAATCAGAGATCCATCTCCACAGAACAGCTTGCGGTACGGAGAATCCCAGGGTTAACGTCCTGGCTCCGGTGAAGCTAACAGGAGTTTGGCTGTGTTTTTCAGCAGGACCAAGCTTTTGTCCCTGTTCTCTTTTCCAGACTCGTTCAATGTGATTCAGAGTGTCAGTGGGGCTTACAGATGTTCGTGGGGCTACTCCGTGCAGAAAGGTACGTTCCCAAAGCTGCTCTGGTCTCACTATTATCTGATGTGTATAACCACCACGTCATACCCTGCCCCTTGTCCTGCTGCATGTCGTCGTGGCCAGCAACCGCCTGACTAAAAGACCTGTCCAATTAAATCTCCTCGTGCTTAATGGCATCTGTATGGTCACCGTTGTAAAGCCCTAGGTTCCTCAGACACTGTGTACACCAAATAATTCCGTGATACCTGTGCATTGACAGGCGATGTGTTTGGTACAATCTGAAAAACAGCTGACGGCCCACCAAGACACTTCCTTCAGGCGGTATTTTCTGGAGGCAGCTGCGAAAGGCACACAAGTCCTGTGCATGGTCCATCACTCCTACGAAAGTCCATGTATCCTGCTTCCCACCAATCTGTGGTCTGTCAGCTGTAGATCTGTACCAGCCTGGTGGCAAAGCTGGTGCCCAATGCCAGGTACCTGAGTAGCGCTAGGGGCAGCAGCTTTCTCTAAATCCTGTCTTGTCTGGGGCAGCACTGTAGTACAGAACATGCCGAGTTGATCCAGAGTTACTGCACATGCTGACTTTTCTGCAGAGAAATTGAACTGGAGCAGCAGGTCCTTCCCCAGCACTGACAAAACCTGAGTCCAGCAAGAAGCTTCGGTAACGTCAGATTAAACTGTCAAAATATTTGGTTTTGAACGTAAAATCTGCACATTAGCTCTATTAACTTTCTTCAGTGCAGAGGAAAGGAAGCCTGCTTGCAAAATTACTTTATGGATGTTTAGAGAAGGGCTCGTCTTAGCTGACTACACTGATACAAATGTGGCACCCTAGTAACTCGAGAAATAATCCGACATGCGCTGTTTGTGTCTCATCTTAGAGTGGTAAGGCCAACAAGGAAGACCCTGTCCACGAGTACACTCTATGCTTGACGTGGGTCACCGCATCTCTAGCTGTCAGGTGATGTCCAGCCAGCGTTTGTCATTTTCAACCATGGCTTCGTTACGTACAAGTAAATGGCGGTGCATGGCCAGCCGCGTAACACCTGCCCAAGTGCCCGCTTAATTTCTGCGACAAGACTGATCTCTGATGCCAAGGGCTAAGGGCTGGCTGGCACCAAATTTAAGTTCCAGACCTGCATCCCCTGGCTGTCAATCCAGGCCTACAAAAAACCCTCAAAAGAGCACTTTTGAGTTTCTCAAAAGCAAAGCCAGGATCATGTCCCAGTAGGACCCTTGGACCAGCCATTCCTACAAAATGTTCATGGCTGTATTGTGTAAGGTCCTTATATCAGAACATACGACGGCCCCGCTCGCTTTCCTCTTACACACTTTCTTCATTTGGAGTAGATTTTGGATCAGACCTTCACATCATGTGATAATAATAAAATCCAAAAGCTTTCCTCTGAAAAACTAGGTTCTGCAAGCAGCAAAATTAATGAGACCTACAGGCTGAAATAGGGCAGTAAATGTGTAAGGAGAGAAGTGATCACTTAAACTGACTTCTAATGCCCCAGAGAGCTCGTCTGTCTTACATGTCTTCAGTATTAGGTCAAATTTCATTGTCCAGCTCATGGGGGCTGGAGTAGGTGAGATAATGGAAAAATTCAAGTAACATAGGTCCCAGTGTGTGGATCCACACTGATTCCATGAGGAACCACCCAAAAATATCTGCTTTGCACTGCAGGAGCAGGGCCCCCCCACCAGAGCAGACAGTCCCAGGCTGAGCGCCGTATGAGCACGGCTGCACACGCCGGGACCCGGATGGATGCTGGAGGAAGAATAGCTGGGGATCTGTGCCAAAGCTTATAAATGCCTCTGTGCCAGAGGTTTAGTCACATCCCCAGCAAACCAGGTGCACCAAGCATTTTAGGGTGAGCCCTGATTATTGCTTCTTACAGGCTTAATCATCCAGCTCACTGTGCAGGGCTGATGCAAGGTTCCTGTAATCCCCTTTGCATCTCCCACTGGCCAACCAGTTCCTTCTTAGCTCAGCCTGCTTCCAGATCAGATGAAAGCATATTTCATGTACTTTGCTCAACTTAGAGATAAGAATCACCAGTAAGAAAGGAAGTCAGCTACCAGGTAAGCTAGGTTTATAGCAGCATTGTGCTGCAGGAATGATTAAAAAAACCCTCGTGACACCACCAGTGAACTTGGCTTCAGGAAAACACCTAAAGGGATGTGCTTCAAAACACAAAATATCAGCAAAAAAAGGTCTGGTAAAGCAGTTCTGTCCTTTGGTTCTTTTGTTCTACCATTAGTCTTGGCCATGGTATCTCATCCTCTCCTGGTGTTTCCTAGCCACTATCACAACTCCGTCAACACTTGAGTTACCCTTCTGTAGAGCTGAGGTGCTGGTGAGCTGCGGGGACCTTCTCTTAAGGCGTGGGTCTGTCTCATCAACACATTTGGCTTTGTGCATCTGGACTGTGAAGCTTAAAAAGTGGGCACTCACAGGTGGAAGAGGGAAAATCTGCGTATTTCCATTCTCTACGTGGATTTGGTGTGAAGGTTTAATCAAGTTCGGGCCTCTTGTGGTGCTTACAAAGTCAATGCCAAGTCTAGGCACAGGCTGCCTAAGCAGTTGCTGAGTGCCTCTGCATGTTTCCCAGCAGAGTTGTGCAATGGATCTGATGTTTTTCAGCAACAATGGTAGGGAAATTCTTCCTTTCTCAGGGCAAAATAGGCTTTACTAACGCATTAGCCAAGATGTTATTGTAAAACCATGGAAGAATGAGCCATGTGATCAGGGCTGTATGAATGAAATTCCAGTGTGTAAATGCTCCGGCTGCAGACTCCCCACCCTGGTTTAGAAGCTTCCCTACACCATGATCCTGCTCTCAGCTCGGGCTGGCAAACGGCAAGAGTGGGGCCACAGTCAGTTTACTACACCAGGTTCTGGTACGCAAACCCTGTCCTTTCCAAAGGGTTTTTGCGACAAGCTTGGTCTTGTCAGGTGCCCAACACTCCCGGTTCCCATGAATTTCAGAGGAAGCACTTGGCATCACGCAAGACTTGGCTCGTACCATGTGAAGGAATGTCTCAGCATCTGTGGCCCTTGGATTAGCAGGCTTCACGCTGTCAAGCAGAGCCGAAGCCGACTCCTCACATCTTCGATTGGATCAGCCTCAATCCGATTAACATTGCCTAATACAAAAATTTCGATCTACGGTCGTTGACCTTCAAGAAATTCCAGATGATACAATTTTTGCACTGGAAGTAAGCTACATGCTGGGTGCAGAGCAAGGATTCAGGTGCAGTTCCAATTCCTCAGGACTACTATTCTTGTACACTGCAGAGGATGTCTTTAGGTCATTAATTATCTTAGGAAGAAAACATTTTCCAAAAAGAAGTGTTCTAATTGCTTATATATTTCTTTTCTTCTGTTTAAAAAGTCAGATTCCTGCAGAGATCAAACGTGCATCTGAAAAGCGCAGATTTTGTGTGTGAGGCTCAGAAAGCCCTGAGTTTTTTGCAATTGGAACTATTACTAAAATTTCTATATGGATTTCTAGCAGCACTTGTGTTATTTCCTGGTGGTGTTTCACAGAAGCTACATGACATGAAAAATTCAGCATTTTACCAACAGTGATGCAGGGCTGTGTTTCCACGAGCCGTTCTCTCCGCCGGTGGGCAAATCTGGAAACGAAAATGTGGAGATGGGATGGGAAAAAAAGCAGTGTTTCATCATCGCGGCGTAAGTTTGAAAAGACTGCTTTTAATGATGCTTGTAAGGAGCCACAGGGGACGGGAAGTTTAAATCTCTGATCCCTCCATCGCATCCTTTTGGACAACATTGGATGCACGGTCGCTGCAGATGCATTCCAAATGCTTGCGGTGGTCTTGCTGCAGAAAAACTAGCAAACTCCAGGGGAAAAAAAAAAAAAAAAGAAAAGAAAAAGACTCCCAAGCCAGTTATTTAAATACTTGGCAGCTTTTTATCAATCAGTATTTATCTAACAGAGAAATGCAGCCAGCTTAGCTGTACTGTACATATCTGAACTTGCCTTTTGCAGAGCATGGACACAGTTGTGCCTTCCCTGGGCTGGGTGAAAGGTCTGTGCATTAATGTCTCTCCCCAGCATTAATGTTCTCCTCCTGCCAAGGATGGGCCAGAAGCGGGGCTGCAGGAGACCTGAGCCCTTTCCCTCAGCCCTTTCTTGTAGCGCTGCTTTCATCGTGGAGCTTTTTCCCTACTCCCTCTTTAAGAGGGGCCCTAACGACAGATGCAAGAGAGGGAACAGCTGTTATTTGTGCAAAGTTCACAGTGCCAGAAGGCTTGGAGAGCAGCTAGATGCCTTCTGATCCGGATATACGTCCAGGCTGTGCAGGAGCCCTGTGTGCCCTCCCACAAACCATTCAGTCATTCAGTGCCTCACTTTACTCTCTGTCAACATGTTAAAACGCTTCCTTTTTCTTGATTTTTCCATTTCTCCTTAGAACTCGCACATTTTCGGGGCAAACATGGTTGCACCTCTCTATTTGGCACCCAGCACAGTTGTCGTGTTTTGGTTAAAGCCTTTAAATTGTTCATATTTGTATTTATTAAGAGCTGTTAAAGCCTCCTGGACAAGTTAGAGATGTTTCAACTTGACCGGGCATTTCTGGATTGCCAACTATGCCATTGCTAAAAGGGAGGAAAGCATGATCCAAGATAAATGAGCATCGTCATGTGCAAACCAAATTGTGATACAAAAGCCATTTCAGATCTTAAAATACAACTAACCAAGCAGTACTTCACCTGCCAGGCTGAAATCAACCCAGAAGGAAGCTTGAATTTCCAAAAATGCTGCCTAGAGACATCTTTCTGCATACACTAAGGTCGTCTCTGATGGGTTGCAGTGGGGTTAAGGAAGGAGCAGGCTGTATGCTGATGCCTTTCGTGATCGTGCTGCTTCATGGCATAAAGAGGTTTGTTTCCATGGTGGCTGTGTTTGCTCTTTGCATCGCTCCATCCTACAATGAGGACCAGCTCAGTGCCTGCCAGCTCAGCGCCCGCCAGCTCCCGGGGAGCCCTCCCTCCTCCTGGGCTCCCTCACAGGAGCGGAGGCGGTGAGAGGGCTGGGTGCTCGCTGTGGGGCAACCCTTCCTCCACCAGTTTCATGCCTCCAGGGCACTGGATGAGGGACAGCTTCAAAGGGTCTGCTCTGACTTTTGCTGCACAGTTGGAGGAAAATCCACAGCAAGATCGGGGTGAAGGAGGGAGAAAAGATCTCGCGTTGCTCGTAGGGTGGAGAGGGCAGATGCTAGAGGTGCCTCAGCTACCAACATTTGAGTAAAATAAACAAACCGAGAGGAGCTGGTCCTGAAGCACATGGAAGCCCCTGGAAAGGCTCCTGCTGCCTTGACTGAATCAAATCCTTAGAGAAGCTCACTAATGAATTCACATCAAGTCAAAGAGTCCTTCCACTCGAGCACTATCGACTGATTTATAACAGGCACCAGCATCCAGAGGTGAAAACAAGGAGCTGCTCGGAGCAAAGCATTTTCAAGCTGACCTGTCAGAGTGAATCCACGAAGGGGGTGAGCTCCTTGTCCGAGGAAGAGGGCACCAACAAAAACGCAAGCAGCAGCCTACACCAGCGGGATCTGAGCTGCATGGGGGGAGTGTTTTATTCATGCTGAGCACAGACACAGAGACAGACGGGCGTTGTTCACCGGCACATCCACAATCCGAAGCATCCACAAGTCACAGGCAGAGGAAAAGCTGGATGCAAGAGAAAGGGAGGCAGTGCGGCACTAAGATAAAGTCACAAGGCAGAGGGTTGTTTTTTCTAAGCATAGCATTGCTGTTAATTTAGATGGAATAAATTAATTTGAACAGACCACAAAAATGAGGAAAAATTACTTGGTGAAGGCCTTTTACACCAGTGATTGCCATGAAGTGAACGATGAAGGAGGAGGGATAGTACGTTAGTGGTACCCGTATTTGCTTGTGTAGCTGTACCCAAAACTGTGGCCATGAGCCCACTGCCGGGACAACACGGCTCAGAGGTTTTTACAATCTTTGGCCTAAAAGCACGTGGCAAATGTGCTCAGATTTTATCACAGCATGGATGTTTAACGAGCAGGGGAAAAAAGTGACCGAATATTTTGATTCATGTGAAGTGATCATGTGAGACTTAACCAAATCCTGCGAAAATCTGATTGTCAAGGATAGCCCATGTTGTAGTCATTTAGCCTGCCATGTAATCCATAGGGGAGGCTGATGTCCTTGCTTCTGTTCTTGGCCCCACAAAGGGACAGAGGCTCCGCAAAAAAAAGCCAAGATCGCTGGCTTTCCCCAGGCAGTACAAGTAATTGGCTCTTGCTTTCTTCTTACAAAAAGATATGACGAATGCAAGGTAAAGTAGAGAAAAAAGGTGAATAAAAATAGAAATCACTGCTTGATTTCAACTGTCATTTGTGATTTGGCTGCTGGGGAAACAGACGCTTTCCCCATCTTAACAGCAGCCCTGAAACCTGACACATTTTTGCTAGCTTTGGCCTCTTTCCTTGGATATTGCTTTTCCAGCATCAGAAACAGAAACAACAGTTACAACAGTTGCAAAATGTGGAATTTTGGCTGGCTTTGCTAGGCCTTAGGAAAGGAAAGAAGGAAAGCAGACGCAACTGATGGAGAAGTAAAAAAACCTCAAAAGAATGGCAGCAAGAGTGGAAGTTGTGCCTCTCGATTTGAGCAATGTTCAGGGCACAGTAAACGGCCGCAGAAAGGACCGTCACGCTGCTGGGCTACTCTTACCGGGGTCTGTCTCAGATACAAGGCAATGTAAGGTCCAATACTGCACCTAGATACTTGCTAGGGGCCCAAGACTTCACGGATGTGGAAGACACGAGGATAAAGACTACTCACGGCCATCCAGATACCTCCTCCCAGAAACGCTCTTCTCTCCATTTTCTTAAGGACCTAAACGGAAAATGATGGACAAATAGACTCTCTGCTCAGAGTTTTATCTGCCTGGGGAGATCTCATCACAGCGTATCCACACTGGCTGATTGTACTTTACCTTCCCAAGTCACGATCTGCAATGCCGGCCACCCACTCAGGCTAGGAAGGGTGGGAACACAGAACATGGTTCTGATTTTACTCCCCCTGTCCCCGAAACTGCTGACTTAAAATCACCGTAAAAAGAGAACGAGGGACAGGACATTACTGTCTGAATACGGATTTTCACATCATTAAACCCATCATTACTCGTGTTGCTCAGCAAGCCAATTGCAATGCTGACGCCAGCCTTCGGATATATGCATCTATTACCATAATCTCCCTTATGAAGTACAAATCCCACATAATAGCCAAGTGATAAAGTCCCACAGGAAAAACAAACCCTCAGATCAGGGAGTGAAATCAGATGCAGTGAGAGTGACACAAAGCATTTGCTCATCCCTCACCCACCTAAAATGCCATACCTGCACTGAGCCAATTTGAGCGGGCAGGCACCTGTTTTCCAGTGCAAGTACCTGTTTGGGGAACCGGGCAAGGATCATTAAAGACACCGCTGTTTTGCAGATCCACCCATTACACCTTGCTTTACAAACATGGCATACATGACTTTAAGCTTCTAACAACTCACGTAGTTCACCTGGGGTGAGAGGGCTACAGCAACCTGGGACTTAAATAGCCAATAAGCCTTTCCCTGTGAAGGCTTTGGAAAGCCAGAATACTCCAGAAAGGGCTATGAGTCAACTTCCCGAGGAAGGGAAAATATTCTGAAAGGTTTCAGTCACCGAATTTATGCCAGCCCAGGGAGAGATCCACAGGTCCGGAGCAGGAGGAATCCTGTCCCCCGAGCACCACACAGCGTCCTCATCCACGCCACCCAGGCAGGAGGTGCTGGAAACGCTCTTGTACGTCACCGTGCATTATATAAATGGGAAATTTTGGGACAGTACGTTGACGTAAAAGCACACAAATAGTTGGGAAGCAAACAGTATATTTCATAGTTAGATGGTTGTCTACCCCTGTAAAGAAACAGGGAGGAGATTTCTTCACGTGGCCTTTTCAATAACCCGAGTCCTTGGAAGATTTCCACCACAGTCAGATTTCCTACCAGAGTCAGATTTTCTACCACAGAAAGTTTTTCCACATCAGATGCTCGTTCTTTCTTTTTTTTCATCCCCCTGCACCGTATGAGCACAGACTGTCTCATTTCAGCCCATGAGACAGCAGCAGCCTTGGGTAACGCAAAGGCTAAATAAGTTTAACTGGAAATTGCTCGCTCTCCGAGGCCCCTCTCCCGACTTTCCTTGCCAGGCCCTTTACTGCTTGCTGTAACAGTACTTAAATAGAAGGGAGATCTGCCGGCACCACTGGCCCGGGCTGTAGGAACACTTGGCCTTCAGTCCCTCTCAGCCTTGCAAAACTGCAGTGCAATCCATCTGCCAGAGATGACATGAAAGAGGAGACCTTTTAACAGTACATTAGAGGAGAAGTGAATAAATCTGGCAACGGAGGCAGAGCAAAGTAGCTGGAATATTCAGCAAAGAGCAAAGCCGGAGTGTCCTGAGGCCGGTTGGAATCGGAGGCTTTTGATGAAAGCACTTCCACGTAATGAATAAAATGTGTTATATTTATAGCTGGAATCTGGTCCTAGCTGTCACCTGACCGACAGGCAGCTCCAGCCGGATGACAGCACGCTGTCTTTGACTGCACACTACCACAGCAGCTTTCCACAACCCTCCTGCACATTTTCACACATGCTACAGCCACAGGCAGCAAAGATCCCATTCTGCCTACTAAAACACACGGCCTAAGGACATTCCCTCGGGGCAATATGACGGTGTCAAGTGATCCAAGGTCACTCAGCTACTATCAGGTGTCACCCTACCAAGAGGTAACATTTGCATCTCCGCAGGTATGTGCAGGCTTGAAGGTCTTCTCAATCACGCCCTGCTTCAGTAAGATATTTAAGACAGTACCTGACTTCATGTATTTCCATTATCTCATGCTTAAAGTTAAGCACGTCCCTTAGTACTTCCGTCAAGGATGCAATGGCGAGCATTGCTACTACGCTTTCCTAGAACAGCATGTACTGTGAGGACTAGGTAATATATTTTGTGTCTCTTATGAATCATCACACGTAACAGTTATCTCAAGTTTGAGCCAGAAGTACATCCAGTGGATTGTGATCAAATGACAATAAAAAACTCTTGGGAGGGGAAAGGATGAACCGCAGAGAGAGGGTGAATTTTTAACCCTGCCGAAACCAATGGCAATACTTGCATCGGTCTCAGTACAGCCGGGATTTCACACACCATCACACTGATAGTGACCTCAAAGTCACTTTTAGTGCCAAGTGTTCCCAAGGTCCTGTAGCTCCAGCAATGCTTTCGGGTGTTATTGTGAGACAAAACATTTGCGCGTAACCCTCCAGACCTTGTGGCTCTGGCACGGAAGGCTTTACAATTTCTTCATTCGCCATTTGACCCCGCTCCCAAGAACCTCAGCTGTGAACTCTAGCACAGCCCCGCACCGCTACAAAACCCTCCTGACCCCAGCCGTGTGTACGCCAACCCTCTCTCAAGTGACCGAGTGAGTATTTTTGGTTTGTTTCCCTTGTAATCCCTACACACAGGAGCTGCCGGCAACTCGTAACCACCTCTTGCTCTTGCCTTTTCAGCCACT
Organism: Steatornis caripensis; assembly: GCA_013398225.1. NCBI lineage: Eukaryota > Metazoa > Chordata > Aves > Caprimulgiformes > Steatornithidae > Steatornis > Steatornis caripensis. The sequence goes on along the minus strand of VZSC01014373.1, from coordinate 195,370 downwards.
CACCAGGCAGGGGGAGTTGTGCAGGATAAAGGGGGTTTTTTATTTTCCTTGTGACGCTTCCAGCCATGTGTATCGTATCCTTTCCGATGGCGAGCCGCAGAGTATACGGGAAAGACAGTGGCCTCCTATTCTTTATTTCAGAGTCTACAGACAGGGACCAGGTTTCCACTTTCCCAAATGTCTGTGACCGTTTCCTCTGGAAGGTCTTTGGGCTTCATCTCTTGCCTTAGTGGTTGGCACAGTGATAATACAGAGCCCTTGTTTTCAACCTTGATCTGGTCAAGTCTGCAATCAACATTTACCAGAACGTTACACAATACCCCTTTCCCTGAACCTCTCCCCGAAATATGTTTACTCTCAGATTATATTTTAATGTCTTTGGCTAAACAAATGACGTGGGGAAAATGGAACTTCAGGCACTTTCTGGATCCTCTTACAACTGGGGCGGGGGGGAAACACCCTAAGCACTACCTTTTCTACATTATTTTCATCCACGTGCTCACCATATCTAGCAAGGGGGAAAAAAAATCAATGATAGTGACCGCTCTACTACTGGGAATTGCCCCAATCCCAGAGCCAAGAGACATGTGGCTCTTGGAAGAGTATTCTGGAAGGAAGGGAAATATCTTAGAAATGAGACAGCATCATTTACAGGACAGTGTGTACACGGAGTCGCTGTTGGCAGCCTTGGAGATGGACTCTGTCAATGCTCTGTGAAGAGGAGTACCTGAGTTTGAAGGACTATCTCTGGCGCAGGACATGAGGCTGGACTGCAATCACATTTACAGGTCAGGCCTTTTATGCACCTCTATTTGTGTGCATAGATGGGACACACGCAGAGAGCATTATTTTCGTAACTGAGCCTACCTTGTGACTAACTCCTTTTTAAAACTCCCTCAAAGAAGGCTGAAGAGGTCCTGTCTTGAAGACTCTTCCTTTCCAGGGGGACAAATGCAGGGCCAGGATTTTTTTTTAGAGAAAGAGAGAGCAATAATCCATGTCCAACGTACCTATGACAATTTAGTTTGCGTGACACCAGACAGACTCGCCATCAGAAACTCTTCCCTTAGTCCCATCAACCCCACTTTGTCTTGTTGAACGCGTTACCCCATCCTCATTCACTCCTGCAAGAAAGGCAAAATCCGTATCCCTGGAGATCTAGAAAGAGATAAGGAGGAGCCAGGAGGAGCTGTGGTGGCTGAGCCCACACCAGCAGCACTGCTCCAGTTCCGCCTTTTCTTTGCAAGCACTGCCAGCAATCTGCCTGTGCGTGGCTTTCTGCAAGCCTCACTGACACACAGGGGAATGTTTAACACTAGGAGTCTGCCAGATCCAAGGGTAAATATTTCTGCCAGGGATCATTACTTTGCTTTCTTCCTTTGTTTGCCCTGGAACAATGGGAAAAGAAAAAAAAAAGAGGGGTGCGGGGAAAGCCTGTACAACTTAACAATGCTGCGTTGAAGGAGACAGTATCTGGTATCACAGTAATGACCCTCTCCTTGCTCCCTAATTCTTGTCTTTTAGAGCTAGGGGGATATTCTCCTGCCATTTGCAGCAGGGGTAAAGGAACGTGGAGGTGTCTCTTTGGAAGAACACTTCAGATCTAGTGAAAGGCACTTTTGACCTGGGCATAAGAGCTGTACCAATATTGCTGGTGTTCAAGGAAAAGAAAGGCGTAAACAGACAAGCCTCCCGTGTCTGACAGTAGGGTGAAACACTCGCAAGGGAGATTTTTAACCCAGTTGACCAATATCCCTTCTAAAAGAGACACAGCTAATGTTCCCAGCTCAGGAAAATATCATATTGTAAGCAAAGATTTTTTTGGAAGCCTGCTTAATTCGATGAACAATATTTTAGCGGAGTCCAATTACTAATAATCTCAGTGTATCCAAATATATTTGGATAGCTGCGAAACTGAAAAAGCAGAAGTGTTTGTTAAATATTTCCTGCCTGTATTTGGGACAAAGTTGAATGCCATTTCCACATTATATAATGATGATGAAACACTCCCTACCCAAGCAACTTAAAAAAGCACATCAAACAGCACAACTGACATTTTAAAAGCAGCAGGTCTAGAGGACTGGCACGTCAGTATTTCAAGAGCTGGTTCTTCAAACTCCTGTTCTCACATAAGGTGGGAATGTGAGAGTTTAGAAACGGTCCAGGAGACCATTTCTAAGAAGAAAAACAGTGTTGTGTCAATATTTGAGAAGTGTGACTGAGGTAAACCCACGGAATTCCAGGTTGGCTAGTCCAGCATCGCACCTGACCTCGGTATAATGAAGTGGTTTGTACCAATTAGTAAGGAGGTAGAGAGTTGGGACATAATGAAACAGCAATCAGCAGTTTTCATGGGAAATGGTTCCGGTCAAAGAACAAATTTCATCTTGTTCTTTAATAAAACCACGGGTGCGGTTGATAACAGTAACTGTGTTGACTCAGTGCTGCACAGTACCCAGATTTGAGAAAAAAAAAAAATACAAAATCAATATAAATGCATAATGAATGTTTTAAAAATACCTAACGGAACAATCTTTAAATGGCTTTGTTATAAAGGATTCATCAATGAGTAAAGACGGTTTCTAATGGACTCTCGCAAGCAGTTGTGCTATTCGTATTTTGTTTAGGATCTGCAAGAAAATACAAGATGATTGCATCATTTGTGAACTGTGTGAGAGAGTTTCAAACCTCACTACACGATTTAAAATTGCACTAATGGGGTAGCTTGTCTTGCAAAGACCGCTGGCATGAGGATAATTAGGAGATCTTGGTAAAATGAGCTTAGTTAAAGGAAGTCTTAGGACAGGCATGTGCAAAGGCCTACATTTAGGAACAAATATCCAGCACAGTGCAGCGCCATAAAGACGTAATCTCAAAATGCAGAAGTCCCTCTTGGTTAGTCCATACGCTGGAAAGCAGCGGAGTGGACTGTGGAAAACCATACTTCAGGGTCATTTCTAGTGAGCCAACTCCGGCACAATGCTGTGGCCACCGGAGCAAGCTGCGGCAAATGAACAGGACACAAAGGACGCATTGCTGGGTTCCATTTTCGGTGAAGTTGCTGCAGAAATTCAGAGTTCAGTTCTAGCGTGCACTTTTTTTTAACTGACATTAAAAACTGGAGGACGTTCAGAGATGATTTGCATGCATTATACTTTCAATTACACGCGTGCTCCCTGCGTTCATGGTACCTCTTTTTCTCTTGGATAAAGGGAGGTCCTTGGCAGATCTGCACAGTACCGCTCTACCTCTTTTTTCCAGGAAATTCCCAACTGCATTAACTCTGCAGAAAGCAAACATGTATACATATACGGCTATGGAAGTCTTCTGTGAGGGTGTCATGATACAACGATCGCAGCATCCACTGCTCTTAGACTGCATGGAAATTCACAGTGCTACATAAATGGCGTTTCAAAATAAATGCAACTTTGCTTTAAAACTTCCCTATAGACGCTGACATTCTTCTACGTTTATTCCACTGTAAGGGAATTTTCCTCCTTTGATGGTAAATGAAATTTATACATTTGGTCTTATTTTTTATTTCATGCAACTCTACGATGATGGAACTTCAGTCGTGGGTCATGACAGACACTTCCAAGCTACTCCACACCTGTGAGCTCAAAGGCATTAGCAGTAAAAAGGGGAAAATACTCCTCTTTTGAGCTCAAATGAGAGAGGTCTGGGCTCTTGACTTCGTTCATACCAGCCTACCCAGCAAAGACCTTCCTCACAAAATCAAAGCGAAAGCCATTGGGACTCTTGGGAGGGGTTCCAGGCTCTGGAGTTCCCTTCACTTTGCCTTTATTAAGCCAGTTTGCAGGCCATGTGTCTCCGTAGGTCTCCAAGATGGCCGTAATGAAGAACAGTCACGTTGCAACTCTCCGTGCTGTGGTTCATCTTGATGGTGATGAAGCACCAGCACTCAGCTCACCCTGCTTTCTACAGAGAGACTGTGCACAAGAATGCAGTGTCTGCATATGGAGAGCAGACATATACCCCCAGAAACACACACCAAGAAATAAATCAAATCATCTGAAAGAATGTATAAAAAACATAAAGAGCATTTAAAGTGTCCCTTGTTCATTTGCACAATCTTTCCTTGATCTCAGCCACGGAGCAAAAGGAGGGAGACCTTGAGTAGGATGACATAAAGAAGGGTGAAACACTTGTTGAATGAGAAAAGATGGTGAAATCCCCCTGGCTTTGATGGAATTGAGGATAAAAAGTGAGAATCCTGCAATCTGTGTCTTCCAAGCAATCTATAAGGTAAGTAACATTCTCTTTTTCTTCCCTACTGTGGAGAAAAATCTGGGACAGGCTTCCCAGGGAGTTTACCTTGTGGAGTTCGTTAGAAATGCGAAAGATAAGTTAAACAAAACAGCTCATGGCCCTGTTGCTAGAGCAATGTGCTCAAATGCCGTAGCGCAGCCTCCTCCCCTGACTTCTTGCTCGTACCTTGTTTATCTCCTCTCTTTTTCCTCTTTTTCTCCGTTTGAAAAGGTAGAACAAGCGTGCACAAAGCTCCTGTGGTGGGGGCTCCTGAATGCTAACAGACTTCTTGGAGCTTTTAGGATTGAAAAATGTCGCTGATGCATTCAAGGATCCATGCGCAGTCTTTTGGCATGGTTTTAATGACTTGGGCAAACAACACAGCAGCAGTGAATGTTTTTAAAAGCTTCACCTACCCCTCCAGCCTGAACTTAATCTGTCGTCTCCCTGTGCGTCAACACACTCTGTTAACAGGATTCCCTGGCTGAAAGCAGACATTGGAGGTAGGGCACAAACCTGGTTTTGGACATACGGTGCCACGTATTACACAGAATTCCCCTTGTCACAGGAGACTGTACGATGGAGACAAGCGGAATGCATAGGAGATGGTGCAATCAGGGAGCACACACGCTGTACCCTCTTGGTTTTTTCCCCACAACTAACGTACAGAGCTGTGGACGGGGTTTTGCTGTAGATCAATGAGAATGACATACACAGATATTTAGGGGTGGGGGCACCCAAATGTATACAACACTCAACCAACTACTTCCCTTCCTGCGTTGTGGCTGTACACACACACCCACTGGCTGTATCTTTTTGGTGTTGTAAAACCCAGCCATGCGCCCCAGGACGCGAGTCTCCGAGTGTGCGTATGAAGGTTGGGCTGGGGGTACAGTCTGCGCCCAGCCACATCCCCCTGTTAGGCTGCAGGGTCTACATGGCAGGAGGCTGCAGATCAGCACCCCAACGTGTCTATGAGTAAGGCAGCAGGGACGTTGTGCCCACAGATGTGACAAATGCGGAGGTATCGGCTCCCTCGCCCTTTGAGGTGTAAGTGAGGTAGCAGTATCGCTCACATACCCCTCTCATCGCCTCTTTTCTCCTGGGCACATTGCGAAAAAGGGGGGTTGTCTCATAAACAGGTGACCCCACCCCAGTAAGCTGGGGTGTGTTTCTGGGAGGCTCTCTCTTTCCCACGCACACAACAACCCTCAAACCATGAGAAAGGCACTGCAGAGGTGCCAAAGAGATCCATCACAGCCCCTCACTCGGCTGTAGGGTGTGTGTTGGGACGAGGAGTTGTCTCCCGCAGGTGCAAAACCGGGGCACCCTCCCTAATCTTTTTTCCTGCTACAGGCTGCCAGGTGTTTTATCACACAGATAAGCATCTCAACACCCCCTTCTGTTGATTATGAGGTGTGTATTGGGGATGGAGGCAACCGTTTCTCCCTCACACACACAAACAAGCACAGGTGAACCCAGCCCCTCCAATTTTGGCGGGCATAGCTAGTGTTTGGAGGAAAGGGTGAGCCCAGATTGTTGCCCCCCCCATTAGTTTGCAGAGCATGTGTTCGGGGTGTGCCTGTCTCACACCCACCCCTCCATAACTGGGAAATGCCTGGCTGAAGGGAAAATGGGCACCACACCAACAAGCAGAGGTCAAACCTGACCAACTCTCCCTGCCGGCTGTCCGGCTGTCGGGGTGTTTAGCTGGGGGAGGACATCTCACGCACAGTGTGCATGACTGTCAACCATTACCCTGCAGGGTTTCCTTGGCGTGAGGGGTAGGGTTACACACACGCAGGAGATCCCTGCTGCACTCCAGCATACGCAGGGTGTGACAGCCCAACGCACATGGCAATGAACAGGTTACCACCCCCCCATTAGCTGTTGGGGGGTGTGATGAAGGGTCCTCTTTCCCTCCGCACATGAACCCCAGTACTTCCTGGCACACCGCAGGGTGTTGGCTGGGGTTGTCTCTCTTGCACACGTGTGTACACCCATTGCCCTGTTATCACGCCTGTGTTGGGCCTGACACCCATGCTCGCAGGCCAGACCTCAGTGACACCCCGGCAGGCTGTAGGGAGCGACACACATGAACACACAGGCCAACACCAATGCTCCCATCAGGCAGCAGGATGAGTGCTGGGGGGGGTCAGGTACCTCCCACAAGGCTGCAGATGAGTGCTGGGGGTGTCTCACGCACAGACACCAATCCCCCATTGGGCTGCAGGACGTGTGTTGTCTCACACACGTACACGAGGGCGCAAGATGCGCTTTAAGAGCATCTCTCACCCACAAGGGACTGCATTTTGTGTCTCGGGGNACACCCCACAAGGCTGCAGAATGAGTGCTGGGGGGGTCAGGTACCTCCCACAAGGCTGCAGATGAGTGCTGGGGGTGTCTCACACACAGACACCAATCCCCCACTGGGCTGCAGGACGTGTGTTGTCTCACACACGTACACGAGGGCGCAAGATGCGCTTTAAGAGCATCTCTCACCCACAAGGGACTGCATTTTGTGTCTCGAGGGTGTTGGCCACACTCACAGAGGGTTGTTTTAGGAGTGCCTGCCATAAGCACACCAAGCCACGGTTTGTGTTTCGGGGTGCCTCAAACACGCTGGGCCTCAGGTTGCACTTCAGTGCACGTGTCCGCGTGTCAGGGTGTGCCACCCAGCTGGAGGGTCGCAGCCTGTGTTGGCGGGCATCGCTGATGTCCACGAGGCAGCAGGCTGGGTTTTGGGGGTCTCACGCACACCGGTTGTAGCTCAAGGCGCCTGTCGCACACAGAGCCGGGGCTCTGTTTGAAGGTGCCTCGTACACGCAGATAGGTACGCAGGCTGTGTCTGAGGGGGTCTCACACACCCGCACGGGGCTGCAGACTGTGTCTGTGAAGTTCTCACGCACACGGAGGTGCAGGCCGTGTCTGCAGGCGTCACACACATGGACAGAGCTCCAGGCAGTGTTTTGAGTGTCTCACACACGCACATGGGGCCGCAGGCTGTGTCTGCGGGGNGGCAGCGAGGGCGAGGGAGCGGGGCTGGCGAGCAGCGAGAGCGGCGGCAGCGGCTTCTCCCTGGCGGCGGCCGGGCTGCCCGAGAGGAGGCGGCCGGGCGGCGGCCGGCCCCGCTATGAGGTGGTGCGGGAGCTGGGAGCCGAGGAGGTGCGTTGGTTCTACCGGGAGGACCGGAAAACCTGGAAGCCCTTCATCGGCTACGACTCGCTGCGGATCGAGCTGGCCTACCGCGCCCTCGGAGCCGGCGGCCCGGCCGAGGCGCGGGAGGGCGAGGCGGCGGCCGTGGAGCCGGTGTGCGTGCGGAGCGGGCTCTACGAGGTGGACGTGGCCAGCGCGGAGAGCTACCCCGTCTACTGGAACCGTGAGTGCCGCCGTCCCCTCCTCACACACCGCGGGCACCGTGCGGCGCCCCTTCCTCTGCCACGGCGACCGGGCCGTGCCGGTGTCCTCGCACGACACCCCGGGGGACGGGGGTGGCAGGGCTGCCGCTCGCCTCCCGCTCTCCCTAGCAAGGGGTGCTGGGCGTCCGCTGTGCGCACAGAGACCCTGCGCTGGGTTTCCCCCACCCCGTGGGGACACCGGGTAGCCCTTCCTGTGCACCGCCGTAGGTAAGTGGGGTGCTGAGCACTCCCCGTCGCACCAGCCCAGCCGACGGGACTGGGCACTGCTTGCTGCCTGTGTGCACATGGGGATAAGGGGTGCAGAGCAAAACGTTGTCCAGGGAGAGGCGACCCTGAGTGCTCTAAGGCACCTGAGCGAGGAGGGACTGGGAATTCCCCTTCCAAGTCTGGAACGTGGGTGCTGGGGGGGGACGGGAAACACAGCTCTGGGCATCCCACCCTCCCAGGCACACTCATAAGGGAAGCGGCATGGGCATCCCTCAGCGTGCACTTGAGAGAGGGGGTGCGGGACAACCCTTGCCCCTGCCCCAACACACTCAAGGAGAGGAGACGCTGGGTAACCCTCACCCACCATACAGGGTCATGGGGAAAGGTATACTGGGGACCGCTTCACCCGCTTTTAGCTGCAAAGGGAACTGGGCATCTTTCCCTCTTCCCTCCCTGTGCACATGCACCTGGAGGAAAGGGAGAGTCTGGGTGTTTGCATCCTGGCATACAGAGACACAGGAAAGGGAGGTCTGGGCATCTTCTCATTTCTGGACATAGGCAGAAGAAAGTGGGAGGGAAGGTGACTGAGACCCATGTGTCCCTTTTCCTAAACAAAGGGTGAGGGTGTGGATTTGCCTCCACCGCTCCCTGCTTCCCTCATTATGCCCACCCTTCCTTCAGAAGGAGCAGGGTAAGAAACAGCAATTGTTTGTCCGCTGCCTCCCCGCCACACACACACTTCTGATTCTTCTTCTTCAGTGAGGAACGATGGAAGAGAGGGCTGATACCTGGCTTGCCCTCTGCTACCCTTGTCCTCTGCTAGGAGAATGATGATGTTGTGCTTCATCTTCCCTACACCATGACCTGTCCGCTGGGCGGGAGAGTGAAATCAGACTTCTCCTTTCTGTTGGAGGGGATGCAACAGGCATCTGGGATACACACACAGTCCTTGCTTCTTACCTTTCCAATAGAGGGCTATTTGCTTCACCCCCTCAACTTTAAAATGAGGGGGTGATTCACTCCCTTTCCCACCCTTCCCCTTGCATTCATGTGCCCTTTGCTGGAGGAGAGGGGACCTCGGGGAACAGAGATCAAAGAAGAGCAGACACCTCAGCTCTTCTGCCCCTTTCTTTAGAAGGAATGTCTCCCACGGTGTCACTGGACATGTGGGCGTCTGCTCTCCTGGAGCAGACAAGCCGTGCCACTGCTTACCCTCAGTCCCTAAGGACTTGCTTTCCAACTGCATCGCTTCAAGGACAAGGGAAATGTCATGGAGTAGAGTGAGACATGCAGAGTAGCTGAGCAATTGACACTGTCCTGGTATGGACTTGGGAGAGGGACAGGCAGGTTTCTCTCATCTCCTGTGCATGTTTTTGAGATTCAGGTGTGAGTCACAGAGGACCAGCAGAACTGTTTCAGAGCAGAAAATCTGAAAGCTGGGGCCTTTGGTTGTTTCCCCTCTTCTTTCTCAGCATCTTTATGGGAGGGCGATGCGTAAGTGACAGTGCCAGGTGGTACAGTTCACTTGTGGTGTGACAGCTTGTCTTTCAAATCCTTGTCTCAGCAGATGGACACTGAGCTCGAAGAGTGAGCAGAGGTCTTGGTCCACATGTGTTTTGAGTTAAAGAGGAGCCTGGGCACAGCTCCTCAAGCAGAAAGTGGAGGTTGTTCTCCCCATCACCACCCTGCAGTCACTGCTGTTGGTGCTTGGTGAATCTGCCACATGGTTACTGGGAAGAGATGATGCAGGTGATCCAAGGGATGAGGAAACTGCTGCCATCGCTTTTGTAAGTGCGCCATAGCGGGAGAGGAGAGCAGGTGGGCAGAGCTCTCAGATGAGGCAGGATTACTCCCTGTACTGGAGCAGTAGCAGCTTGAAGGTTTGTTTTATTGACCCTGTGCCTTGTCCATTTTGGAAGCTGATTCAGTTTCATTAAGCCTGAGGAGCAGATGTTTCAGATGACAACAGATGCTATGCAGAGATGATCTCTGCAGCTTGGAAGGAGAGATTCCCAGAGGTTAGCACCAGAAGCGGTGCTAGACAGGAGAAAAGTCATGTTCCTGAGAAGACCAATGATGGGGATGTGTCCTAGTCCTCAGAAAGCTGATTAAGAAGAGTGCTCAAGTCTTTTCTTATTAGCAAGTCTACTCCTTTGCAGGACTAAGATAAACTTTTGGTGTTTCAAGGGTCTGACAGTGTCTTCTGGTCTAACTCCTCCTTCACTTGCACATTTCCTTGCCTCTCTTCCCTGTGTACATGAGCACTCTTGCCTTTCTCCCATTCTTTCCTCCCAACTGCTGCGTCCAGACCCGAGAAAACAGCAAAGTCAGATCCCAAGGATTCAGTCCCATCTGGGCTTTTGAAAGCCTTGGTGTAGCTGTTACTCCCAAATTATTCCCGTTTGATAGTGTGCATGTAATTTTGGATCCAAAGGGTAGCTACTACGTTGGATTGCTGTACTGTGGGAGGGAGCTGGTGGTGGCAAGCCAGATCTCACGCTAGCAAAGCCCATGAGTAAGGGAGGAGAATCTTGCTCTCTGATCCCATGGGCATGAAGTATAACGAGTACGACTTACGTAAATATGCTGAGGTGGACGTTCAAAGAGTACAGAAACTACTATCTGGTTTTGCTGGTGCACGTTTTCGGTTCAGAGCAAAGGTCAAAAGCTTTTATCTTTGTTCTTGCCTGTTTTGTTCAGTTTCATGTATGTGCCATACTTCAGGGAAGGCTGCTATCTCGCAGCTACGACACTGAACGCGCTGACAGTTCTTCAGCTATTGTGGCATCTTAATGACAGGGGAATGTTGACTATAGCTTGGCGTGTGCTGAAATATTTTTTCACTCCACATTTTCAGACATCTTAAGCTCATCGCAGGGTGCGTTTGTAACATCAGGAAAATCAGACTGAGTTACAATTTGAGCAGATTAATTACTGATAATTTTCTCCTTACTTTGTGGCCTCTGGGACTTATTTAATTAGTATTGTAGAACTAGCAAGGACTGTGCAAGAGGATTAAAATTATTCGTGTAGGCTTCCAGATGAGTGAGTAACTTGGAGTTGGGCTGCTTCTTGTCTTCTGTGGACATAACGACGAGTGATATTTTATATCTGGGTATCCTGTTTGCATCTTCTTAGGTCATCCAGCCCTCTTCTGCCCTCCCAGTTGAAGAGGGCTGTTTTACAATCGCTTCTCTATAGATGTACTCACTCTAGTTTTCAAAGTCCTGGGTGAGTCTGTTGAATCCACAACCTGTGGATTTCTCTGTGACTTTCTCCCGTTCCTTAGCTTGTGAGTTTGTCCCGAGCGACTGTTGCCCTGTTTGGGCCAGCTCCTTCTTGACCAGAAGGCCTAACACGCATAGATGAAATGATTTTTAGATTTGCAGTGCTTTGTGTATTAAATCACAAATTACATTTGTTTGTGTGTGTGTTCTGTTTGTGTTTATGGTCTCTGGTACCTTTCCTTTTTTCTGTAGAGATAACTTGTGACATTTAGGATGCTTTTACTAGAACAGGTGGGAAATGGCAGCTTTTTGCTTTGATGTGCATTTGAGGGCAAGTCCTCAGGTTTTTATTTTTTGTGAGTTATAAGCATTATTTAAGCAAAATGAATCTGTTTTGTTACTCCTATAAATGACAGCAGAATCACAGAATTGCTGTCCAGCAGATGGTGTCAGGTACAGCAGAGTAGCTAAGGATGGGCTCAGCTTAGAAAGCGAGTTGTACTTGTCCTTAGATGTGGTCCACCACTTTTCCTGCTGGATGTGGTCAAGAAAGAAGGCGGCAGAGATGCAGGGAATACTCGGGTTACAAGTTGTGGGCAACGGCGTTATCTGCTGTGACGGAGAAAGCAGAAAATGTTTGTGGGATGAGAAGGATCAGGAGTTCTGTTCTGACTTAATTTAGACTTTAATACTGATTTGACTGTGGTGATATCAAAGAAATACGATGGGATTTAATTTGGAGGTGGCAGAGCTAGATTAAACGTAGATGATAGGTGAATTTCTGCACGTATGTGTGTGAGGGAGATGCTGTCTAGGGAAAAAATGATACTAAATGCAAAGAGAGACCTTGGACAGAGCTGCCTTTTGCCCTGGGAGGAGCATGACAAGAATCTGGAAGAGCTGACACTTGTGTAAGTTAGTAAGCAGAAGGACTAGATGGAGTTAAAATTTGCAAAAGAGCGAGAAATTAAAATAAGAAGCATGAACAATTCTCTTGGTGATATCTGTAAGGTTGAAAAAAGTGAAGATTATGTGGTTTTGAAGTGTTGGTCAGAGGAAAGGTCAGTAGTGTGGTATGGTCTGTTTGAGTGGGTTGCAAGTAGCTAAAGCTATACTAGAGTGTGCCTGGCGTGGAACTGGAGAGGAGAGGCTCCAGAGATTGTAAATGTTGTAAATAGCGTGGTTAGCAAGCTCTGGGATGAAGGGAGTACAAGGTGTAAGTGGGGTCCTAGGCAGTGGTATTTAAGGTGAAAGAAACTAAAACGCTGGTTTTCAAAGCAGGGAAAAAACGTATAGAGTAAAAAAATTGAAGGAAACGGTGAAATCTGGGGGTGAAAGTGTAGGGAAATCTGGACCTGGGGTACAGTAGACAGAAAAAGGCAGTGAAGATAGGAGGAGAGTGCAGAAAAAATCCCTGCAGAGGAGAAGAGGGAAGGAGTTGAGAGCTGATGTTAGTGTGCCCTGGAGTATCTTCATCTCGTTCATTAGTAGTAGGTCTGAGGTATGCACAGGAAAAAGCTTGCTTTTTTTTTTAAAGATATTCCTGTATAGGAACCTACTTGTTCAAACTGTACGTACGTGATCATTGCTGCTGGGTGCTGGAGAGAGCTAGCTAACAAAGACCAATTGATGAGCACCGGCCAGGAGAGCGCACACACGCTGTGTGAGGTTGTGATTGTATGAAAGTCCCGTGACTTTCAGTGGGCTTTGAGCACATGCTTCCATTTTAGGAGGTACTCACATGTTTGTCACGTGGCACGGTCGTTCTTTTGTGGGTCGACTTAGCTCTCACTGAATGCTGTTTCAAAAAAATGCGAGTTTTTCTGGGTAAGAAAAGAGCTGATAAGGGTCTAGCTCCTACAGCTTACTGACCCCAGTAGCAAATGCTGGTGGTGGAAGTGCTTCACTTCAGAGTACTAGTATTGAAATTTGGTAAACTATTTTAATTGATAAGAATTCAATAAAAATAAAGCTCTAAACTTAAAACTGCAGCCCCGTTTTGTGTTTCAGCAGTCCAAGGTTCTTAGATGAGCGTTGCCTGCTCACAGTCGGCACTGCTGGTAAGGTGAGCTTCGGGGTTTTGACTTGGACCATAGAGTTGAGGTCCGTGCGGAGAGCAACTGCAGAGATGTTAATTAAACTACTATCTTAAACCAAAAAAATCCTTCTTGGAAAAACTTGATACACACTATGTTTTGGGGTGTAACACAGCAATTGAGATGAGAGATGACTTTGAGGGCATTTGTCTCTTTCTGAGGGGTTCCTTCTGTGTTTGACGCTTGAACTAGCCCCAAAGATCAGCCTTTCGTAATTGCTTTGAATTGCTTGGTTCATAACGTAAACCGATTAAAAACGGTACAGGGCGAAACTGTTACAAGCTGTCGCTTGAATACTTCATGCGGTCTTGGTAGAAGAGAGGTGATTTCACGTTCACAGTGGAGCAAAGCGCGTGTTCCTCCCTCGCTGCGTCTCACACTGAGGTGAATGTGGAGGCTCGCATGTGTAACTGCTCTGTAGATCAGAGCCTGGAAAGGTAATCCCATCTATGCCAGTCAGATTGCTCTTAATGTGCTTAATCTCTGTGAAACTCAGAAGTAACTTGCACCTGTAACTTTGAAATTGCTTCAATAAAGCAATTTAGAATTATTGATGGACCAGCAAAATAATATCCTTTACTGCTCAGTGAATGAAGTCTCTTTCCACCACAGACACTGAATAAAAATAAAAGTCTGGCTCTGTAAATTCACGTAGCTCTGTTAAGTTTTCTGAGTTGGGTTGTGGTGTTACTTTCAAAAAGAGTAGAACGTATTGTGTGTGTTTATGGTTAAAGAAAGGAAGGTCACCCCCGCTGTGATTAACTGAGTGGCTCCGTTTATTTAAATGTCAGTCAGCTGCTCTATTCTGAAATACTATGTTAGGGAGTAGCTAGAAAGCTAAAGCACATTAAGCTATTAAAAAATAAAGTCACAAAGTCTGTTATTTTACCTAGCAAACATGAAATAATGAAATTTTGGTTTTGGGCTATTTTATTATAACATCTATTTGTTCACCGAGCATGCACGATAGTGTCGCTAATGGTAAAATGTAGAAATCTTTGATGAGTTTCTGTAACCATCTATTCTCACAATAAAGCTTCCTGTCTCCTGAAGCTCTTTGTTTGGAGTTCGCTTTTTTTTTTTTTCTTCATGAGATTCTGCAAACCCAGCCACGAGGGAAGTAAGGAAGAGGAACAGATCTTGTCCTGCAAACTGCACTCTGTGCGTTTACATTGGCAAAAATAGAATCTGCAAATCATTATTGCTGTCGAGGCGGTAGTGGCCGTGGCTGCTGGGTCTGTAGGAGGCACGCTGATGCAGAGGTCGAGTAATACCCGTCCTTGCACTTAACAGTGTTTACTAGCAAAACGTCTTATGAGCTGTGCAGTAGTTAATGTACCCAAAATATAATTTTAGACCTGATGTAATAGAAATGGGTAGCAAATTTTAAAAAGTCTCCCAACAGTACCCTTGATGTTATTCTGGAATACTTTTATTTCAGTGACTCATGTCAACATTCAGGTTCTTGCATGTAATACAATTGCTAGGGGTGCTGTGCTGCAAGACATACAATGTTCAGCACTTTCAGGAGGCTTTTTGGGGGGAAAAAAAAAAAAACCAACAAAACCCCCAAAAGATTATTTGTGCCCATTTTTTTTTCCCTTGGTAAATGTGTGGGCACTTCTCTTCATTATTTAACTTTTCAGCTCGAGGTGTGACATGTTAGCCTCACGGTTACCTTCAGCTGGTGCAGCTGTTATGCTCACGCAGGTCAAATTGTTTGCAGCTGTAGTAATAAGGAAGTTAAATTTAAGAAACAGAAATTGCTACACTGAAAAGGAGGAATCTGAAATTATTATACTGAAAAGCGTCTCGAGCTGACTGCATTTTATGAGCTTTTGTTTCTCTTGGCTTTGGGCTTGGCGAGTTGGGAAGTTAGGATTGTCAGTTCAGCAAAACACAAGCTTTAATTTAAATTCTGAGCCTTTGAATATTATATTAACTTTTTAGATCTCGTTTGTGGGTAAATTATGGCCGTCTTGAGGCTGATGAGTGAATAGTGCCAGAACGTTGCCATCAAGCCACCTGAACAGGACCTCAGCTTTGAAGCAGTGAAACAGAAGTTTAGTGAATCTTCCTGTAATAATTTTGTTCTGTGTGCTTATCTCCCAGTTGCATGCTAGCTGATGCGGGTGTTTCCGAAACAGACCTCCTCTGGGCTTTTTGTTTAAGCTCTATTTTTTAACCTTTAGTTATTATCTCTGCATCGTCTTAGTTTTGCAACAGTTTCCTCGTTCTGAATCAAGTAAGGTGAAAGTGGGTTATGTGAGTCACAGTCTGAGCTGTACAATATTTAAATTCAGGCACACACAGTTTCAACTGGTGTGGTGGCACGAAACAAATGATAGCACTGATGTAGTAGTACAAGGAGAAAAATGAAGGCAAATTCTGCACAGTTAATTACTTTTTCATACTGTGTTCTGATGGATTACATAGCTTTTTCATGCAGTTTACATTGGATGTGATCACACAGCTTGAAGATCTTCACAAAAAAGGAGTAGCTGGGGCATACGTGTATAAATTACTGCACGTGTGTGCTATGTGTTGCTTACACTTTTCATTTTAACATTTTTGTTCTGTGGAAGATTTAGGTGATTATCATAACGCAACTCGCTCATGTTATTCTCCATTCAAATAATTAATTACAGCACTTGTATTCTTTTATTCTTTGGATTTTCAGGGGAAAAACAACCTTTTTTGTGTAAAAATAAATCCTTTGTTGCAGTCTAGATCGCTTAAACTATTTTCCTCTAAAAATAGTAAAATATGTATGACTAATTAAAATAAAATGCCTTTCAGCTTGTAATCTCTGCCATTCAAATTTACTTAGAAATTATTGTATAAATAAACCATGCAAGTGTGTAACCGGCCAAATATATTGGTATCTTTCAGTTTGAAGCACTGCCAGCTGCAGATTATATGGTGTAAGGCTTAAGGCAGTACAGAAATCAAGGCAAATCCTTTTCTAGGGACCAAGATTGTAGGGGCAAATATAAATAACACTTCATATTATGCATTTGGAATTCTGTATTGACCAAAAAAAAGTTCAATTACTACATGATGTAAATATCTGTGTATTTAATTCTCCTATGAAACAAAAATAACTGAAAGAATGTAGTTTAAGCATTCTAAAATTATTTGAATATCCAAGGTTTGAATGAGTTTATTGAAGACGGATAGGAGTGAGTGAAAATGGGTGCTAAATTGGCAATTTTGGTTCATAATTTCTTTTAATGGTGGTTACTGTAATATCTTGCATCCATTTCTCTGGATGAATCGCAGAGAAATCTTTCAATTACAGCACCTGTCCAAGATTAAACAGAGGACTTGTGTTTAGGAAGGTGTGCCTTTACTCTTTCCCACAGTCCACAGATTCAACTGAAAAATCTCCTCTTGTGTTGCAGTCACCTCATTTCCCTACCTAATCCAGAGTATTCAGTGTAATTAGCATTAATATACCTCTCTTTCTTCATAATTGAAATGCCACTTGCTTTGGGAGCTGGTGACTTTTAGCCATCAGTAGGTTGTCGTCGTCATCGGGATTAGAGTTAGACTTTGGCCTGGACTGAAATCCACTGTTACACGCTTATAATATCGTAGTCATCGTTCGGTTTTGAAAACACAGGTGTTAACGGGCAGTTGGTTTTCCCCACTTCGCCACGTGTTGACTGTGATCCAGATTTCATTGTTTCGTTAATGAAAGATGGCATTCAGTTTTCTTCAAAGTCACCCGTGCCTCTGATGGGAGGAAATGTCACTTACTGGCTTCCTCTACCAGGTGGTTTTCTCTTGAAGTTTCCCAGTAGCGTAGGGATCAAACCTGCCATCCAGCCGCAGATGTGAAATAAGACAAGCTTTGTAGTTCAGGGTGCTGTGGGTGCATGCGTACTGTGCAATCGTTTAAAGGAGGGGAGGGGAAAAAAAAAAGGCAACTCCTGGGTACCCCTAAAATCCCACTGAGCTTTGGAAAGCAAAATTGCCTCGCTCAGGTTTGAAAGACCTTGTCTGAAAACAAAGCTCCATGATAATCTGGCTTTGGACCTGAAAGTGATTTATATTTCCATATAAATGCCCTTTCCAGACTCAGAGATGGGTATATTTGTTTATTCCCAAACTAAACTATCCTGTAAAGGTTTTTACAATAAAAATTTTCTTGTTTCAGACATGCCAATTTTTCCTGCCTGAGCCTTTCTGGAAAAGGCACTGCCCATCTTATGTTTGAGAGCTGCTGTTGAGTGCTACAGTCCGCTCTTGTAAAGACCTGCCATGGGAAAGTTTATCTCAGGCAAAAAGAGCCTGAAAATGTTTATTTTAATGCTTTACGTTTAGAATTTTAGAAATCTGTAGGTGGAAATTCCCATGTGAAAAACTTAAAGCCCTTCAAAATTGAAAAAGAGGTGTCTTGTATTCATTTGGTTTGGAGTACAAAATAGTATTCATATCACTATTTTTAAAAAAAAAAGAAAATCTTTTTATGGATTCAATGAATGGAGCCTCATCAGAATGCTGAGTCAAGAATTAAGGAGTCGCTTACAGATTTTCCCAGTAAGGCTTAACATCTGACGTAGTCGTGTCATTGCTTCAGCAACAATGGGATCCTTTATCCACGCTCACATATTATGTGCATTTCATTTTTTCCTACAGACAGTGCTTTGTTTGTAAGGGCGGCCTAACTGGACCTGTGTGTATTAGCTCTGCTGAAAAATGCGGGTATCTGACAGGTGTGAAACGTAGGGGAATCCAGCAAAGGTTAAGACAAGTGCGTGATGAGAAGCTACTGTATGTAGGGACAACTGAGATTGCTGTGGTTAACTTTAAGGAAAACTAAATGCTCGTGTTTCATGCTTCATTGATGGGATGTGGACTCCAAAGTTCCTTTAAATTTTCACAGACAATTGAATTTTCTGTGTCACTTGTAGTGACTATTAACTTCGGCAGTTTAAAGCCGCTCAGACCTGTTGTTATTCCGATATGTTGGGATTAATTTTCATTAAATAACCATGCCCTTCAAACGCCCCAGCCTCTTTATTCGTCTGATGGATCATCAGCATCCAAAAGGTTAGAAATCCAGCACGTAACACTTGGCTCCTATCTGGAATAGTTATTTCAGCTGCGCAAACAGAAGTTGAATGACAGAACTGGGTCTTGCACTGCGTCTGCCTGTGTTTCGGTCAGGCCAATGAGACCTGAGTCGTCTCTGTTGTATGTAGGCAGAGCTGAGGATGCAGGGGGATCAGAGAGTTTGAGTGGGGCTTTTGGGGCCTTGGGAGGGATGAATCGGGGTGCCGGATGCCTGCTGAAGAAAACTGGCATCTGTGGGAAGTTGGGATGGGAGAGGCTGGCGATGCTCGGAGCTGTTGTTTTGGAAAATTCACTCTCTGCATTGTGCCATCTTTGCACAGAGGCTGTTTTATAGGGTTGCCTGCGGGCTTCCCAGTCACTGGAACGCTTGGGTAACTGGGAGAGCATGTGTGCCGGCATCAGGTGAAGGAAGTTCAGTGGTAATCCGGGCTCCTTGCTCCACATCATCTGCCTCCAGCATCTGCTTCCCTCCTCACCTCGAGTTTTCCTGCTGCTCACCTTTCCATGCTGATTGCTGCAGGAGCAACTTAAGGATGCCACGACCTGCAAATGTGGCACCCCGCTCCTGTTACAGAGGTGGGGTATTAAGAGATTATCATCATCTCCAGTGCTTTGGAAAGAGTGTTTTCCTGTAAATCTGTTATGGGAAAGATTTCAAAATTGGCTTTGTAACATTTTGAATGTTGCTTGCCCTGTGGGGAGATTATTACAAGGAGATTTTCCTTTTACTTTCATAGCTTGTAGGTGCAATGGTCTGAGGGATGAAGAATTCAGAATAGCTTAGAGGTTCCAAGTAAATTACGGAGGTGCTTGCAATTCTCTGTTACATTCCCACCTGCAAGCAGTTAGTATGAAAAATACCTGTAGTGTATATTATTGTCCACGGGCACAAGTAGCACTAGTGGCATCTCTGTAGCGGAGGGCAGCACGGAGACTTCTGAACCACCGTCAAGCTTAGTGGGTGGGACGTGCCGAGTACCGGCGCGGTGCTCTGTGAAGCAGGTGCGTGGCCTGAGCTCGTGGCTGTGCAAACAGAGCAGTGTGGCCGGGCGAGAAACCACTGCCCTCGGCTGGGTCACCTCGCCCAGCTACATTGTACTGGTCTGGCGATAGATCAGATCAGTCCCTTCCTTTGCTCAGTAACTCTGAAATCTCTGTGCTATCTATTGTTTCTTGTTTGTTTTTTCCCTAATTTTCATTTACCATTTCTTTGCACCTATTGTTTCTTTTCCAAGCTGTCCTTACCAGCTTTTTTCCCCACCTTCCAGGTAGGAACAGATCCTTGAGTAGTAAACCCTACTTTTTTTTCCCCCATCTCCTTTTTTGACCCTCTTCTTTTGTGGTTGAGTTCTTAGCTGCTTTGGAGAGCCAAACTTAGGCGGTTAGTATGCACAGACATGAGATTTTTGCATTTGGCGGAATCTCTCTACATATGCAGTATACAGCAGAAGACACGGCGTGCACTGGAGGTCAGTGGTCCAACTGCTCTGAGGTCTCAGCAGACCTACATCTGTGCTGGGCCCATGAGGCTGGAGGCTAGGGTCTCACAGGCATGCGGAACACGGGCACACGCAGTATTTCTTCTTGATTTTCCAGATGCAGGAGGAGAAGTTCTGAGCTGAGCTACAATGGATGTTACTGTCTCAGCTTGCTTGCAGGGATGGGTATAAGAGGATAATTCCTGTTCCCTACAGCCCCAGTAGTTAGCATCAAGCAGAGTTTGATGAAGAATAAGCACCAGGATGTATTTTTCATAGAGACTTCCCTTTTGTCACGTGGACAGCAAATGCTGGGTACTCAGCTTCCTCGTTTGGAGTGCCGAAACTGAAACTAGAATGATGGTGACCGAAAACACCCCTCGGTGAAAGACTGATTTTAATTTAAAAAAACACCTTTAATCTTTAAAATCACCCTTTATGCTAATCGATCTGTGATTTGGGTTATTGTGGGTGCAATTCCCAGAGGAGAACAAGGCTCTGTGCAGTCAGGGTAAGCGTGAATGGTTTTGTATCTCCTGCTCATTCTGCATCCTCTTGATAACTTTGAAAACAGTGGTTGTCAGTCAAATTTTAGAGAGCAGCATGAGTCTCACAAAGTTTCTTATTTTTTGAAAATTCAAGGCAGCTAGGTAGAGAGAAGTATGTCCCGTGAAAGCCGGACTGTTGTATGAACTTAACCCTTAATAAATTTTACAGAATCTGCATGTTTCTGTGAATGTCTCACATCCTCACAAGCAGTCTGAAAACTTGGCCTCGTTAGCACAGCTGTTTGCAGATTGACACTACTTTCACTACTCATTTCAGCCCCGTGGGAAAAGATGGTGGTTTTTCTCAAGGCATTTGTGGTTACCTTGTTAGGGGTCCCAGCAGCAGGAGTGTAAATTTTTGATCAAAACACCAAACAGAATTCCCTTTCCCTCTTACCTGCTGTCAGATTGTGATTTGTTGCATTAACAAAAATAAAAAAAAAATCTCTTGTTTGATTTTAGAAACGGAAAAGATCCCTGTAATGCGCGGACAGTGGTTTATTGATGGTACGTGGCAACCTCTGGAAGAGGAAGAAAGTAACTTAATAGAACAGGAGCATCTCAACCGCTTCAAAGGCCAGCAGCTGCAAGAGTGCTTTGATATGGAAGTATCAAAACCTGTTGACGGGAAGGAGGGTAAGATTGTTTAGATTACTATTTTTATAGTATGTTCTCTGGACTGTTGGGGTCTGGTTTTCTTAAGTAAGAATGTGATCTGTGATGGTTTTCCATTCTGCGTAGTGGGGAACATTGTTAGAGGCATCAGTTTGCTCTCCCATTTTTTGGGGCATCTTGACGTTGTAGGATTTCCTGCTGCAGCACATTTGATGAACACTGTGACGTTATATTCATGGATAATACCATTTTGCTTCATGTTTCGTATCTTTAATTGTGTTTGAAATCTCACTTCAAACCGAAATCCCTTGATGGGACAAGAAGAGTCGGTGCCCAAATGCAAACTGACTATTAGCTCTCTGGTCAGCATTCCTAATTCTGCCCTAAAGGGAGTATCAGTTTTACAGATCACATTTCATTTTCCATTCTTGTTCAGTCTTTGAATTTATTGGAGTAGTTTTCAGCTATAGTAAATCTTGGGCATTCATTCTGTTATCAAAGTCCTTATATTTTAATGACCAGGCTGAGGACATTCAGTTAGTGTTCCTGGGATTCTCAATCAAATGCATTTAACTTTTTAAAGAATTAGCTTCTGAAATTACTGATCTATTATTTAATGTATTGTTTGAACCGTTGAGTTGGTTGATCAGGGTAAGTATAGCACAGCAAAAGTTCGGTGCTTTTGGCTTTCACGCTTCACTTCTGTGTGTTGGTTGTCACTTGGTGAACAATCCACAAACCAAGAGCTGCATGTACAGAGGCCTCAGAATGTTTTAGGAGGGCTTTGGCTGTGTTATTCTTTACAAAGCAACTTTGTTTTTAAACTCTTTAAACTACAACTTTGTACAAAGCACTTACAGAGCATAGGAGTGGCTATGTTTCGGCCGTGAGCATGGAGAGTTCTTATGTGTGAACTACATGACCACACAAGTAAAAGCTTGTTAATAAATTGGAAGCAAGGCAGTATTCAGGAAAACCAGAATATCATTTGTTGACTTAGGGAGATTTTTCAACAGTACAGAGAGTAGTTAAGTTTCTAACTCCCCTCAAAGCTAGCGAGGACACTGTGAATATTTTTTTTTCTATTTGCACTACTTCAAAAGATCTTTTCCTCTGGCCAAGCCTGCAGTACAGTCTTCTGCTTTAACAGCTCTGTCAGGTAGGTGCATAAAATGATGTGACCCCCGAGCCACGGCACTGTGCCAGTACAACCGCCCTTTTGAAAGGCACTTTTACCTGTATTTCTGTGTGCTTGTGCTGATTTATTGTTCCAGTGTACTGGTACAAAGCTCAGCTTTGTTAGTACAGCTGCACTCCCACTGAGAGCGCGGTGCTGTTTGTGCTAGGATAGTAGGCTTTTACATGGAAAGCACATCTTTATGGCTGCTGAGTGCTACCAGCCTTTGGTTCAGCTGTGCTTGGATTCTACTTTTCAGCTAAGGAAGGAAGTTCTTTTTTCTTTTCTTTTTTTTTTTCTTTCCGCAGAAGAAGTCTGGTCTGTGGAGCAGAAATTTTCAGATTTGAGGTAGGAGAGATTGGGGAGAGTGATGAGAAAGATATAATCCCTCATATTTATGGAAACATAAAAGACCACGAGAAGAAACTCCAAATTCAGACACTAGTGCCTTTTCTAAAACTAAAGTTAAAAAAAAAAAAGCAAAACCAAAAAAAACCAAACCCCAAGCTATGTGTGCAGTCACTTAAAAATGGAATATGTGTCAAGTCACTGGTAACTGTCAATAGATTTTTTTTTTGTAGTAGTAGTAATAGGAGAGTTGCAGGAAAATTATAGCTATCAGTAAGTGTGAAAAGTGGTTTTGTCATTATAATATGCCTCTCAATACATCTCTGATCAGCTGGCATCCATGATTGCCATCTGCACGTGGCACTGGGAGAAGCTTTACAACTTGCATTATTGCTGGTGAAGTAAACATAATTAGTTGGAGGAGTGCTGGATTCAGTTTATAGATTTCTTAAATGCTACAGTTTGTTGCTACGATTTGTTGTAATTGCATCCTGTATGAAACATATTTTGGTCCCATCAAGGTTTACAGGTAGCTGTTATTTAATACTGGTGAAAGTTAGAATAGATCTGTAAGTTACGTTGAGAGCCAAAGTGACTATTCTCATTGCTGTGTTAAAGCATTGTAAATAATGAAAAGCTAGCCACCTCATCTAATTTCTCAGCAAAATTAATACAATCTGCTGTAACAGTCTGTTAGTACTTAGACGTAATTACTTTCTGATACGAACGTGCCGGTTTGCATCATAAATAGCGAAAAACTAGCCTGTCAACAAGCATATTGTTGATATGCGGTAGGCAAACCTGTCAGCTCTTGATTTGCCCCCAGCCACGCTCTAAGCGGTGGCAGTAGGCCGAAAAGTTAGGAGCAGGTTCTACTTTGCTGCGCCTGTTCTCGGTAATTTTCTCTTATTCAGCCTGCTAACTTGGGGCAACATATGATCTCCTGGAACTTAGCATCAAAGACTCAGTTGACAATTTATTTGCAATTTAATCATCTTTGTTTATTTTATTGTCTCTGAAATCTTTTTGTGAAGAAAACAGGTGTTTAGCACCCTCAGCTTTTGAGCGGCCTGCCCAGTGCATTGCTGGCAGTGGAATCACCCCCTTTAAGCACAGGGCAAGAGGGAGAAGTGCTGCTTCCCGTCTGCGTGTGGAGTCATCCGTACAGATGAGCTCGTCTTTACGAAAACGAACAGCAAGCACTATGTACGTTGCCTGCGAAGAGCAGCTGCTCAACATGCAGTTGCCCCTCTTTTTTCCCATTATCTTTAGTTTTGGGGTATGCGTTAGGGGAGTACCCTTAAGTCTAAAAAAACCCCAGTTTCCCACTCCAGTGATTTGATTTATTAATTCTGCTCCTGGATTGCAGCATGTTAACAAGTAAATAACCAAGCTTCATTCAGGGCTTTTGTTGGTCATAAGATGTTGATGAATAAATGCCCCATTATATTAAACTCTTAATCCAGGCAAACATTCCCCAAAAGTGCAAAATGTTTCAGAATAAAGGTCTCCAACCTGTGGCATATAAGTAACGTAATGCCCATGCTACCTCCCGGTGTTGTTTGGGAGCACGCGAAGCTGTAAATGGTGGACGTAACAGAAAGCTTATGACAGTGTTCAGGCGAATGACTTCTCAAGTTCTGTTTTCCACGGGGCAGCCTGGAGACCACTGCTTCCACGGGAGATCCCTCTGCTGAGCAAACTGTAGTGGGATTTTGATCTCCATCCTTAGAGAGTATTTAATTTCATGCCTTGCAAAAGGAACTGCATTTATGGTGCCTGATGTCGCGAACTCCTCTTGGTGTCTGATCCTCTTCGGCGGTCCGCTGAGCTGTTGGTCTCAGCAGTGGCATGACTCTGAGGTAAATTATTCGTTATGGTAGCACACAGAAATGGAGCACTTTATTTCTTAGATCTGTCCAAGCAGCTTAACGTGACCTTTTGATTTGCTATATCCACTTGACTTGGATCTGTCTCCAAGCAGGTTATGTCCCATAGGAGTTCACAGATGTGGTTCCCAGGTACCACGGCTCTATCTGCTGCTTGTAAAAATTAGTCAAGTTTCTGAGATTTCTGGAGGGATACTTGGTTCTGAATCTGTTGGCGTCTGTAAAACTTGTAAAAGGCCAGCTACCCTGACCGTCCGTCTCTGAAGTGCAGCACACACAGGAGGTGTTGAGATGTGACAGCTGACTCACTGCAGACCGGGCAGAATGCGTGCATGTCAGGGAGGCACGCTGTGGGCCTGAGCCTCTCTTCATCAGCTCTGCAGGGAGCTCATGAGGTACCTAAAACCAAGCCAGAGGAATGCTGCTGAAGTCCTGGTGCAAGCAAATGCTGCAAGGGCATCACCCGTCTCCTCCATAGCTCGACCGCACTCTGTTTCACACCCGATCACCCCAGAGTCTGCTTTGATCTTGGCCAAAATCCACACACATTTTTCATTTTAAATCGTACGTTTTATTGTTGATAGATACAGGAAAGGGCGTTGCTATTCTGTCTTTTAAGACAGAGTAATCGATATGGCTACAGTGGGAAACCACACTTAGGATGAGGAATTAGGGGTTTGGCTGCATTTCGACTGCTTTGTTGTGAAACTGGATGTCCGCAGCCTGCATTTGAGTTACTGCAAATCTGCATATCGGCAGATTCAGGAAGGCATCTTCTTGCTTCTCATTATGCGAAGCAATTGTACATAGTTTTTCTGAACAAAATGAGAGTCATCGCATTCTCATTTTCATAGTTGTGTTGAGGAGTAGAGCTTGGCTTTTGCCACTCAAGTCCGTGCTAAAAACAGTCGACTCTAATGACATCTTAAACGCCTGAATGAGATGCTGCACTGCTGTAACAGTATATGTGGGCTTCCAAGTCTGATTTGTTTCGTCGCTCTGTTGATAGGTAGACAATAATGGGGGGGAGGATTTTGGACCTTCAAATTCATGTGTCCAGTGCTTGAGTTTTTTCACCCAGGTAACACCAGGCTTTTCTGTATATTGGCTTCACTTGTCCTTCTTAAGAATGATTCATTCTTCAAACTTAACATACATAAATTAATATCAACACAAGATGTAAGGTGATGTTTTGATCTAAATTCTTAGGTTCAAAATGTTAAATATTTGATACAAACTTCAGCCCTTAAAGTGTGGAAATATCTGGGGTGTTTCTTTGATCACACTGAGAATGGGTTGTATCTCTGTGCCTTTGTGCAGAAATACTGACCTTTCTTGTGCTGCATATACCCAGTGATTACACTTAGATGTATTACTACTGTAAAATAATTCTGTAAATATTTCTGAGAAAAACCTAGGTTATAACACTTGTTCTGAGAAGCAGTATTTTCAGCTGAAACCATTGCAAAGGGAATACAAGAAGGGTATCGTAATACCTTTTTAGCAGTTGATAAGCTTAAAGCGTACAGAGTAACGTAAGATTTAGAAACTGCTTTTTGTGCGTACTTAGGCAGACAGTGAGTTCAGGACCTATCTAAAGTAGTCTATCAAAGGAGCAGCATTCTCAAGTGATTTCAGTAATATCAAGGCCTTTGTAAGATAAAAGAAGACCACGAACTCAGATCATAGCAGATGCTGAGGGGCTCTCGGACCAGATATTTTGCTAGCAGCATTTAACCACAACATTCAGTGATGTTCAGACCAAGAGCTGCTTGATGGAAAGCCAAAGTCTAGTACTTCAGTGTCGATTTTTCTTTCTTGCTCTGTGGCCAGAGCTGACATACCCCCCTCTGCGAGTTCCTGGAGCACCGAGGAGCTGTTAGCAGGCAGATACCCACTGCTTCAGGTGCCAGGAGGCGGTCAAGGATGGAGGAGCAGCTTTTGTCGCACAGTCCGACTTTCAGCTGGAGGTTCAATCTGCAGGACCCACAGCTGCCTGGTACGTGGTAAAATCGCCAGCTCTTGCCTTCCGTGTAGCGGCGATGGTGCCGAACAGCAGAGCAGGAACAGCAAGTGCTCGGCGTGCTCCTGGGGAGGTGGTGGCTGGTGATACTTCCTGCGGCTCTAGGTTAGCACAAGGGCTAATTGTGATTCTTCCATTCCAGACCGCTGAGCAGTGGTTCAAAGGGTACGTCACAAAGTGCTACCAGTATAAATAATATGCTCTGGCAGCCTTAAGGTTTGCTGTCTCTGCTTTAAGAATACTTGGTTAGCTGTTAGTATCATAAATATAGTTGAGTACCTATCACCTGTTGCTCCATCATCTTTTGCAGGTATCTTCATTTAATGAGGACGAAGTGAAGCTGAAAGCTTAATAGTAAGATAGGAATAGACATAGTTCATTGTATTTGCACAGAGAGGTGCTCAAAATTCAGCTGGAAATCACCTGAGCAACCTGATCCAAACCTGAAATTAGATCCAACTTAAAAGTTGATCCTGCTCCGTGTGAAGGATTGGAGCAGATGAACCCCAGCAGTCCCTTTGACAGAAATCATTCTGTGATCAAGGTCTACGATTCTGTGATAGACAATAAGAGATGTCCAAAAAATGCTGTGAGTCAGAATCAGAATGAATTTTTATAATGCCTTGGTTTTGAAACTGCGTAAGTTTATTGGTTTTTCTTACGGGTTTTCAGCATGTGGTTAGATGCCACAAAACTATAAAAGTTGCATTTGGAATAGTTTACTTGTTTTGCCTTAGATGTAAAATGGAATTTCCTCTGTTAATAAAAAATTTATATTAACAGTGAATTTATCTACATTAACAATGAATTTTTGTCACAGCTGGCTAAGTTAACCTTCAGAGTCATATTCAGAGAATCAGAGAGTCGTGCAGATCAGAAGGGATCTCTGCAGCTGATCTTGTCCGATCTTCCCACTCAAAGGTGGGGAGTCAAAAAGAGCAGGATGCTCAGGATGTTTCCCATGGGGTTTTGAATATCTCCGACAATGGAGACTCCATAACCTTTCTGGGCAATCCGTAGCAGTTTTATCACCCTCACCATAAAAAAAGATATTTTTTTTTTATACTTTACTTGAATTTCCTGTGTATATTTTTCTTGAGTGTTGTATTGCCACAGCCAGTAAAATATTCTTTTATCAAGTCCCAAGTGCAGTAGCTATGAGCCTAATTTTCCTCTCCTGTAGAATACTGATGTGCAACAGTAATATAATTCACTTGCATCTGTCTTAAGGCATCTGCTGACAGAGCTGTTAGCTGAGGGTGTGAAGAGGCACGATCCTGGTCCAGCATAATGGTGGCAGTCAAAGCCCTTGACACAAGCATGGAGTATGACTCACTTGTACTGGCAGAAGTTACTGCATCATAAAGTTTTAACTAGTGTTAAAACTGGTTTTTGTAAGGGAGGATGTCATTCGGTTGCATTTCTCCCCAAGCTCTAGCAGGCTAGCTGATTTCAGGTTATTGCAGCTTAATGACTTTATGCATTCAGAAGCCAGGCTGGAGCCTCTTGATTTCTCATTGGATTTAAACACACTCTCTTGGCTGTATCAGGTTTTTGAGGCTAAAACATTTTGAAATTAAGACTGTTGGTATGAGTGAGGGCCCAACAGAGCAGTAACACAGAAGACGTAGATTCGTAGGATCTCACTTTGAGCCTTGCATAGAAGGTACCCATCATAACCGAGTTCACAGTGAATACAAGTCCCCTGTTGTGTTAAGTGCCGACAGCAGCTTCTTTCTGCTCACGTAACTTTACCTGGTGCTTAGCAGCAGCTTTCACTTACTTTAAAGCATCTCTTCCATCATCACACAGCACCAATATGAAAAAGAATCTTGCGGGTTGCTGTGCAGCATTTCTGTATTCTCACAAGGAGGGAAATAAGGCAGGTGAAAGTCTAATAAAAGTTACGGACTTGCCTTAAGATCAAGGGGAAGCTCAGTGGCGAAGCATGCGCGCTGCTGTGTTCCCGGTGGAAGGCAGCTTCTGGAGAACTTACAGAACAGGGTGACAGTGGGATATTTTGTCTAGTGTGACTTCTAGTGATCCTCGTACACTCTTTGGGGGAAATAATAGAGCTGTGTTTAAAATTGAGTTCTGTTTTTTTGTTGTTTTTTTTTTTTTGTCCCCGAATGTTTCTTGTATACTTAGGAAGGGTGACTGTGTTCTATGCTATACAAATAGAGCGTTTATGCTGTTGTACGTGTAAACGCAAAGGCGCTCGGTGAGTCTGATTACACTCTGTTCCAGCTGTCTGTTACTAATGCCTTTAGCTTTGTTGTGATGCCATAACTGTTTATGAAGAGTGAAGAAATTGAATTTGGCTAATGTGACCTGACACTTTTGCTACAAAACCAGTTTTTTAAGTGTATATACTTTTTCAGAAAATGTGCCAGCTTTTTTTATCTAAAAATGGTAATGCTGATTAAAAAAAAATGACACCCCTTTTAAAAATTTTACTTTGAAGCTCAGTGTTTTTACTTTTAGTTCTCTACTACCTCCCTCCCTTCTCCCTCCCTTCTTTGTTCAAATGGAGAGGATATAAGGAGAATTCAGATGCTGCATGTCTTAAGCGAAAGCGTTCCCAAGGTACAGTAATTGTAGATTTCTTTTTTGTAGTGCTCCTGGCTTAGGAAGCTTTAAATGCTAGTTTGCTTGTATCAGCTAAATGTGTTAGATTTACATGCTTCAATTTCTTGAGCCATATTCATGCCGTTTCCTTCAAAAGGGAAGGAAAAAGCATCATAAGTCTTAGAAGAAAAGTAGAAGTCTTGTGAATCCTAGAGAAAAGTAGATGCTAACAGTATCATGCCGTAATCCTTATTATAATTGCTTGTGACTGTGATGAAAACTGTAAATGTTTGTTTCTTATGCTCCTGATGTGGTTTGGCTTTTTCAATAAACTAAAAGCAACTTTTTTAGAATCACAGCAGGCCTGGTATAAAAGAAATTAATCATAGAAGGAATGGAGGGTTTATACTAGATACTGTTTTGTTTGCCACTTTCTTTTTGATAATACGTGCATCTTTAATTTTGTGTTGTAAATTATTTTTACTGCAGCTTTTGTGTGAGTACTGGAATTAAATTAGACTTTGGACGTACAATATAAAAAGGGGAAGCTGTAGAGAATACGTGATAAAGTCTGCTGTGTTGCAGAAAGCAGCTTTGAACTTTGCAGCAGCTGATGTGCACATTTGTTTCAGAAAGTGGGAGTAGATCTTACAGGAGCCATTAATGATTGCAAAAGGCTCAAAAGTGCTCATCACTGGTCTTTCTCTGCCACCGTTAAAGCCGATAGTGATTAAACTTTTACAGACTTCGGTGACTGTGAAACTAGACTTCTGAAAACCCCACCCTCAATTTAAAATGTAAATGCACATGGTAGGTTTGGAGTTGTTCTTGTCATACCATATAATCTTTTAGCTCCTGGGGATGTTGTCAAGTACGAGAATTTATTTTGATGTGCATCAATGCTTGCCTTTTGACTTCCTTTAACAATATTTTTCTGTAATTGGGTCCAAATGAAAATGCCTGAAATCAAAATGTTTAATAGTAAACTTTTTCCTGCCTCCTGTCACACGTGGTACTCAAGTCTGTTGAACACGAATGAGTGTAACTACTGTCTTGAGCAGTAAAAAAGGACTTCTGCTTTTTATTTTGTGATTGTAATTTTGAGATTATTTTGTATATTTTTTTTCCTCCAAATCATGTGCAGTTGTGGTAATGAATGTGCTTGAATTAAAAATTAAAAGTAGGTGCTTATATAACAAATAGTGGCGTTGATGAATTGAGGGATGGTGAAGTGCATTATAAAAATGACAGCAATGTGAAGCAGCCCAATTTAATTAAGAGCAACAGCCTTTCTAATGGCTTTGCGGTTGTTTTTTAAATAAATAAAAAAAGATTTTGATATCTACAGCTGTACTTCAGGTTTACATACCGGCATTTCAGAGTTATTTAAGAAAGAACAATATTGCAGCCAAATTATGCTCTCAGCCACCTGTCCAATGTGGCAGGGTTTTGTGCAGAAACTAATGCTTACTGATTTATTTAAAATTCCTGAAAAAAAGAAGGCAGAAAAGGTTTTCAGACAGTATGTATCTGTTGTCTGGGCTTTAGTCCTGACTGAAATGACAGTGCCTCAGTGGAGGAGAGGGAGGTAGTACCAGCTCTTAGCACTTCAAAGACGCTTTCCCCTAGATTGGTTTTGGTTTGAGCATAGTCAAACTCTGGTAGAAGAGAATCACCCTACGCTTTGGTCTTGGCAAGTGGATGAAAGTATCAAGTAAAAAAACCAGGTGCTTACCTTAAAAGGTATTTAATTTTAAACCATTGGCCCCGTGAAATGCCATGTTCAAGAGCCTGTCTGTCTGCACTTGCTACTGGAGCTGTTCGGCTCCTCAAGCACTTGAGCTGGGAGGATGTTTGCACTAGCAGTGCACGTGCAGTGCGCGCATCCCCAGCTTCTCCATGGGTTTTGTGCTATGAGCATAAAAAATAGGGCAGGCTTTCTGCTTCTCAGTTATTCTCCAGTTATTTTGACCCAAGATGAGTTTCTGCAGTCTAACTGAGATCAGGTTCTTCAAGGCTTTGGAGTTATGTATTTTAGATTTTATGTTTACCTCTTCATTTTTCATATTTAAGCTTTTTAGAGAGATTTTTCCCTCTGTGTTCAGATGTCAGTGAAACTGGAGGTTTGTGTCATAGTAACCATTGATTTCTTCAGCTGAAATAAGTGCTTGCTTTATCCCTCTCGCTTCCGCTATGCTTCTTTCCTTGTTTTTGCATGGCTTGCTCGCTGCTGTCTAGCATCAGGTGGTCTTCCACCTACAGTGGGGTTGTGCCTTCCCCGTACTCATACTCTGGATGTCTGTCGTGGTTGGTATTCCTGAAAAGTTTCATTTCTAGTTTCTGTCTACAAAGGAAACCAAAACTTGGTCTCATTTCTATGGGCTTGGCTGTTAATCCCAAACTAGAAAACTAAGCAGTGTGCAGAATACCTAGGGTTTTCTGCAGCTCAGGAAGATGCATCTACGGAGATGCCTACTAAGAACGCTTTGCACGTTGTCGATGTCAGAGAAGTAGTTCATGTGAAAACAAAGCTGCAAGAAGTCTGGTCCAGAGGGAGATTCCTGTCCAATGGTTTTATGGGAAAACCTTCACCTTCTGTGCCTGCCGTTCAGAGACGTCACAGGCACATTCAGATCTTAGTGAAGCTTGGCAACATCCTAGCCTGGTGCCCTGGAGAGAATCCACAAACGTAGCAAGCGTGCTGCTGAAGGACCCAGAAGGCAGAGGAATGACCACAAAGAGTGTTCCCCTGTGCCGTACCCACTGCCTAATCTGAATTCTGGGACTTCGCTCCCTCAGACATGCCTTGGTGACTTCCTGGCACTCTGTGACATCTCTCGGTATGAACAGCTCCTGCGTTGTCAATTTGACCACCTCTGCAGCATGCAAGAGGTTTACAGGACAGTCACCGTTTGTTCTGCAAAGAGATTGTAAATCATTTCATCTCATCATCTTCAGGAAAACATAACTTTCTCTTCCTTGCTTTCAGTTTCAAAAGGGCGATGGCAGCCCTCGTTATCCCATACCTGGAAAGCACGGTTTGCATATTTAGGGTTTTTTTAGGATGCTTGTTTTCAGACTGCCGTCAAATCCTCTCCAAAGACACTTTTTTTGTTCCCTGCCTCGCTATTAACACACCCTGGGACTGTCAGCACCAGAAGCTCCTTTTGGTTGGGCTCTCGAGAGTCTTTAGAATCTCGGTGTAGTGTTGGCCCTCGTGAAGAGGTACGTTATTGCCGTTTCTTTTTTTTTTTTAACCTGAAGAGTATCTCCTTTGCATAATGACAGAGAACCACTGCCTCTGCCTAGGTATGCATGCACACGTGGCTTGTGGATCATTTTTCCCTGTGACTGATCTCAGCTAGGCAGCTCTTCTCTCGGTTGGGTTTCTTCCATGCAAATCTGCGAGGGTGTACCGTTTTTCTCTCCCCAGACACTGTCATCACTGAGACAGATGCTTATGTAAGGGCAGAGAGTGCACAGCCACAGTAATCAGGCAGGGTGTCACTCCTATTTTGAAGGGGTATTCTTGCACACTAAGAGGGCCTGGAGCTTGGGGTGATAGATTTTTCCCTTATTAGGGGATTTCTGTTCCACTGGTGGACATCGCATCCACGGTCTGAGGATGAACAGATATCCCAATGTTTATATAAATTGGAAACTGGGAGACAAGATCTCACCCCACCTCAATAAGAGGGTGGGTTGTTCTGTGGAACAGGTGTGTTGATCCTCAGGCAGACTTAAAACAGTGCATCCCATGGGATTTCAAAAGAGTGCCACGGTGGAGCACCCAGCTTAGTTTGTTTTGACCCAGGTGATTTTTGTTTGCTTTTAAAGGAATGTGTCTTCTCGTGGTCGGTAAGAGAGACACCCTGAAAGTGTTACCCAGACTTCTGCAAAATACTGCACTGGAGTGCGTGGTGCCTTTGAAATGTCCTGCAGCCACTATTTTTCAGTGATTTAGTCTCCCTGCTGCTGGTTTGGACTTTGCTCTGGAGTGTTGCTCCGTGAGATGGAGGAGTTGGCCGAGACATCTGCAAGGAGGTCCCTTGCCTTTGCCACTGGACTACGTGCCTGTCTCAGGACATCGCAGGCTCTGTTGCATGGTCTTCAAGCCTGAAAGAGGAAGTTTTGCTGGGAATTTCCTTTCCTTCTCCAACTCTAAACTGAGATTTCTGGACATGGACTCATCTCTGCGCCGACAGGGACGTTTGTGAAAAGATGTTGATTGAGTTCTCACCAGATTGCTTCTTGCTCTGGCCAGTCATTACCCTTAGCTCACGTCTGCTCTTCAAAGTCAGGCTTACTTGCGTTCCCGTTCCTGCTTTGTCAGTGTAAAACAGCAATATAGTTCCAGTTATTTTTTGTTAAGCAGTTGTTTACTGCAACAGAAGGGGTAATCCTTTTCTCATCCCCTTGTTTCTTACAGACTTCCTTAAGTTTTTCATCAGACTATGTCAGGTCTATCTGCCTTGGAAAAGAAACAATGCTACAGGAGGAAGGTCACAACACCTAGCTTAACGTGGCTGGTTCGTGCTGTAGCAGAGTTAAAAATATGAAATTGTGATGGCTCAGGCTTTCTCAGTGTTTTTAGAAGAGTATAAAAAATTCATGTGAGTGGCTTCAAGTAGGGGACAGGTTAGAGCTCTGCCTGTTATGGGAAAAAAACCAGACACAAACCAATCCCTCTGGGTGTTTTCCATGACACTGAACTTTTTAGCAAGATCGATGACAGTTAAATAACACTTTTCTTTTCCTGTCGCAGGGCCACTGCTGTTGTCAGCTCTCCACGTGTTGTGTATTCCACATTAGGGGAGATCTAAGCAGCCGAGTTCCAAACTTAGGTGAAATCCGAATGACTAGTAATACAGCTGTGGTACTGCTTCGCTCAGGCAAGCTCTAAGCCTTAGAGGAGAGATTCTGACTTGCATTATAACACGCCTGCTGTGCTGAGTCCCGACAGTCAGGCAGTGTGTCATGAGATTGGTCCCAGGGCTCAATCAGTTCCAAATCTGGAAAACACAACAACTGCACAAAAACCACTAGAGCTCTTAGTGGCTTTTGAAAGAGCTAGATTCTTTTCTGTGCCAGAAATTACTCATTCAGAGGCTTTCTCATTGAACTGCATTTCCAGCTCCTAGGTATTTCTGAAAGGATGGAAATGCAATGGAGCCTTCTAGTAGCGGAGCCTTGAAAGCCTCTGTGTTGCTGTACTGCACTGTAGCCTCATACAAAACCAGGGATCTCACTGTACGGGACACGGGAGAGGGAAGATAGGAGTGAAATGCTGCTTTTCTAGCAAGCGTGCATGGGGCAGCCACCTGGTTATCACACCAATATTTCAGGATGAATTGCCCTGCCCTCCCCGGTTTTTGTTTTCAGCTAAGGGAATATTTTGGAAACCAACCATCCCAAAGTGAGGGTTGGAGGAGAATGTCATGAAACATCCTCAGAAGTGGTCTCCAAACTGCTGCTTGTCCTGGTCAGATTAATCCTAAACATAAAAACTTTTCAAGGTAAGAAGTAATATGGATTTAGGTATAATGGAGCTCTAGATTTTAACCAATGTGTAAATTACTCTTCTCTCTGTGTGTTTGAAGAGGCTTTTTTTTTGTCCTCTTACGCATCTAAATTAAATGTTGTTCCTTTTTGCTGCAGCTATTCATAGTCTAAAGTTGAGTCGCAACCATGTGGACTGGCACAGTGTGGATGAAGTGTATCTTTACAGTGATGCAACAACATCTAAAATTGCAAGAACTGTTACACAAAAGTTGGGGTTTTCTAAAGGTAATATTTCTCAGAGTATGTAAAGAATATTGTAAATACTGGTATTTTAAGTTTGTTACTTTAACACTAGAAGGAGATTTTGGAGGTTTTAATATGTGACCAGCTCACTTTTGCCATTGCAGTTTTACAGAGGAGTACGTTGCTGCAACATAATCATAACTAGATGTGAATAGGCTATGCCTTATTTTTATTACATATTTTATTATTATCTTGGATGCAGCAGTTAGCATTACGTAGTAAGTATATGAAAATATTACAGTAGCAGAGTCTAGCAGCTACAAGACAAGAATTACAGTTCCCTTTGCAACCGTAACTTCACCGCTGTGCACTTGCATACTGTGATTCATTCCTTAAATACATGATCGTACCTTCCCCTCTCGCCAGCTCTTGCTTTTTTTCAGTGCATTGAACAGATGTATTAACTGAGAGGAGGGCTGAAGCGTTTAGACAGAAATTGTTTCCAGTAGGAATCCAGGCTCATTTGAGCTCAAAACTACCGGTTATAAAGCCAGCGAGGCTGAGATGGTTGGAAGAGAGGATGGTCTCTCTCGAGCAAAATGCAGATTATTGCCGACCTAGAAAACTGGAACTTGTCCTCTCTGTTGTGGTGCTGCTATGCACTGCTGGACAACTAGAAAAGCAAGAACGTACACACCTGTTTTGTTCCTTGGTCTCTGAAGAGACAAGATCAGGTAATAGGTTTGGCTTTAATCTCCAAGCCTCTGCTCTGTAATTAATGCCCTCTTACCCCAAAGGGCTCTTGGGTGGATGCTTAATTAATGTTTGCCAAGAATTAATATAACTGAGTGCTTCAGTTCCAGAAGAAGTAAAGTATTCTGTATCCAGAACATGATTTGGATAGTGTGCAATAAATAATAAGTCAGATATGTCCTTAAATAATCTGGGGAGAGAAATATCAAGTAGAAGCCTACTTGATAAACGAAACCTGCCCTGTGTAAGAACTGCCCTTAGTGGTTTTGTAGTGTTTTCCTCCTCCTTAAAAAAAAACCAAACAAGTTGTCACAATCTTTGTGACGGGGGGAACGATGCTGCCTTCCTCTTCGTGGCCATCTGAAGGGGTTGCTGGATTCACACGCAGCTCACGCTCCTGCAAGGCCGTGGTCCTCTGTGTTGGTCCGTCACTAGAGGGGGATGGAGACACGCTGTGCCGGTGGGTTTCTCAAGCCATCTCGGGCGCACTGAGAGAATACCCAAATTTGCCCTGGCTAATTGATTTTTGGTTCAGCCACTGAACTGGAGAATGGGTGGGGAAATGAGAGGTTGGATCAGCTTGAAATAAAACATAGGTTTTCTCCATCAAAATGAAAAATTGCGAAACTTTTCAACCATCTCTCTTGATTGGGTCAGAGTGACACCACTTACCTGTTTTGTGGCCAGATCACTTCCATGATCATTCCATGCTGTGGGAGTAAGGTGAGGATGTGAGGATGTAGGGAAGTTTAATGGTTGAGACACACGGAGGAAGGGTGTTGTGTTGTGTGGTAAAAGTGGATGGACAATTTTACAACTATTTTCTAAAAAAGTTGTTTTTCAAGACATCTCTGAAATTAGTTATCTTTACAGTGGAAATGGCCTGTTAATACATTGACTGATACAATTAATATCACCTAGTTGCTCAAATCTCTCAGGAGTTTAAAATTATAGATATTTAAAAATACATGCTGTTCCTTTGTGTATATTCTCATTTTCAAAATACTTTAATGTATCGGTCTGAGACAAGTCAAGCTTCTGTCAACATGTAAGACCATTGCACTTCATAGACTGTAACTGATCTAGGATAATGTTTTTTCTACAGCTTCAAGTAGTGGGACAAGGCTACATAGAGGCTATGTAGAAGAAGCTACGTTAGAAGACAAGCCACCACAAACTAGTCACATTGTGTTTGTTGTGCATGGTATTGGGCAGAAAATGGACCAAGGAAGGATCATCAAAAATACAGCTATGTGAGTGCTTCGTCATACTTGCAGTATCAACTCTAGCCTGAATGTAAGGCTGACGTTATAAGTGGCAGCCGACTCTTTGGTTTAAGCTGTATCTTCTCCTGTTCCCTTCTCCTCCTCTTCCCCAGAGTCATTAGTCTTTATATTGTGGGTATGCTACTTTCGATGTTAATTTGGATGTACAGGCTTGGTGAGAGCAGCTACAAGCCACGAGAGCAAAAAGAGCAAACATACGTTCTGTTTTCATTACCAACGCTTGCGACTGTTGGGAGATGACCTGTGAATTTCTAGCAGCTGTGGTCAGTGACTTTGCTGAGCGGGGAGAGATTTTTCATTTGGTCAAAATCAGGGGGAATCTCCATTGTTCCTGCTGGTTGTCAGAGTAGTGGAGAAGTGAAGTGCATACTGGTAAGAGAGGGGAAACGGGGAGCTAGTGGGAATGCTGGCGTTCCTAACAGGACAGAGTTACTTTGTACAGTTGGAAGCTGTTGCTGTGAGACTGCTCATGGAGTGCTGTGTGTAGATGCCTGATGAAAAGTCAAATACGACTGAAAGCTCACTGCATCTTTTCATTGAATGTCTTTTGTGAAGACTGGTTTGCAAATGGTTTTTGATTTGACGTCTGAGCTAACTCAGAAGGCCACTTAGGGTGCTCGTGAATGGGAAGAGAAACTCCTGATCTATTGAGAATGCTGTCCCTGGAAGGCTTTTTGATTAGAAGAAATTGTAAAGTTTCAATAACAGCATTGTGGGGGATAAGGTGGTGTTAAGGAATGCTTCATTAGCTGAGAGAGGAGGCTAAAAATAGTGTTAATTGCAGATGTGTATTGTGCAGGTGGTTTAGTGTGTGTGTCCCAGATAGTTCCATGTTCCACCAAAGTCGACAGAAATAGCGACATACCCAGTGACTCCTGTGGAAGTGTCTGTAGAGCTGGGGTTGCTGATGTTGTGGCAAGAGCTTTGCGATCCTCCCTTTAAATGCAGGATGGCAGTGAAGGTCAGTGTCTGTGTGCCGTCACTGCGGTGTGTAGCATCGTGTCGGCAGGCTCTTGTGTTCGTTCAGCTCGTCGTTCCGCTCTAGTGTCCCCTCTCGTGTGGTAGAGGAGGCCTCTTGATTTCACTGCTGTGTCATTTGTCATCTCAAAGCAACAACCTGCTGCTCCCTACTCCCATTGTTCTGGCGCTCCACTGCTCTTTTATTCGTGTTGTTTAAGAGCAAGCAATCAAAACCAAAGAGAAGAGGATCCACAGCGCTTGATAAAAAGCTGAAGTTAGTCACCAAAATAAATGTAAAAACTTAAATTTTTGTAGGAGGCAATTACACTGGAAATACAAATACCCTAAATTTAAGTTGCTGGTTTAACAGTTGCTGTTTTACCCCATTTTCCACTGAACACACGTACAGGGGTTGTATGGGTGCATTAACTTTGGCTCAGGACACAGCACATAGGTGTCCATTCCTTAAGAAGTCCTGCTTTAATTGGCAGCCCATTATGTGAAATCTTTTATCTAAAAGGGAAACAAGGCTTTTTGTGCTTCAGTAAATCTCGCTCATATCCTCACGAAATATCAGGCAGTATTGCATAGCCTTTTAAAATGCTGATTACTGGCATAAATTGTGTATTCTATACAAAATCTGCAAATGAAAGCACCATTTTAGATTGAAGTATCTTCTTTTTTTTCTTCTTTTTTAATAGTTTAAAACTTATCAATGAGGAACATCCCATATGTTCTAGGAAGAGATTTTAGAATAAATCTCTGCCAGGCCAGCACAGCGGCAGCTCTCGCAAGCCATACTAGGACTTTTTGTTAGCACTTTCATCCATGATATATGTGTGTTTTGGGTTTTGTTTGGGTTTTTTTACAGTTTTTTGCATTAGGAACACAGGGAGTAAAATGTTGCCTTTTGAAAAAGGATAAAACATACAAAGGAGAAATATTTTTTGACTGCTCACACTTTAAAGGAGAAGCTAAGGGGAAAAGACCTCAGTATTGTTTTCCTTTTAAATCTGCGTTCTTTAGTAGGAAACATGTAGTTGCAGCCGTGCTAAATCTGTAACTTAAGCCATAGGTCTGCCCATCAGCATCACCACTCCTTTCTTCCCTCACCGGTATCTGGGTACCACCAGTAGATGTAGAAGGTACTGTCAGCCGTCAGAGCTCATCGTTGTCTTGGGCGGCATGCAGCTTTGAAGGACTTGGGTGTCACTTGTCATATACATGTGCTGGTGTGGGAACCCTGGGGTAGGTGGCATGTGTGCCCTTTAGAAAGAAAAAGTTGGTTTGGGTTTAGGCCCTGGGACATCTGGCAGGAGACATTCTTCTGCAGAGAGCCACCGGTCCTCTCTGTGGACTCTGGGGAGAGACCAGAGATGAGGCAGTCTGGACGAGGCAATCTCCATGACACCTTGCATTTTTTTGGTACAGTGCTTGGAGGGACTCTGGGATCTGCAGAAGGGAATACTTGTTCGGGTGCCTTCCCTCTCTGCCATCCACATAAAACTCTTGTGCATTTTGTCATTGCCACGTACAGTTTTTGTTGCTTCCTTGGGGGTTCAACCTACGCTGGGATTAAACTTTTGTATTTATTTCAGCCTGTGTGAGAGCAAAACCTCAGTTCACAGCACAAAACCAAAGCCTCACCTGAACAAGTTTTCCTAAAAGAAAGAAAAGGAAAGAAGAGTGCAAAAATCCATCTTAAAACCCAGACATGGAATACGCTCTCTGACACAGGCCGGTGAGAGACCGTACCAGAGCTCTGTCCTCAGGTTACCGCCTTGAGAAGAAATTGGTGCAGCTCATGTGATGCATCTGCATCATTAGGCAGATCCTGTTGGTTACAGAGGTAAAAACAGAACTCTGCTTCCAGGGTAATTTAAAATTATATGCGCTAATTTCATTAAGGAATGGAGTTCAGTCTAATCGTTAATGTGGTTAGATGCTACGGTCGCCCGGTGTCCTGTAAGTAGGTAAATGGAAAAGGTGCACTTTATCGATGCTTGAATGAACAGGTCTTTGGTAGAAGTGACATGATTTTGTTTCTTCATAGTGTAGTTGAACACATTTATTATCTAATTGTAGCACGGCAGCTGGTACAAGCTGCTCCTGTCAGCGCTGATATTAACTGCAGAACTCATCTGGGAAGAGGCAGTACCTCCTCCAGGCTGGAACAGTGATTCAGCTGACCTAACGTGAACAGAATAATGTGCTGTGAGCTGCTTCGGCAGCATAGGTGTGATTACCTGAGGAAGAAGATAGCATATTCTGTATTTCTGTGTAATACAAACTAAGATATTATGGCATAATGTACTTAATTGGAAAGTTTTTTATTTGCCATCAGGTGCAGTATTCTGGCATTACTAGTTTCTGAAAAGGTACAAAATTAACTTTAAAAAAATCATTTTGGGATATCTTTTACTTTACACACTTTCATATTGTTATTTGGAATATTTTTTGACTGAAGCCTGATCTCTGATTTTGTTGAACTTGTGCTTCTAGATTACAGGGGCGGGAGGCATGTCCTTATGCACATTAAATAGAATTTAGGAATGTTACTATCCATGTTTCCAACCTCCTTTAAAAAAACCCTGTTGTTTTATCTGACTTAGGTCAGACCTTTAGACTTCTAAATTGCATCAGCTCCTGGGCTTGAAAATTGAATGCAGTAACTGTGCTGTGTATTTCCATAATAGCTGTAGTGTTGTGACACTTCTTGGCTGCTCTTACCCTAAAGCTGGTATCTGTCTGCCTCTGTCTAAATCTCCTGTTTTGATTCAAAAATTGCATTTGCCTGTGCTGCTGCTCGTAGCACAAAAATTGCTGTCTGCACAAGCAACATCATCTCGGCGTTCCATAATCACCAATTACATTTTTATTGCAAGTCCCATTAGAAAGCATTTTAATTGCGGATTGTCATTATAATAATTACTTAAAAATAGCTATTTGGGTAAATTTCCAGTGGTATGCCAACCCTTACAGAGTGCAGAGCCTCTCAGAGGCCTTTCAGTGCATTAAATATGCACTGCTGAAATCTTGAACCAAGATTTCTTGTAAAATTTGTCCTATAATTTTTAGCTTTTCAGATATTTGGTAGTTTTGCTTATTTTCCATTTAAGTGCTTGCATTGCATTAAATGCATATTACGTGCTTGTTTTCCATTCCTCGGTGCTGGTAATAATAATTCTGAAATTAAGTATCCAAATGGTAAAAATTGTCTGACAGGTTTCAACTTGAGCTTGTCTTGCAAGCTACATGAGAAGTTCAGCCTGAGAGGTAAAAGGTGATAGTTAGGGCATTAAATGCTTTCATAAGAGCTTGTTTTGTGTACATTTATTAATTATCTAACATATGACTGCATCTTGGACGGAAGGTCTAACAGCCTGTTTAGGGCTCTGATGTGTTTCTAGAGCTGTTCTCGTTCCCGTCCTCCTCCCAGTCCTCATTTCTGCCCAGTGCAGCCCTTTCCCTGCCCACACCAGCACGGCTGTATGGTCCCATTGTAAACTGGATCACTGCAGTTGGTTCAAAAAACTGGAACCCCATCTGGAGGATTGGAGCGAGTGGCGAGGAAGCAGGGGCCGACAATGGGAACAGGGAATGCCTTGATCTGCTGTGTGCCAAAGCAGGCATCTTCCTGAAGGGCAGCCTTGCCACTGCTTGGAAAGCTGTGCCGGGGAGGGATGCATTCGTGCTTGGAGCACCCGGATCTCCGCAGGCTTGTCTTGGGGATCCCATAATCAGCTAACCAAGCAGCCTGAGTCCCTTTGATCATGCCAGGTCCCATTATTCCTGAACAGGTTAAAGTGTGAGTCACGATCATGCTTGCTTTGGTTGCATCCTAGAATTTCCATCTTTCTTTGGAAGTAAAATGAGTCTGCACGTGTCCTAGAGCAGTGGTCTTAATGCGTTCTGGTCTGAGAGCTGATGAGTCCCTGAAGAACAGTGACAGAAGATGGTTCGTGCCTTTAGAATCTCTGAAATCTGCCTAGAGTAAGACTTGAGTTTGCATTTCTGCGGTGCGGCCAAGCTTTTGAAAACGGCCTTCTTTTCATTTCCTCTGGCTTAAGCAGATCTCGGTTTTTATTACTCACGCCCACTACTCTCACTTCAATTTACCAAACTTAGCTTAAGCCAGCCCTGAGCTTCCTCAATAGCTCGTGGTATGACTTCCTCAAAGAGGCAGGGAGTGGTGCCCTTCATTTGAGGGAACTTCATTTGAGTGGTGGAAGCAGTTGGGGAATGCCTTAGAGCATAACTTACCATTTGCGTGACCAAAACCAGGGAATGGATCCACACAGTTCTGCAGGCAGTAGCGAGATTTTAGGGGTTTTTTGTGGGGCCATCCCATTGCCCTATCTCTGAAATCAAGAGTGCAGAGTAAGAAGTTGGCTGGTGTAATGCTTTTTAAATTAAAGACCATTCCCTTTTTCTTGGCTATGGATCATCTGACTGAAGAGAGTCTGCAAAGATGGCTTGGGAATGAAATGAGTAACATCTTCAAGCCTTCAGGCATTTTGCTCTGTTACCAGCTATCCAAGGGCATTTTATAAAAATGTGTGGACTAGCTGGAGCAAACTTGTTTGTGGCTCTCCGGTTTTTAATGTAGCATTTGTGAATGCTCCACAGGAGTAAAATTAGTAGCGTAACACAGCAATAATCGTAAATACATTAATGTGTCTCTGGAATAGACTTGCTTAAGCAAGGAGGTATACCTGTGGAAATACGGTTTTATTATTTATTATTTTGATCAGAGAAAGGCAGCCAAGCACATTGTATTTATGGTGAGTCTCGAAGTATCTGTTTTCAGGCAATTACTTCTTGCACGGAAAAACGGCGGTATGTCAAAGTGCTTTCTAAGGTGTGCGTTGCATCTGCACCCGAGTGGGGTTTTTTCTTAGAAAAATACTAAATTTTAGTTGTTGCTATGTGTTTTGATGTATAGATTTAAGTAATTGTTGCTCTGGGGTCAGTATTTCGACATCCATTTGTATTGGAAGGGCGAAGACTTCTCTGTCTGTTTAAATGAGGATTTATTCCTTCACTTGGAGTTAATTTAGCAAGTGAGCAGAGGGACTTGCCGTCTAATAAAATAGCTTGAAATATTTATTTTTAAAAAGCTGAAAGAAGTGGGAAAAAAGACTTTCTAGCAGAACAGGTAAGCATGTGTATGGCAGGTATATATTCTGGGGTTTTGCATGTGGGTGTAGCCACATTGCTTGGCAATTACACCACAATTTTTATTAGGATTTGTAATGTAGAAGTGTTGATCAAAATCAGTGGGAGATGTTGAATAGTGCCATTTGCTGTAAATGAGATGTGTTGCGTTGGGAATTGTGCTGCTGGTGTGTTTTAATGCCGCCATAGTGGTCGTGATCAGGAGATTGGTGTGACATTGCTGCTGTAAAATAATGAGGGAGAGAATAATTGCACCTCTGATGGTGTTTGGCTAGTAACATTGGAGTGGATTGCCTCGGAAAGTTTAGCGGGAGGCAAAAATAAAAAAGCGTTCCTAACTATATAGTTCGTACTCTGCAAAACTTCAGTCAGTAGCTTGTTGTAGTCACCAGTTTCATAAGGTTAGTGTGCAATGCAGTGTGGCATAGCTTGAAACACTGAGAAATGCAAAGTGCGGCATACTTTGATGTCAGTGAGGTGGCAGTTAACAAAAAACTTGTTGAAACAGAGTTTTTGTGCACTTGTACCGGAAAGCATTTTGCAAGGCATGAGCAAGATGCACGCAGAGCTCAGTTTTGGTTTTCTGATGTACCCAAATGCATTTGAATGCTGGTCCATAATCTGTTCTAGCAGAAGTTTGGGACTATTCTAGCAGAGGCTGGACCGTGT
This sequence comes from Steatornis caripensis, assembly GCA_013398225.1. Classification (NCBI taxonomy): domain Eukaryota; kingdom Metazoa; phylum Chordata; class Aves; order Caprimulgiformes; family Steatornithidae; genus Steatornis; species Steatornis caripensis. The sequence continues at coordinate 151,833 of VZSC01014373.1, read as the reverse complement.
CTGGACAAGCTCAGCTGACATGGGGGGAACCTTCAAGATCGGAGTAAAATTGGGTTTTGCATTTCACAAAATTTTAAGGACCCAAAGCTGGCGCAGCTTTCAGGAGAGGAGATTTGAAGCTTTTCCCAAAAGCTTTGGCAGAATTGCTAGGCTGCACTGTTTTTTCCTGACCTCTTATATCTAGCCTTAGAAAGTAGACTTCCAGTAAAAAAAAATCCTCCATGTCAGTTTGCCTGCAAATAGCTTTAGTGAGACCTGGACCCTTTCAAACAGGAAGACACCCCGTGGCCATCATATTTGAAGATGGGGATGTCAGTAGCTCTAATAGCAATTTCTTCATGTTTACAGCTGCTACGGATGTGTAAGTAGTTTGGGTGTTTTCTTCTGCACTATTAGTATCAAGTTGTTTACTGGTTCCTTCACTCAAAGCAATTGTTACTGTGTAGAATCCTGTGCTTTATTCGTACGTTTCTATGCTTTTACTGCTTTTAAGCCTAGCAGCTTTAGATTGCTGCTCGGCTGGTTTCCTGCTAAACTTAACTGTCTCTGAGTTCATCTTAGCTGGCCACCATCCTTCTTCATGAAAAGAGAGTTAAACTGACTTGGAAATACAGGAGAAGTGTGAGTGTTTCCAAAGAATATTCGTTTAGATTTTAGGTCCCTTTGTTTCCATGTGCGAGTAAGCATCTGACGTTGTACAGACAGGTATGTTTTGGTTACCCAGGGACTCCAGGAATGGAACGTCAATGTATTTACTGAATTTTTATCTCCTTGATAGTCTAGAAATTCTGTGCGGCTGAAGTTGGGCTCTCAACTAAGTGTCCTTAGAGCCATGTTGTATGGGGTGGGTTGTTCTGTGCTTTACAAGGCTAGGTCAGCTTGGGCCTTAAATCAGCCTTGGTTTAAGCAGAACCTTCTTTTCCTTTTTTTTTCTTCTCATCATGGGAACCTTTCCCATCTCATTGGACTGGAGGTTGGGAGTGCAATCAAACCAGGCTTTAAAAATAGAGATGCTGATTAGTTGCGTTTCTTGGCTGTTTGGTCAGGCCATCGGTAACTGCTTTGGAAAAAAAGGTGTAAAGGACGCTCCCCTTTCTTCCTTTCCTTCGTCAGAAAGTAGGTGTCACTTATGGAAAAGCATTTTGACTGCCCGCTTCAAAGATACGCTACATTGTTGATCTGCTTTTTTAGTAGCATAATGTGCTTTTTCTGGGAAAAACGTGATAAAGAATATCATGGTAGCAAATTTTTTTGCAAAGCACTGGCTTTCCTACCCCTTCCTCAGTGAAGTGTGTTTCTCTCTCGCTGTGCAGCTGATAAGGGTGAAGTGTAAACATGGAAGGCATTTTGCCCAACGCCACCGTGACATCCCTCTGCAGCCCTCAGGAGCTGTTGGTGACGACTGAAATTCAGCTCCACGTTCGTTCCACCGGACCTATCTACCTTGAGCTTTCCTGCTCAGCCTAAATCCCGCTAGTGAGCTGCATCCGAATGACACAACAGCTATACTGGGAGATTAGGAACAAATTTTATCGATACTTCTTCCTTTTTATCTGTATGATCACCTCCAGTGGAAACCTCACGGAGGAGATGTGGGAAGCTCCTGACTTCATCTTGCAGCTACCTGCTGCGTACCGCTGACTTTGTTTTCAAGGGGGATGAAACGCGAGACAGGAGTTTGGCGGAGCTGTCTATAGGGGATCGCGGTGTTGGTGCGGACAGTGTTTTGCTCATCACGTGGAGCAGCTTAAGCGATTACTGTCTCAGGTGTTGGTAGTGATTTAGGCTAAACCGTCTCATTTCTGTTGAAAGAGAACAGAGGAGCATTAGCACATTCGAGGAAAGTGTCTCACCTCGGGGGTTAAACCTACTAAACTGCATTTGGACTGGTAGAAGTATGATGGGAGATTAATGTCATCCTGCGTGTGGTTGTAGCAATCATTAAAAGGGGTTTGCTTTGAAAACAGGAAATAAAAAAATCATGTTGGAACTCTGGGCTTTGCCTCAGAAATAAAAAACTCTCTGATGCGTGGAACTGGGAACCAGCTGCTGGAAACCCAGCATTGCTGCTCCTCGGTCAGATTTCATTTGTCGTGCTAATGCCATTGGGAACCAAGATTAGTGTAAGGGAAAGAAAGGAAAATACAACGCTGTCTCAGTTTGGTTGCTGACTGTGTTTGATAGAATGCATGGATATTTCACTATCTTGTATAATTCCGTGCTTGTTTTAATTTTCTGCTGATCAGTCTTTCACACAACACTAGTAAAGTAGCACTTTTAAAAGAGTATAACATACCGTCCCCTTCTCCCCCAAATAACGGAGAGGGTCAGATACACTTCGGGTTTTAGGTGTTTTGTCTCACATGCCCTGAGAGAGGTGCCTCAATGTTCATGTTCAGCTATGCTTTAAAAAAGGAAAAGTATTTTAAAAGGACAGTGTTTAAAAGCCCTAAATTGTCTTCCTTACATACTGGTCTAAATGGTTGATTTCAGTGGATTCAAGATTTCAAAGCAGTGAATTCTTAATTTTCAGTCACATTCTACCACAAACCCACCAGAATTAACGGGTATCTCTCAACTGAATTTAGGCGGTTTATGTGAAGCCCATAGTATAATACATTTAAAGTTTTTTAAACGCTTTCTTGGAGCATGTAATGCACAGCCATTTTTCATTATATGAGAATTTAAGTACTTTATAACCAAAGCATGAGGTGAGGTTATAACCTCTGTTAGTAAGCATGCGTTGCCATACTTGAACAGTAGAAATGTGTTGTCCCTGGCTGCGGTGGCTTTATTTGATAAGAGCACTAATAGTAGTCTTTACAGGAACGTGTTCTTTTTTCTTTTTTTATAGGATGCGAGATACTGCAAGAAAAATAGAAGAAAAGTATTTTTCCAATCTTGCAACGCATGTTGAATTTCTCCCAGTTGAATGGAGATCAAAACTTACCCTCGATGGAGGTACATTAATTACTCACTGGTTCTTTCGCTGTTCCAGTAGCTGCAGTCTGCAAAATTGTCCCCAGAACTTTGTTTGGGTTTTATCATTCTCCTGCATGTAACTCAAGTATCTTTTTTTTTTTTTCTTCTTCCCCCCCCAGACACTGTGGACTCCATTACTCCAGATAAAGTGCGAGGTTTAAGGGATATGCTGAACAGCAGTGCGATGGATATAATGTATTATACAAGTCCTCTTTACAGAGATGAAGTAAGTGTGATTTTATGTGAGTTTTGCTAGAGCAGGACATAGCGGCTGAAACAAACTGGACTTAGGAATGTAAGCAGTTTCCTTCTGAAAGACCCTGCCTAAAGAGTACTAACACTTTGCAAGTGTATAATGGTAATCAAAGTACGTAGTAATCAAAATACAGAGTTTCAAGAGTGCCTGGAGTAGAGAAACAGCAAAAAGTATAATCAATCTAATTTATTTAGAGCAGAAACAGCTGTCTGAAATGGGTCTGGATCAGCAGCTTAGAAATGGGAAGGGTTTTTACAGCGTTTCCATGCATCTGCACGTTCAGAGCAATGGGAGTCCACAGAGCAGAGATTCTCCATACCTCTCGCAAAATCTGTGGACATTTGTCATTTCACTTACGTCTGATGGGACGGCAGCATGCGTAAACACGCCCAAGCCAGTTTTAGTGCGTTTGTGTATGCTTGCCTTGCAGGAAAAGAGAGACGGCCGTCAGCTACCTCTGTTAGGGGACTGTTCGTACAGTGCAAGCTCCCATCTTACCTTGCCACATCTGTGTAGGCACATGCATGCTTTAGNAGCCAGTTTTAGTGCGTTTGTGTATGCTTGCCTTGCAGGAAAAGAGAGACGGCCGTCAGCTACCTCTGTTAGGGGACTGTTCGTACAATGCAAGCTCCCATCTTACCTTGCCACATCTGTGTAGGCACATGCGTGCTTTAGTCTGTCTGGCTGCAGAGTGACCCCGTTAATCAGAGGGTGAAAGCCTTGAATGAATGATAAAGTAGCCTGTAAAACATGTACAGTGCATCACCCCAATAGCATCCTTTGTGTGTCACGCTTCCTCAAAACCACTGCGGGGATATCTTAGGATTAGTTTCTATAGGAACTGTAGGGTTTTTTCTGTATTGACTATGTTATGTATGGAGTAACGGTAGTCTTTTTTTCGGCCTTGATGCTCTGTGCATGGTTAGACTGGGGCGGGGAGAGGAGATACTTTCAAAGTTTAGCTGTGGACTTGACGCTACCTTTCATTAAAATGAGATATTTGTAAGTCCTTTAGACTGGCAATATAATTTTAAGCCCTAAACTACCTAATAACACTTCTTTTCCTGTTAGCAGCAGTGGTGGTGAGATCGCTATGAGCCTTTTAAACTTCCAGCAGTAGCAGTAGGTGTACAGAAAGCTGTACTTCTCTTGTTGCTCAGTAATGCAACACTCATTGTTCAGGGCTCCTGGGTTCTCCGCTGCGTATCAGGTTTCTCTGTTGTGGAACTGAGGCCAGCATGAACTTTCGTGGCAAGCGGTGAAAACTTCTCTGGCAGCTTTAAAATAGATCTTTTTAAAGTGCATTAAAGGCTTGGCGTGTCTGTGGGCATCTTATGGGAAATGGATGAGCAAGTAAAGTTGAGGTATGCTGGCCAGCAACGCATGAAAAATTTAATTTGTTGCTCAGTAGAACTGTAGTTTTGCAGGTATATCACCATCCTTCACGTACGAGAATTGACAAATAAACTGAGTGTGCTGTGCCTGTGCTTAGGTCTGATTACAAAAGGCTAGGTTGTTTTTTTCACCAAATCAAGTGACTTTTCTTGAAACACAAGTTGACCACACCCTACCGTATTCAGGTGGCATTGATAAATCTTGCTACTTTCTCAAAGCAAAGTTGTACAATTTGAATTGCAAGTATTTGTCCAAAAAAGAAAGTGCTTTTACAAATGAAACGTTAAGACCTTGAAGAACAGGTTTCCGAAATGCATCTTTGGTGTTGCCATCAAAAATGTTTGGGATGCAGGCTTCCTTCTTTTTCATTCGGCTACAGTGAGTTGTCAGGGATGTGACTTCTTGTTTGATTCTGCTCATTTGGTTAGGAGTTATGTAAAGCTCGTAGTCATTAAATAGTTTTTATATATTTTTGCACCTTTTATTTTGCCTTTACATATAGAAAGGAGACTTGTTCTGGTTTGGGCTTGGGTTTTTTTGGTTACTCTTCCTTATCCCATTTTATTCTCTGTGACCTAACTTTGCAGAGTATAAACACCATAGTATCAAGCTGAGCATTCTTCTGGAAAAAGCTGGGGGTTTTCATAGAATCATAGAATGGTAGGGGTTGGAAGGGACCTCTAGAGATCATCTAGTCCAACCCCCCTGCTAAAGCAGGTTAGCCTAGAGCAGGTTGCACAGGAATGCATCCAGGCGGGTTTTGAATATCTCCAGAGAAGGAGACTCCACAACCTCTCTGGGCAGCCTGTTCCAGTGCTCTGTCACCCTCACAGTAAAGAAGTTCCTCCTCATGTTCAGGTGGAACTTCCTGTGTTCCAGTTTGTGCCCATTGCCCCTTGTCCTGTCGCTGGGCACCACTGAGAAGAGTCTGACCCCGTCCTCTTGACATCCACCCTTTAGATATTTGTGAGCATTGATCAGATCTCCTCTCAGCCTTCTCTTTTCCAGGCTGAACAGACCCAGCTCTCTCAGCCTTTCCTCATACGAGAGATGCTCCACTCCCCTAATCAACTTTGTGGCCCTCCGCTGGACTCTCTCCAGTAGTTCCCTGTCTCTCTTGAACTGGGGAGCCCAGAACTGGACACAGTACTCCAGATGGGGCCTCACCAGGGCAGAGTAGAGGGGGAGGATCACCTCCCTCGACCTGCTGGCCACACTCTTCTTAATGCATTCACGTGGTCACACGTTGCTCAGAATTAGTATTCCTGCTCACCGCTTCGTCATGCTGACACGATTCTTTGTGTACTGTAGGCACTTCTAATGCTTTCCATCCAGAAATTCTGAAAGTATCTCAAAAGGAGCTAATTAAACTTTGGTGTGCCCCTGTGAAATAAATTGAGCAATGCAGTGAGTTCAGCCTAGAGAAGAGTAAAGCTGCTGTTCACCTGACAACACTCAACAGTGCTTTGATAGGAATTTTCTTTCTACTTCCAGGGATTTTCCCCGCATCTAGAAGTAATGTAACTGCTTCTTTAAAGCTTTTGACCGCTCTTTAAACAGCTCGTTAAGGCATTTTCAAGTGGGTAGCCACTATCTTCTTTCAGGGGGAAGAAGCACTGCAAGATCGGCTTTCAGGTGAGATAGCAGAGAGCTGTTGCAGATGCAACTGGATTGCTCTGCGAAGCCTTCCCAAAGGGTGGTGCATGACCCCCTCTCTCATTTCAAGTATTGTTTCTTCTGCAGCGTGGTAGGAGAATATCCAAAAGGTGCCTCTGACTTGTGACATGTAATGTGATACCAGACAGGTATTAATAATTCAGTACAGCCCTATGAACATCTCAGATGGTCTGGTCTCGGAGTTTGTTCTGGAGGATGTCTGCAGCCAGCCAATTCAGCTGTGGCGTTTGTGTGTGGCTGCAAGTGAATTGTGCTGTGCAGGTCCTTGTCTACACAGTGGTCCACGATGAGGAAAACAGAATCCCTCTTGAAGCATTACACATATAACAAGGAAAAGCAATAAATTGATATTTTGATGCACACATGCCTATTTCTAAGTGAACAATCGTTTCACGTTTTAATTCTGACCTTGCTAGTCCATCTGTGGTAACTCAGTCTTGGGTTTTAGCGTCTTCAGTGGGTGACTTTGTTTCACATCTCTGTCACGGTAGCTTCATATTTCTTTAATAATATATGGCTGTAACAGAGATTAAAAAGACTAATTGATGCATAGTAAATTCAGCGTTGTCACCTTCATTGTATTGTTAAGTGCTTATTTTACTGATCTTCACTGTACTTAATTGCAGGCTAATTGTAATTCTGTAAATTATTGATAATATGTTTTGGCAGGAAATGCCTTTAGTACAGGATAAATATTATTTACATCCGCCATCACAAGATTTAGTGCAAATATTGCAGTAGCCTCAGGAGATTAGTACGAGATATTTATGGATTACTTCCACCACAGCTGAAGAGCAGGGAAACACGGTGGGGATTGACTGTTTCTCACCAGCTGAGGTCAGGAAAAGAAGAAGCCAGGGTCTGGGACATGGTGGCTGTGGGCTTGGTGTTGGAGATGCATTACAGGCTTTCGGAGGCTGGGGTGAATGCAGTGTGATGCAGCCAAGCTAGCATTGCTGCCTTGGGCAGACATCACTGTCCAGCTTGAAATGTCTGGATGGCTTGCTATTATACACATATTAAAAAGGAGATTTAACGACCATACTCTTGAAATTCGGGACAAGTATTAACTTTTGCTAGAGCTTCCATCCCACTTCGATATGAGGTTTAGCAATGGAAATGTCCTTCTCTTACGCACTCCTTTCAGCAATAAAAGGCAATTGTTTTATGTGTGTTGGAGAACGAGACGGATGTGAAGCAGGAAATTTTTCACTGAGAGTACTTCAGCAGTGGTTTTGCTTATTCTTTTGAAGCTAATAGTCAAGGAGCTGCTTGGCAGCACTTTCATGGCTTGCTTAATGCATTTGATTGTCCTTGAATGTATTCTCAGCTTCATAAAGTGATAGGTTACTGGATTTGCTTGAACCTAAACTTAGTCTTCAACACAGTGACTTGGCTAGAAATGGCTTAGACTCAGCTCTTCAACAGAAAGAGAGGTATTGAGAGAGATACTCGGGTCTGGGCAGATCTGCAGATCCTTTCTCTGTCACGTCCCTAAGACAGGCAGCCATTCCTGTGTGCTCAGACAGCTAGGTCTCATTCTGGCCTCTCATCTTGTTGTGACTCTCTTCTGGCATCCATCAGTGATGCCATCAGGGAGCGTGACAACTGTTGTATTCTGCAGGGTCAGCGCTCTCCCCATCACTGGGTTGTGTGGCAGCACGTTCTTCTTGCTCATGTGAAGCACACACCCCTTGTCTTTGCTTTCATGGTCCTTTACAATCCATCCTTGAGCAGCGGATCTTTTGTTGGCTTTTAAGCACCTTCTGCTACCTCCAGTTGGGTCACATGCCTTCTTATTGCCTGTTTGCTGAATTTCAAACGAGTTTGCACTTTGTCCTGAAGTTCTCTTGACATTTGGAGGAAGCTGCTTGCAAAACTCACTGTTCCTCAGATGTCCTTAAAATTCCTTTCCCACGAAGCCTGCAGCAACAGTCATGCTATTCAAGCTGGAGTGGGTGTAGAGGTCAGATTTCCTGCACTCCCTTTTCATATGTAGCTGTCGTGTTTTTTTTTTTTCCTCTTGGGCTTCCAGCTGTCCATGTGAAACGAGTGTCCAGTGGGTGAGGGTCCTCTGAGGATGGCAGAGAGAAAGGCCCTTTGAAAGTTAGCAGAGGGGTGGTCAGAGCTGAGAGTGGTCTCAGAAGAGGACAATCAGCATAAGCTGAGAGGAGAGCAAGTGGTTCTGTTGGCTTTGACCGATCAACGAGGTTGGGACTGGAGTGCTGTATCCAAATTTCAGCAGCAAGTGGGTTGTTGAGGATTTGAGCAAGAGCAGTGCAAGCTCTGCATTATTTCTGTGCTCGGGGTGCCAGCCCAGGGGGTTTGTACTCCTTGTTTTCTTGAAAAAACTAATTTCCTGGATATTGAGGGGAAAATGCTGTTTTCTGCCCTGGTACTTTTGGTGTGCACTGAAAAGCCCTTTCGACTCCAGCGATCTGCCCACTAGAATGGGCAGGGGGTGAAGTTCTTCCCCCTGCCTGGATCTCCTTGGGTCTGGGAGGTGTTTGTCCACCACACAGAGAGCTGACTTCCTTCTGCTTTGCAAGAAACAGGGCTTGTTTTGCATCAGAGGAGGAATGAACAGCTGCTTTGGATGCTGGTGCCGGGGATTTAGAGGTTTGGTTTTTTCCAGCTCAGCACAGGCTGCTGTTCATGTTCTGCATGAAAGGGCTTCAGCTGAGACAGACAGCAGCTCTGGACGTTTCACTGCTTACACGGTTACTTGCTCCCCATCATGATCCAGCAGTTCAGGCTTACCCAGTACCCAGGAGGTGATTAGAGCCATGATCCTTCTGCCCTTATTATCAGCCTTGCCACAGCTCCTTCTTCTGCCTAAGATGACAGTGACATCTCGCATCTGACTCGGACTCCTGTCTTGTCTTTATAAAACACATGCCCTCGCCACCAGGATTCCTGGATGGGTGGAATGGGCTGTTATTTTTTGATTTCTTGGAAGCGATATGCCAAGCAGGTGTGTAACTGGAAAGCAGAGGGGATTTTTGGCCTGATCAGGTCCAGCAACCCATTCCTTGGTCGACAGTCTGGTTTTTGGCTTCCCCTCGAATTGCATAGCTGTCACGCTGGCTCTCCAGTAGTGTGCAGAAAGACCATTCCTTAGTCTGCCTTTAATTTGGTTTGTGAAGGGCATAGAGCATTTAACCTCAGTTTGTCAGAATATAAGCTGGTGACTTCTGAGCGACTTGATCCTGCGGGCTTGGGTTTCCTGCATGGAAGATTTATTGGCAAAACTTCAGCTGATAAAGGGAGCTTTGGGCAACAAGTAATCAATCTTTGTTTCGTGAAGCAAAAATGAAACACGTTCCCAGAAGAGCTTCGCAGGGAAACAGCAGCATACTACATCTGCTCAGTTGTCCGGTGGCATTTTTTCTCCATTCGCCCTGTTTTGCTGAGATCTTTAACTGCTGGCAATTGAGTCTCTCCCTTGCCCTTTGGGACCAGACTGGAACATGTAGGAAATGCATCCGTTTCTTGGATGCTGCTCTGTAAACTGTATCAAAGGCTGTGTCTTGAGTGTCTGTGCTTCTGCTCACACTAAGCAGGTCTGAAAATTTAATAGCACATAAGGGCTCTTCCCCCAGCCTGAGAATTGCGGGATGCTTATGGCTTGCCATAAAATCAGACTTGGAAATTTGATTGCATTAAAGGCGTCAGGCATTGCAAAATCCTGCTTTATTTGCATTTCGTTTTCTCTGGGTGTCTATGAGTACTTGCCGTTGCGCATCCACAAGGCTTGTAGCATTTTAATCCTGCGCTAAACTTTTATACTGAAACAATTGGTCTGCAGAAGGTGCTTAGGAAATTTTCCCCTAAAGGTCAGAATAGGGAGAAAGGACTTTTCTGCGGAGGAAAATAGGAACACTGGCAGATTTTCTGTACCTGTCTTTGAAATATTGCAGTGACCTCAGGGTGATGCTAAACTGATGCTGCGGTAGAAAGGTCAGCTGGGAGGAAGGGTTTTGATACGGCATTTTTTTTGAAGAAATAGGAAGCGTTCCCGTTGTTGCGGTGGTTTGATCTGTTCAGTAACAGACACGTAAGCATGCTGCATTTAACCAGTCCTCCTGGAAGAGCTTGAGGGTAACGGAGCGGAGCAGCCGGCAGATCAGCAGTCAGAGCAGCAAGCAGCGTTTGTGGGGAGCAGCTGCACAGGGGAGGGAAAAAAAATCGACTCAATCGACTGCTGCCACATTTATTCTTTTGTGAGATATTTGAGCTTGTTTAGTCTCTGGGAGAAGCCTTAGGAGATGGTAATATGGGTTGGGCAACAGCTCAAGGAAACTCTGGGCTTTTTATGGGGAAAGCCCTATTGAAAGCGTTGCTGAGGGCGCTGCCAAAGAACACCACCACTCCGCGTGGGGCTGGAGGAACGGCCCTCGCTGGTCCCCAAAATCAGGTGGGAACTGGGCAGGAGGAGGCAAGAGGGCAGATGGAATGAGAGGGAGGGGTCCGGTCATGTTACATTCCACTATTAAACTTCTTTTTTTTTCCCTGGATGATTCCTGCTTTCCTGTTTTCAAGCAGAACCAGCAGGTGCTTCCTAAGCACGTAATAGATCCCATGGACTGGCAAGCGATGAGGCTTGGGGTTGGCAGAAGCAACAGGGAAGCCAGTGGGGAAAGGGCTCCCTTAATCAGGAAGGCATCGGAGGAGGTAGGTGCAGTGAGAGCAGGAGAAGCTGTCAGCAAGCTCTGGGCAAGCCAAAGGACAAGCTGTGGGTAATAAAAAAAAAAGTCAGCTCTTAAACAGTTGGGTTTAGTTACAGTGATGCTGTTTAGGAGAGAAAATTTCATAGGTAGTCTATTTTTTATGTTTCATCTCAATCAAAAAAGTCACTGGTTTTAACAAATATAAAGCCAATTGGTTTTATAGAAGGTATTGTTATATGGAGTGTTGTGTTAAGTTATATATCAAGCTGTAACTAAGAAAGAGATTTGAAGGCACTTCATGTTACACTTGCTGGACTAAAGCCCTTTTCAAACCAAGCCTCTTTTTTTTTTACAAGTTAGACTATTGTATGCTTTTTAAGAAAGCAAATAATGATTAAATATTTTTTTAACTTCGTATACTGCTTAACCAAGTAATTTTTTAGCTGGGACTTAGAACGAATATGCTTTTTCTTTTCCCTTCTCTCATTCTTTTTTTTTTTTTACTACGTACCAAAAGGCTCAGTTTCCAATCTTAGTACTGATACAGAACTGTTGGCAAGATACAAACGTCCATAAGCGCTCACTGCAGGTCGGGGGCTTCTGATTTTGTCGTAGCAGCAAAGCAGACCATTCGTAGTGCCTGACAATCTGGGGGCTTTACTACAGCTCTTTCTGCTCTACAGTTAAGTTAGGTGAGCAGTGATTTGGAGTTTAGAAACAGGCTAGATCAAGTGATTTAGTTGAATTAAATGCTTGGATGCTCTGGTCTGCAAACTTCCAAATATGCAGCTGTTTGGAAATCCGTGCACGGTTTCTGAGTTGCTGTCCATGTTTTTGCCTAACTTCTCAGTCACAGCATGTTTCGAAGGAGCAGGACAGTTAAAACCAGGGCTGGACTCGGTGTCCAACCAGGAATTTCCAAGAATATTCTGTCTTACACCCTCAGATTGCAAGAGAGCAAGACCTTTGTAATGAAATGCCATGATGCCAGAAGATTCCTTACCCGCTCTGTGCCTTTGGGCTGTGGGGGAGACTGACATAACATCATTCTTCCTGGAAGATAACTGCTTTTCCAGGGAAACGGGCTGCGCAAGAATAGAGGCCAGAGAGTAGGGTACAGGGCTGTTAAGTGAGTTGGGCAGGACATTGGGAGCGATAGCTTTTGTGCAACAAGAAACGAAGGGAAGCAGTTGAGTTGCTGTGCGTCTTTTCCCACCAGAGGAAAAATTTGGGGACACCGAGATATATTAATACACCTTATTTAGAATTTTTTTTAGAACAAGATGGCATTACTCATCTTTCTGCTGTACCGACAGGGATGCTGGAAGCCATGGTGAGTCCAGCACCAGTTTGCTTTGCATTTTTACACTGCCAGCTCTGCAGCCTGAAACCAGCGCTCCATCCGCCGTGTGGCTGGGTGTCCCAGGCTCCCGGCTGTGGTCCCCGATGTGTGTTGCCTCCCTTGGAGGGGACCATAGCAGCCAGCCACACAAACGGCTGGGTATCAGTGTTCTCTCATTTCACCAAGCTCCTGGCAGGAATCCCAAAACACTTTGATTTCAACAGACCTCTGCTATTTTGTTCTGGGTTTTAATCAAAACCTTTTTAAATGGAGAAAATGCCAGCCAGCCAAAGCTAGTCCTGTTCTCTGTTTTCAGCTCCAACTCTTGCTAAAACCTCTGCCTCTTTGTTCATGTGTGAAAGTACCGCCCAAAGTCTGTATAGAGCCAAACGCAAGAATGGGCAGCGTCGCAGTCAAAAAGACTTGAAAATGGGAATGATGATACTTATTTCTCCAAGCTGTTGCAAGGCTTTATTAATCGTTTCACAGTGCTTTAGGCATAGGATTCGTTGTGTGGATTCTCTCTCAGTAAAATGTGTATCAAACACTGACAGTCCTAGTGCCATTCATATTTATATTCAGTAATGATTCAGGCTCTTGAAAAATCATGTTCAAATTACACGTTCTATAGCTTGAATTTCCTGTTGCTAACAAGGGAATGATTTGCAATTTCTTGTTTGTCCTCCTCTATGCCATAGCCTGGAAGCTTTGCTCAGTTACCATGCTGAGTTTCACAAGCAAAGTTGCCTTTTTTGTGTTGTCTAGTTCCTAAATCTCATGGCTTTCATCATTTCTCTCTAAAAAATACTTCCTGTGAGTCTGAACGTTTTTATGCACGTGTACCCTAGTGTAGGATTTGAAGCAGGTAAGCCTCTCAGATTCAGTTAACATAGGACCTATCTATATATATGTATGTATATATTGCAGTGGTACTATAGGATTAGCCTATGATGTCTGAGAACTGTGTTGCGTTCCTGTTTTTCCCCCCAAAACCGTCTTAGAAACCGATAACCAGAAAACTGTTTTTCTTAGCTTTGTTTATGTCAAATGTTCAAATTCTGGCTCTGCTGGTCTCATTTGTGCATTTTCTCATCCCATATCTTCCTTTTGCGTGAGATGAGGCTTTTTATTCTTTAGCAGCATCGTTTCATTCTGATTTCTTTGTGAAAAAGCGATAATAGGTGCAGTACGGTAGGAGGGGAAGTAGGACAGAAAGCTGCATCTCCATGTAGCCAGGCAGTGGGCAGAATAACGAAAGGCTTGATGAGTTCAAGTATGCTTTACGAAGATCCAAAAGCAATTTGAGGATATTTTCCCAGAACCCATTTAGGCTGTCACTGTAGCATCTGAGCATATCCATTTTAGTGGATTTATCTTCCGTGCAATGAGGTAGGAATGCTGTTGCCTCAATTTCATAAATGGAGAAGAGGGAGTAAGACTTGTCTAGGGTTATGGGCCAAGCTTGTGGCAGATGTGAGCTGATTCCAGCTCATGTCTGGCTCCTTCCAGCTTCCTTAGGTTAAAACAGGAGCTGAAAAACATGCAGTGCTGTGAAAAGGTAGAGAAACTGGGAGAGAAACTAGCAATAAGGGAAATACAGTTGTGTTCGTAGTTGCTGTTGTGCTAATGGGCCGCTGGTGAAAACTGAGAACCTTGCTGTTGCTCACCTCAGAGGGTGCTGTTGAGTACTCGATGCACAGCTGTCATTTGTTTAAGGGTTTATTTCCGTTTAGTGCCTTGGGCTGCATAGTGTGGCAGTTCTAGGGTCACCACGTGTCCTGTGTGATGGTTTCTGCTGGGGTCTGGATGGGAGAGATGAGCCACCGGGGTCAGCGACACTCAGCCAAGCTGTTGCTGCTGACCATAAGAATTTGCGCATCTTTCCAGCCTAAGTGAACAGACTGTCGTGCTCACCCTAGGTGCGTGCTCACCCTAGGTGCATGCGCAGTGTAGTACATGAACATACATGAACAGGAATGAGAAGATGTTGATACTAAACTTTCTTTCCTTACCTTCTTGAAACAGCTGGTGAAAGGGCTGCAGCAGGAGCTGAACCGGCTATACACACTCTTCTGCTCCCGGAATCCAGAGTTTGAGGAGAAAGGAGGGAAAGTCTCGATTGTGTCCCACTCGCTGGGCTGTGTCATCACCTACGACATCATGACTGGCTGGAACCCGGTCAGGCTTTACGAACAGTTGCTGCAGAAGGAGGAGGAAGAGCTTGAAGACCGTTGGATGAGCTATGAGGAGCAACATTTGCTTGAAGAACTTTACATAACTAAACAACGGTAATGCATCCACTTCTGATTGTTAAAGGAGAAAACCACATTCCCAGATGACGCCCTTTGAGTGTTTCCAGAACCCACCATGGCTGTTATCTTTTGTGGCTGATGTTCTTCTGCTGGTGATGAATGGCAGTGGTAAACACTAAACAGAGGACTGAGCAGGCACAGGGAGCTGGCACTGCTAATAGGAGCTCTGAATCCACATCCTACGGGCTGTACCAGAACGAAGCAACTAGCTGCTGCTCACTGACCAGATGCACTAGGAGCAGATCATAGCCAGGAAGAAAGGAGAAGGTCAGGCCATTAGCCCTCCAGATACTTGAGGAGAAACACAGCAAAGTAGTTTGCAGGTGGGCAGTGAGCTGCAATGCTGAGCAGAACCTGAGCAGTGACATTCCTAAGTTTCTAGAGGAAAACGAGAAGTTTTCTCCTAGGCTCAGCTTGGAAATTGAGCTCCACCAGCTGGCTACAGATGTTGTAATTGCTGTGATTGGGCTTACGGGGTTGCTACTCCGCAGCGGATCGTTTCCCAGCTTCTTCCTGCTGCCGTCTAGAAATGACGGTGCTGTTGCTAGTGCAAAGCAGCACTGCCCACTGTGACAAACAGGATCTTGGTTTCAGCACCTTCCAAGTTTTGGTTAGGGATTCTCAGTGTCAGGGGACCTTGCAGATCATCGTGATGTCTCCACAGTGTTAAGGTGACTTCGCTGTCCTAACCTGGATATCGAGGTGCTACGAGACAGCCGTAGATAGAGAATCTAATAACAGTAGCTTGAGCGTCAGTCTTTCAAGTGGGAGATGAGGCTAAATCACGATCACAATTCTTTTTGGTTCCTTCTTGAAACCTGTCTTAGTATTGGCAGTACTTTGGAAGCATTTGTGTAGCGTCAGATCTCCTGCAGTGCTTGAAAGCACTAAGTGTGTAATCGGGGCTTGGTACAGGACATCTCTGTCGGCTGCAAGGCTGGATAAAGTACAGTCTTTCTGAGAGAAGGGAAGTAAGAAACCTAATGAAGTTGTCCAGCGGTAAGATGACCCTTCAGGTGTATCACTAGCATACAATCAGGGAAAAATTACCATTTTCACACTCATTCTCCGGCTCCTTAGGCATCCTCTGAAATGCATCAGGTTACATCCATGGTAATCCAAGTATCATTTGACACTGACACTTCCATATAGACAGAGTGGTTCTCCGTTTCATGAGCCATCTTATGCAATTCAGTCTGAAATGACAGAAAACTATACCACTGACATCCTATAACTTCTGGGTTTCTAGTGTTTTAAGGATGGCAAACACATAGCGGATTTCTGGAAATGCTTATGCCAGAGTAGAGGGTGTCATGGCACGTATAAATCTTCTACGCTGTAGAATAACATACATACAGCACCTGAGGTTGTGTATTGGAGCCGTTCGACAGCAGTTCACAAGTCAAGAATTCTGCATGCCGCCTTCTTTAAGACCGAAGCATGCTCATTAAAGCATACAAACTTTTTTGAAAGTAATGCTCTTTGGGAAGTACCTTTGGAAGCTCCAGACTTGCTTCTTTCTAACCAGGATGGCAGAGGTTAAGCTTAATAGATTAGTTTACATGATGCTTTTGTGGAACTTGAGGAGATGGTGTTTTCCTGCTCTGAAGAGGGCGTAACGCTTTAGTGCTGGGATTGGGGATGGTTTTACCAGTGCATAAAGTGCTTTATATTGTAGCTGCTTTCTTAATTCAGGCTAGCTAGAAGAAGAGTTGAACAACCTTTTTTGATGATAGCTGAAAGAGTGGGACGCTGTTCTCTAGATAATTCTACCACAATACAGAACTCCGTAACACTTGGGCCATGGAGTTTCCTGTGGCTCTGGGGTTTTTTTTATAAAAACAGGACAAACCAGTTGATTTGGCTGCAGAAACACCAAGGAAACAGGAGGTGAGTCACCTACTTCTGAGGAAGGAGGGTGGGCAGATGCTTGGTGTGGTGAACAAGGAAACTGTCATGTCTTGATGGGTTCCTTCTGTGGTCAGAGAAACAGGATTTCGCATACATTGATTCTTAATCAGTTGGACTGCCTCCAAGAAATACTGATGCCAGGAATGCCTGTTTGGATCAGAGAGATTAAGGCTACGTTTTTAATTGGATCTCAGAAAGATCTCTGTTTTCTAGGTTGAGAGAGATAGAAGAGAGGTTACATGGGTTAAAGGCATCCACCATATCAAAACCACCTGTCTTAAAATTTAAGGTATGTATGTTTGAGAGGTTTTTACTGAATGGTGTACTTACTGTAACAATAAATCTGCAATATGAGTTATTCTACTTACCTTTTTTTTTCCCCATGTCCCTAGACGTGATGTTGGTTGAATAATTTTAATGTGTTGGTTGAAGTGCGTGTACGTGTGTGTAAACATGTTGCTGTATTCGTATATTACTATGTATTACAAATATATATGTTTATATGTAAATATATAAACCTGTATATAGATTGTTAATATATTACACACACGTACAACTACGTGGAAAGGTAAAAGCCGTTTGGCAAATTACATTAATCATGTACCTTAAACAATTTCACTTCTACTTTGTCGACTAATCCATTTTCATTGGGGACTACTTTTAACACGTCACATCTCTGAGCAGATATGATTGAATTTCCTCCAGCAGTGGATTTTCCTTCCAAATTACATTGGTTTGACAGCACAAGTTACTTGTAGTCTCATGGAATAAATTGCTTGCTAATCAGCTGTATAAACTGCTATGATTTCGTATCATTGGGAAAAGGCATTTTCCTGGCTTCGTGGTGGGATGTGCAACACTTGCTGGTTGCTTGACTGTATCCTGAAATATTAAACTGTAAAATTGTGACATGATAGATGAGAAGAAAATAGATTATTCCTTCTTAACTTGCCATTTTTCTTTCCTTCTGAGTCCAGAAGGACTCCTAGAAGCCAAGGTCAATCTTGAGCCATAAAAAAGAGGAAACTAACCATAATTCAATTTGTCACAGCCTTTTCCTTTCTATCACTGCTTAAGAGCACGTATCGTGCTATTATCTCTACCATCAAGGAAGCTGGAGTCAAGCTAATACTCCTCCAGCTCTGTGAAAGATTATTCTTCACTCGGTTGTGTTTAAACTGAAGATTTTTTGAACAGATGCTTTTTGGAGGGAGCAGGAAAGGAGGGAAGAAGAAAGGGAGAAGAAAAGAGGACTGTATCAATCCAAATTACTGCTAGGTAATTTTCCATTGCGGTACATCCTTTTTCTTACCCTTACTGAGAGGAGAATGTTTTGTTTCTGTGAAGCTTTACACTAGTGACTCCCATTGCATGATTACCATGCCTCAAATAGCTCCAGGGGAAGAGAGAGGCTTTGCGTGAATGTGATGGCAAAGTGCGTCTGCTAGGGGAAGATTTCAACAGGATTATTGAAAGATGATTGCTCATCAGCAAGCCAGTCCAGTTTACTGCGGGTGACTAGCTTGTTGAAAGAGAAGTAACTGCTTTGTAGGTACCAACTACCTGCACCTTGGCTCTTCATGGCAGACCAGAGCTCTGGTTTGATCATGAGTTTGCTGTTCACCATAAACGCTCAATCCACAAATTACTTCGGTCTGTGCGATGCAGGACACTGGAGTCTTTGGTCACTGGTTTCCTTAAGCTGTATTACGCAGTTAACTGGGCATGTACAGCTGTAATGAAAAGGGCTAGCCGCTGTCGATGTGTTGCCTCTTTTATGGACCGAAACAAATTAAGCCTCCCACGATGAGAGAAAGCCGCTACTTCTACATTAAGCTGAGTTACGCTTGCTTGATGTTGAGCAAGCACAAAGGTAGCTTTTGCCGAGACAAGTACAAGAATAAATACAGCAGGTAACTTGGCTGGTATCTAGTATTAGAGGAAACAATGCATGTTTGAGTGACCGTTTGGGGAGAAAAGACAATCCTTGAAGAGGTGGAGTGTCTTGTACTCTAATAACGTATTGGACAAGCCATCAGAATGAGAACTTGAGGATGAGGTACCTTTATGGCGCACTCTCCTTTACTGCTCCTCAGACAGCACAACTGAATAAACTGCTAAATCATTAGGATCTGCATGGGTTAACAGCAAAGCCAACACCCCACTGTAAATGTAAAGCTTAGAAGCGCAATCTTCTCCCCACCAGCTACATAAGAGCAACCGGAGTTAAAGGCTAAAGGGGCTGAAGAACACGAAAACACAGGGAATGGTGTGATTCCTACCTCTTCGTGACTCTGTCGTGCATGAAAATAACCACGTTGTAGGATGATTTTCAGTCACAGTGGGGAAGAGGCGGGCAGAACGTACCACTGTTGCTCCTTAGTACTGAGAAGGAAATTCATTTAAATCTGGACTTGACAATGTGCTGGCCCAAAGTGCTTCAGGATTCCTTAGTGCTTCTCGTTCACCCAGGATTACAGAAATTCCTCTGGAAGAAGCTCCAGGTTGTACTTGACCTTGTGGTTTCTACGTAGCATCATCTGACAGTGATGTCAACATTGACAACTATCACAAATTACTTATAAGATACTAGTGATTTACTACATGTGCAAGAACTATGAGGGCTTAATGGGATGCTGGTGTGCAGCCTTACCTGAGAGGAGGAAGCCTTTAAATGGAACGCGCAGGCATGTGCCGTAGTAGATCAATACGCAACCGCCCAGTTAAATTCCCCATGTAGTACTGGTGTAGGTCTCTGTTCCCTTTGTCTGCTAAGGCTGCAGAACGATCCTGGCTGCAGGAATGGGTAGGGGCTGCTGCGGAGGTCTGTGTTTCCTCGCTCTGGGATGATCTTTGAGATCCTTCAGGCTGAAAGGCAGCACAGAAACACAAATTGTAATCACCTTCGGTGTCTTCTGTTTTAATATCACCACTAAACACNATGGAACGCGCAGGCATGTGCCGTAGTAGATCAATACGCAACCGCCCAGTTAAATTCCCCATGTAGTACTGGTGTAGGTCTCTGTTCCCTTTGTCTGCTAAGGCTGCAGAACGATCCTGGCTGCAGGAATGGGTAGGGGCTGCTGCGGAGGTCTGTGTTTCCTCGCTCTGGGATGATCTTTGAGATCCTCCAGGCTGAAAGGCAGCACAGAAACATAAATTGTAATCACCTTGGGTGTCTTCTGTTTTAATATCACCACTAAACATGTTCATTTGTTCCCCACACATACCTATGCACAAAAGAGCTGCGCTGCCTTGCTGTTGGCTCATTGAGCTGCTTTTTTTTTAATTCTGAAAATACTGCAGTCGTTAGTTGAATGGATAACTACTTGGCTCAGCTTCTGCTTAAAATACAAATAAAGTCATTAGTCTGCTGTTTATGAATCGTAACAGGAGAAAAGTGCTATCCTGGAGGATCGTGTTCTTAAACATTTCTTCTCTGTTGTTAAACATTTCATGGAGTGTATGTGAAGTGCCTGCTCCTGCTTCTAGGAGAAACACCAAAATTAATAAATGTTTTCAGAAAGGTTTTAGTCCTCTGTGCCTGGTAGGTTTCATGGCATGGCAGTCTTCTCTTCAGCCACTTTGCAACAGCACTGAGAGTCTAATGGCTGCAATTTAAAGGACTTTGTTTTTGGAAGACTTACTTTTGATTTTAAGCATTCACTCCCTTGGTATTGGTCTGGTGCCACCTATTAAGGTACTCACCAATTGGTACTTTATCTTTGCAAGCATTTCCAGAGCTGGAAGACCATGTTGAAAGGCTTGCGCACGTAAGAAAATACACAGCAGAGAACAGCGTCCTCTAAGGAGAAAGCATCTGTCTGTGGACACTGTTGATCTTCTGTTTAGCAGTAGAAATGGTGGAACGAAAGCCATGCACCGTGTAACCACTGAAACTATTTGCCTTTGGAGATTTTTGCCTAGACTGTGCTTGCCTGAGGTGCATTCATGAAAATGTCTTTTAAGCATCTGCTAGCAAGTGCAAGCTGACAGTCACTTTCTGGTTTCTTTCTGAAGCAGAAAGACTGTAATTGTGTGTACTGCAGGCGCTCGATACAGGAATATCAGATGGACAGGGTTAAAGGTTACCTATTCAGATTAAAGGATTGCACTGTGAATATCTGTTTCTATTGTATTTGAAGATGAGAAAGCTTTTTGTCCAAACTGCAGAAATGTAAGGGTCTGTGTAAAGCCTCATTATAAGAAAGAAGAGCAGCTTTGCACTAGACTAGAGTGACAATACAGATGACAGAGCAGGGCTTTGCGGCGTATGACATTGAATAGCTTTGCTGAAGACCTAGATATTTTTGTTCGCATTGAAGTGGGGCTCGCGCATTCTTTTGGAAGGAAGAGGTGGGGTACCCGCGCCAAGTCAGAGGAGGAGGAATGGTTTGTGCAGTGCTGGAATCTGATAGATGAAACGGGCCACTGTTTCTACACCCTCGCTCCATGCACTGACATATAGCGAAGGCACATGGGAATCCAAGCATCCTCCACACGCACTTAGCAAGAATGCAGCAATTTCTCTTGCTGGTTAAGTAGAGCAGCGCACTCGGAGTGGCTTAGTTGTACTGCCCTGCAAACTGGGCACTACTATTAGCAAAGTTGCAGTCTGATAATGGGAAAATTAGTTCTTCCAGTAAGAAAATATTCTAAAGGTTGAAAAGTAATTTTGGCTTTTGAAAATAACTTTGACGATGAAGTTTTACATCGGATGTTTCTGGGAGACGATGTCTGAGGATTGGTAATGGGATACAAAGCCATTCACCTCTAGGTCACTGTTGAATCCTGGCCCAGGCTGGTAGTGACCAAAAGTCGTTACCGCGGATGCATGTTCAGTGACCTTCGTCAGATGGGCTAGCAGTTGCAGTTCACGTTTACTCAATTGCCTCTCAGTGTCAGAGGCAATCCTTTTAGAACAAAGTCACGGTAGCTTTGGACGGCATGAGAGTAGCCTGCAGAGCCACTCAGCGTGCTGTACCTGCCCTGGGTAGTGGTTCCTGATGCGTGACGCGGTGGCACTTCTGGCAGGCACCATTCTGTTCACTTAACACTAGGTGTTTTTAAGAGGTTGTACATAACACCAGCCTGTATGTCCATGTGACTACTGTAAGTATTCTCTAGGTACTAGTACTCAATGTAGCTTGAGTTTCTCCTTCGTCAATGGGTGTGTCTAGCAGAATGAGTCATGGAGTACTTGGTTAGGGTAAGATTAAGGAGCTGTGGTAAGCTTTGGGAAGTTTCATGAGAAATTGGACTTAAATCTTGTGAAACTCCTCACATTTCCTTAGNACTGTAAGTATTCTCTAGGTACTAGTACTCAATGTAGCTTGAGTTTCTCCTTCGTCAATGGGTGTGTCTAGCAGAATGAGTCATGGAGTACTTGGTTAGGGTAAGATTAAGGAGCTGTGGTAAGCTTTGGGAAGTTTCATGAGAAATTGGACTTAAATCTTGTGAAAGTCCTCACATTTCCTTAGTGTCTTCCAAATTCTTCTTGCTCCAGCCTTTCCAGCGTTGGTTCAGTTCAAATATCCGACTCGTTTTTCAGTTTTCCGACCATGCATCACGACGTGTAACTCTCTTCTCACAGCAAAGGGAAATGGGAAACTGAACCTTCATGGGATAGTATGTATGTTATAGTGGTCTTCCCTGTTTTGACATACTAATGCTGTACGAGTCCCTCAGTTGAAACTGAGAAATCAGTTGAAAGAGAGCAATCACATCCAGCCATGCTAGAAAGCATTATTTCCATCCTTATTAACGTGGATGAAATCTCTCCTTAGGTTGAGAATTTCTTCTGTATGGGATCTCCATTAGCAGTGTTTTTGGCATTGCGTGGCATCCGTCCCGGAAACAGCGGTAGTCAAGATCATATTCTGCCCAGAACAATTTGTAACCGCTTACTAAATATTTTTCATCCAACAGATCCAGTGGTGAGTTTGAATTGCAGTTGCAAGCTTTTACCTTGACTGTTTTTAAGCATCAGCTGTGTGATAACGTGTGATCTTCAAAGCGCGTGAATCAGCGCAAGTATGTTCCAGCACAGGACTGTTTGTTAAGCATTATTGTACGATGTCGTGGTTCTTATAACTGTGGAATAACAGTTTTTACAAAGAATTGCCTTAAATGTCATATGCTTTTCTTCTCTTTTCATATTAATAAGATTTGAGATTACTCTGCGGGTTTTTTTTCCCTAGGGGTTAGAGTAACAGATTGTTAGAGGGTGGGATAGTACTTGGGAGGGCAGTGCTGGTATGGCTTCACCCTGTCCTTACACTCTTCAATAGGCAGCCGGTGTTCGCCGTTATCAAAGGGCCTTTGATCTTTATCACCTTGGCAACTTCTTTGATGCAAGCTTGAGTTGGGATTTCATACCTACTGTAGAATAATAATTTGGGGCTACTTTTGTGTTTAAACTCTACCTGATTCTGAGTATCTTCAGACTTCAAACACGCTGGTTCTGCTCATCTCAAGATCTTGTCCAGCTCCAGCTACTCCACAACCAGAATTTTCCCAGGGCGTCTAGGGCGGTTGGTCAGGCTGTATTCTATGGTCCCACTCTGCAAATAGTAACTTTACTTAGCTTTAAGATAAAGAAGTGCAGAATGCTTTTCTACGTCTAAGTAAACAAAGAAAAATAAAGAATCAGTAGAAAATTATTTATTTTAATGACACCAGTTCATGGTTTGCACGGGGATCAGTGAAGAGTCATCAAAGAAAACGTTTACATAGCCCCTTCCTCCCTCTCCGTTGTGTTGTGGAGAATCCACTTAACTGTGTATAAAGTTTGCGTTGTCAATGCATAACAACAAACATCTGTTAACAGTAATTTGAGTGTCGGTAACAGCAACATGTAGTAGGAGCGTTGCAGAGAAATGCGAAAATGAGTGCACAAGCAACAGGGCAGCTAATTTATCTTGCAGGCTGTGAAAATAAAAGTGAACCAGAACATAATACCACTATTCTGTCACTTTCTAGGCTTCACTCGTTGCATATATTTTGGATTTGAGGTTGGACAGGACTCTGTATGGGAAGGGAATGTGATTTTTTTTTTTTCAGTCTTGACACTCAGGATTTTCTTTTCTGAATTACTCTTGCAGGCCTATAGATTAGAACCTTTAATTCTCAAACACTACAGCAACATTTCGCCTGTCCAGATCCACTGGTACAACACTGCAAACCCTCTACCTTACGAGCATATGAAGCCAAGTTTTCTCAACCCAACAAAAGAACCTACCTCAGTTACGGATAGCGAAAGCGTTTCAACTGTACCGAGCCCAACTACTTCGCCAGTCATGGTTCGACGCCACTACGGGGAGTCTATAACAAACATAGGCAAAGCGAGTATATTAGGTAATTGTTCTTTATGTACTACTTTTTTTTTTTTTAAATATAGGACCTTCTTGTAGAGCTTCACTGTTTGAGATGCAGCCATCAGCAAGCTATCCCTGGCTGTTTCAGTTTGTTCTGTATAGGTGTGTGGCTTGTTTAAATCCCAACTGACATTTACTTTGAAGAAAAGACAGTTTATGTACACTGGAGTCAAGGCATGCAGGGAGAGGATGTGGGTCGGGGAGTTTATGCTATTGCTGCCTTATTGTTTTCTACCTTATTGAAGTAACATCCTGGTGATTTAATAGTTCCCACTCTACTTCTTGGGGGAAAAAAGAAAAAATGAAAGCTTGTTTTGTGACTACATTTTCTGGTATCGGCAAATGGGAGAAAATTCACTTTAAGCTGTTACGGTTCCTTTTAACTGACAATTTTACAATAGGAAGTTCAGGCTCTTCTAATATGAAGTCTGTCCCCTTCTGGCTTTCTGATTCAAAATAAGCCCTGGTTTAAGTGAGCTTAAATTTACTTTCACTGGAGCTTATATTTGAGCACACACTTGCAGTTTTTGTTGACTTAAGGCTTTTCTTTAGCTCTCTATGTGGGATTTGGAAGAAGGCTAATGTGACCTAGTGCCAGGAATCTTCCCAGTCAAATAAGTTTATAAAAGCAGTTCAGTCCTTAAGTAGAAATAGGCGGTATTGCAAAAGCAGGGTTGCTTTTTGCTGTGTTACTATAGTAACTTTAATGTCGTGTCCATAAGGTGGCAGCAAAGTCAGGCGAAAACATCTCAGGTCAGTTCTTCGCTTTTACACCCCTCTTCCTGAGCAACCAAAAGAGTCCTTTTAAAGGATGATATAGCATTTCTAAATGTCTGTAAGGGTCATGCCGACATAAGGACCCTTAATGGGAGGAGTGTCTTAGATGTCTTGATGGGATTCTTACGTGCAGAAGGTACTAACATTGTTATAAAGCATTTTTGTCTGAATCTTAGACTTTTTATGAAAGGAGAATTACAGCTTACCCTTAAAAGTACCAGATTTCTTGCTGCAGAATTGTTCTCATGTATTTCTGTTCCCCTAACTACAGTTTCCAAATTATAGCCTTTGCTTGTACGCTAGATTAGTCTCACAATAAACAGCGTACGCTTCAGTCAGATAAGCTGTTCCCACCCTAGAAAAGCATGAATAGTGTTTTCCTTTGTCTGTCACTCAACTCTAATTGATGGGTGCTACAGTGACTTTAATTTGCGGTTTGATTTAGCTGCCCTTGTGCTTGGTTTGTTTTTTTTTTTTCCCCTCTGTGCAGGAGCTGCGAGTATTGGGAAGGGCCTCGGCGGGATGCTTTTCTCGAGGTTCGGTCGCTCTAGCGCAACCACCTCACAGACACTCGAGACGGGAAAAGATGGAGCCGAGGGAGACGACAAGAAGGCCACGACTGTTGGGACGCCGCCTTTCCCGCACAGCAGCTCGGGCTTTCTCGAACCCATAGGTTAGTGACGAGTCTGCCTTACAAACACCGTGGAAACAAGACCTTTCGTGGGCTGCATCTGTGTGTTGTGGGAGGCTGGAAATGCCCTAACAACATACGCTGCTATTTCATTTTGTTGCTTTGCTCTAAAGTGGTAAAAATTGAATCCGTTCCTGCTTTTTGAAAATCTGAAGACTCTCCAAGGACTGACTCTTTGTTCTCCCTTTTATCCTTTTTTCTTTTAAGGGAACTTTATCTGTACATGTGTTGTACACACGTGTACACCACTTACACATGTATATGCGTGTATGAGTTTTGGCGAATAAGATCTGCGTATCAGTAGTTCCTAGACTCTCACTAGGGAAAGCGATATAATTGCTTCAGAGAATCCCACTCACCATTTATCATAAAATGGATTTATTTAAATTTCTCCATACGTTGGCGATTCTGAAGCAATCTGGATTTAAAGGCGTGTATTACTGGAAACAGCTGCCCTTGTCCTGATCTGAACCTCCCAGAACAGAAAGTGCAATTTTAGCAGCTGTTTTTTTGGAAAAGTATAGGGACTTCCTTTACAGAAATTCATACTTGATTTTATTTCTAAACTTCTCATTGGCAGCGTTGCAAGGCGGCGGGTTTTTGCAATCTAAGGAGTCACAAGCGTGTTCTATCTTGTGATAGCGTTCACATGATACATCGCTGTCAATGCACCACTGCTAATTTCAACAGATAACCTGTGTGAGTCAGTATTCAAGGACAGAGAGTTTGTTTTAAACATGAGGAAAACAGAGTGGCATGACAGCGAGTATCGTGGAGCTGCTGATGAGGTCCTCTGCAGGGGGGTTTGGCACAGTTCCTGCATCCCTCTCTGCTGAAAGCCCGTCCCTGCTCCATAGAAGGAGAACATGGAGCGGAGGCCAGCGAGGCTGCAAACTGAATGATGCAATCCGCCGCCAAAGTATTTGCTTCTGAGAGGGCGGCCGCTCAGCTTGTGGTGGGGTTTGGCTGCCTCCCAAGCTCCCGTAACGGCCTCTCGTTAGGGGGAGACGGAGTCGTTCGGGGCGTCCTTCCTGCAGAGCGACTGGTTTTGGAATAGATGCGTCTTAGTGGAAAGGACTGCAATCGTCTCCTGGTATTCAAAGGCTCTGACTCCCTCTCCTTGCGGCGTTTGCAAAGCGGTGCAACGCTCCTGTGAAAAGACGAAGGCACATCGTTCGCCGAGTGGTGCTGGGCCGTGACTGCCGAGGCAGCGCCTGTGCGATGCTCCCCTTCTATGCGCTCTTTGAGCCAAGAATTAAAATGCCTTGAAACTGGCTTTGATAAATGGCTGCATTTTTTACTCAATATGGGGTTTTGGCTTTTGTAGCTAAGCAGGCTTTTAGTTTTGTCCTTTTTATTCTATTGCTCCTTGTAGAGATTTTCTAACCGCTAAAGTGCCTTAACAATAGGTTAGCCATCGGCTCAGTTAAACATGCAGTGAAAATTGCTTTGAATGTGGTATTAATCAAAGCCGCCATTGAAATGAAAGGATAACTGCTGAAATACATTTGGAATAATCTGGAAATGAAAAGGGCTACTGCTACGTAGGGGCGGCTGGTTTTCAGAAAGGGCTTATAATATTGGGTGTAGTCTTGTGTAGCCACTAAAGATGCGAGAAGTCCATTGGTTTCAGAAAGTTCTGAGCGTCCGCCTTCTGAAAGTCAGTGTTTCCTAATGGGGCCTCAACATTTGCTGGATACTTCTGTGTAGCTATCATAAGGAGCATAAATAAATGTATTTATATAGTTACATACTTATATATAACTGCTTAAAAAAATGCTGGCTTTTTCCAAACTTTAGGTTTAGTTTGGGTTTTTTTTTCCCTCCCCTAAACTAAGCACCACTCTTAGGTCAGGTTTGTGCTACATGCATGTGCATGAAAATGTATGTACATTTTATTAAAAATACTAAAACACATTATTAAAAACAGTTGACTTAGGTGAGTGTACCGTTACACGTAAACACAGAGGTGTTATGTGCATTTTACGTGCAACGAGTAGAACCAGAACCCAAAGCTGATGGAAAAACATGTCGGTGTTTTTTTCTTCTGCTGACATACAACTCTAACGGCGTTTTTATTTCTTGTTCAATTTCTAGTGGAACTGGAGCACAGGATTGATTTCGAGCTCAGGGAAGGTCTCGTGGAGAGCAGATACTGGTCCGCAGTCACATCACACACTGCCTATTGGTCATCTCTGGATATTGCTCTTTTCCTTCTAACCTTCATGTACAAACACGACCAAGAAGATACCGACAAATCCAGTTTAGACGCTCTTTGAATTTTTGACTGGGGATGGGGCGGCAGGGGAAAGCAAATTTGAAAACGAATGGCACAGAACGGATGTTTTACTGTTGAACTGCAGTATACATGGCATGGAGGTTTCAGGTTTAAGTGCATGTTTGGATTTTTTCCTATTTCTAAGGAGCAAAAATGATTTGTATTTAAAAGCACTTTACGGTTTTAAACATTTTGCAGTGCTTAATTAGACCTGAAATGATTCCAAATTCTTGTTAACTTTGACTGTATAAAAAGCCGACACAACGTGTAGCATCCCATAAGCACGATTGTGCAGTGTGCTTGGGTGGCATAGTTGTTAATGACCATAATTGCTGTTTAGTTCATTAAAGTATAAAAGAGAAGTTGATTAAAAAAAAAAAACTAAATTGATTTCCATTAACAAAAATATATGTTAGGTACAAACCTAAAACTGCCATGTTCTGATGTTTTATGTATCAGTAAATAACAAGCGGTGGTGTCATTTTTCTAGGCCTTTATTCAGCTCCACATCCTATTATCCACAGTACCATTGAAAGACCATTCTGACTGCTGGCTTCTGAAGCCGTATTGTACGTGACACATTTAGAAACTAATGGTGAAAAGAGCATGAAGCAAATATTTGAAATACTGTAATTATAATTTATTATTATCTCTAATCGTTTCATTTTATCCCAGTGTATAGAACATTACTTTTTTACTGATTTCTTTTGACATAATTTAAGAACCACATTTATTTTCTACAGTGTTAAGACTTTTTCTCAGAAATACATATCTTTGTACTACTATTCAAATGAATATATGGACACTGTGGCACACTTTAAGTATTTTTTCATTGAAAATAAATATTTGTGGTTTCACACAAATGACATCAGTCGCATTCTTCCCAGAGGTAAGTAACTGCCTTTGCTTTTTAGGTCCCAGGTGCCTCTCAGGCTCGTGAAGGTTTTGATCTCCCGTTAGACCTGGTTTGCAGAGGATCCAGCTGCCTTTTGCATACCGTTGTTAGAAGTATATGTGTGTGTGTGTGCACGTTTGTATAAAAATGTATGTGTATGTATATTTATGCCCAGGGATCCTATCAAGAGGAAAGAGAGCAGCGTAAAATAAACTTGGTGAGGCCTGAGAATACCAGAGCTTAGATTAGGTTTGTACCTGAAACCGCTTCAGGAGAAGTCAAGAGAGAAGTGTTGTGATGAAAGGAAATAATCTACGACTGAAACACTAAAAGGTCGTTGCTGAGATTTTAAAACAACGTGGAAGGCTCTGGAGTAGAAGTGTTAGAGCTGTGGCCTCTGGGCTGCCTCTGGCAGAGGTAGTTAGGATCTGTATGGCATATGTAGAAGCCGCAGAATCTAAACTTTTGTTTAAAAGAGAAAAATCAGGCTGTGGTGTTAGGGAATAGCGGTGTTCGCAGTGTAAACAGATGTGGCAACATCAGCCGAAACCAGCAGACAGCCTCAGCCAGTGGCTCAGAGATGTGGAAACCACCCAGACGGCCCTTGCTGACATGCTCAGGGAAGAGAGAGTATTATTCTCCCAAATAATATTGCTTGGGCTGCTGCTTGTTTCCCCAGTCCATCGTGCAGTGGGGAAGGAACTGGGAGCTGGCCCTGTATGTCGGGGTTAAGGATAATTATGAAGGGGGGAAAAAAGCAATGCAAAGGAAGAGGAAAGAGAGGAGTGGAGGGAAGGGAAGAAGATGAGAGAAACAGCACTACTATAAATGCAGTGAACCCCAATACCCAACAAAGATGTTCACACGGCGTAAGGGACTGTGCTTCAGTGTGGATCTCTGAAAAAATCCATCTACCCTCAGTGAATTATAACTCTCCTGCCTGACATGTTTATCTTGGTTGATGAGCAATCATAAAAAATTAAAATAACCCTCTAAGAGAAGGAAGCTTGACACCTCTGCTCCAGAAAACAGGCTTTTGTTTACGTTACTGGCTTTCCAGTTAAGTTGTTTAATCAGCTCTTCCTAATTAGGAGAACTTGAACATAAAAGGAGAATCTCCTTTTATATTTAGAACGTGCAAAACGTTTCCAAATGTGCACGGTTTGTGTTCCAGTACGCTGAGTTGGATCGTGTCGCTGCTGCGCTATCCCCTTACACTACTGGATCTACGCTAGATCTCTTTTTAAACGCTGTAAACGAAAGGGGGTTAATTCCTGTAATTCTTGTGGCCTGTGTAAACTCTGCTGTTGTCCAGAACATGTTTCAGATTTACGGAATAGCTGTTCCCCTCGCATCAGAACGTGCCGGTACTTGCTGACTGCTCGCCATATAAGGGATGAGATCCTACTTCTGTGTCCGTGCCCCTTGGTAAATCAGGGAGAAGACGGAGCTGAGGAGTAAACCGTATTGCTGGTAGGGGAAGGGAGAATAAGGACCAATACCTGTTCATCGCTTTGCATTTTTCCCGAGTTAATGGAATCCTATTTATGATTCCGTTCTCATTTGTAACTTCACGAAGCGTCTCCTAATCTGCAAGCTTAGTTACGGACATAAGACACACCTCAAAAGACTAAATGGAGACGTATTCTGAAGTGTATGCAAAGATGTTAAGCATGCCGTGGGCAGACTTTCATCTTTCTAATCCTCAAGAAAGATCTCTTGTCCAGCCGGAAAGATGAAATACTATTTGAAAATTCAATTTTGAAGTTGTTAGAAAAAGGGCTGCCCCCTTTCTGCTCTGCGGCGTAACACAGATTCAAGTAGGGTCACGTCTCTGCATAGTAGAGTCTAAATTTCACGCTTAAAACTCTCTGGTCAGATGGTCTGTGGCATAATATAGAGCTGGAATGTCCTGGCTTCCAATTACTGACTTGTTTTCTTCTGCAAGAATGATGTTTAGCTTTACAAGCTGTGTTGACTGGTGGTTTTTCTTGAGAAACCAAGATAAGGGAAATGTACTGCGCTGCTGTCAGTCTTCTGACTGATACTGAGCTGTTTTCTGAAACTTGTCCTTGAGTACTTTGTCCAAATTTGAGGCTTACAGGGTTTTTTTCGCTACGAGGTCATTTTTGCAGATAATAAGCTTTAAGTTTTGGGGGGTTTTGGGGTTTTTTTACTAAATTCCATCCCTTTGCTCCTAATTATGCTGTCCTGGTCTTAGTACAGCCTCCCTTCCCCTTGTATGTGCTCTCTCTGCTTTTATTGCCTGTGTTCCTGGAGTCAGAGGCCCTTTTGCTTTATTTTATTGTGATAGTCTAGGCGGCCAACTTCAATTATTTTCTTTCCTTTCCTAATTAGTGTTGTTAGGCTGAACTGAAGCACGTTTCACATTCTCATGTGTATATTACACCTGGCTGCCGCCTCTTCCTCCTTCATGGTTTTCTCTGGTGCTCCTTTCCCATGCCGCTTGTCCGTCAAGCTGACTGCCCGTAGCTAAATCGGTGGGGATTGATTTTTTTTTTCCAGTTGAGTTCATGAATCACTATGTCAACTGTTTGCAGTGAGATAGTTAATGTATATTTGTGTGCCCTCTGCCCAGCGAGTTTATTTGAAATTCATTGTTCTCCATTTTTTCATTATTAGCTTGGAGATCAGGTTTCTGCCTCCGCACGTCATTTTTCTACTGAAGTCAGACCGCGGGTGATTGACCCATGGTGTTTTACAGGGTCATCTCCTTCGTCTCTGCCATACGTCTTCAGTGACCGGCGGCGGTTCAGTAAGCTCTTAGACACCAAGACCCAGTAACAGACTGCCCTGTATACCGAGTTATTTTCAGTTTTCCAAGCACTATCTTACTGGTTGCTCTCCATCCACAATTGCAGCGACCGCTTTTCATTGCTTCCCCAGAGCCCGTGCCTATTGTCTTTGCTGATCTTGCGAAAAGCTTTAAAATCTTGATTTAAAATGTCACCCACGTGACAATCCTATTTTCTGGTTTATCGGATGGACTTCAGCCTGACGTTTTTCTTGCATCCCATGTTTGATCTGTATTTAATACTCGTTTTCCACAAAAGCAAGCTTTCTCTTGGTTTAGCTTTCCCCTTCCTCTCCCATAGGTATTTTCTAGTCCTACCTGTTGCACTCAAGCCTCTTCTGAAGCCTTCGGTTTTCATTTCTGCTTTGATTTCTGCCCGCTGGAATTGAAGCTTGCTCCCTGCTTGTTTGAGCGTGGCCTGTGCATCCTCAAGACTTTAAGAGAAACTTTGAAACCCGCTTCAAACCCAAGAGGGACGTATTGCTGTTGTGATCCCCGAGACTTCTCCTGAAAGCTCAGCGTCGGCAAAGCCCAGCTGGATGTCTTTAGCTTTCAGGATGGGTTTGCATGTTCTCTCTCACTGCATTTGTGTCTCCTCTGGTCGCTGCCATCAGTCAGCTTAACTCTGGGACTGACAAAGCATTTTCTGTCATTGTCAACGAATGTTGGCATGTTAGTGAGCCGTGGATCCGGGCTGACCTCTCCCAAGACTGGTTCCTTGCTCTTTGGGTTTCTCCTGCGTCCCTGGAGGCCCATTTGACCCACACTCTCCTATAGATGTCACAATGCTTTGTGTTTCTCTGCATGCCATCGCAGAAGCCCTTAAAACTGCGTGCACAGCTCACAGTGTGTTGACACGGTCTCCTCTTCCAAGGAACAAGAAGCAAAGTCCTAATCCACGGAGAGAAATGCCTGGCTATCAAAGCTTCGGTTCACCCTGGAGGTCAGTGCTGTCTGGTCCCATTAGAAAGCAAATTCCAACATCAGCCTTTCCCCCCCTAAATGCCCTGTCTCCCCAGCTGCAGTTGCGGCAGCTCTTGACTCGCAGACCTTGGCCAGTCCTTTCCCTTCAAGAGTGAGAAGTCAATGAGTGCCCCTGCAAACATGAGCTATGTCCCAGGAGCAATCTCTTGTGGTTTTGAAATCCTCAATGATTTATCCAAAGAGAGGGTTTTCATTTGACAATTCTGTGGGCATCTGCCACAGATTAACTTCTCTCTTTGTTTCTTAAATAAAACACCATTTCTTGCAGCTCCTCTGCCCGCTCCCTGGTGCCTCATCGATTGCAAGCATGGATGTGGGAGAGGTGAAGGGCAAACTTCTCTACAGACTGCAGCCCTGACCAGATGCTCGAGCTCCGAGGACTCTGCACCCCGTTTCTTGTTCTTGCTGGGTTTATGGCTCTTTCTATATCCCCTTGAAAGGCAGTATCTCATCTCGGAGTGGTCCCACTTCACCATACCCCTCGATAAAGAAGATCCTTGACTTCCATTGTGAAACAGAGTTTTCAAGCATGTTTGTGCCAAAGTATCTCAGGTTTCTTGGGTTTTACTACTTTCTTCAGTGTATAAGAAGGCTCCTTTAGCTGGGGGTTTGAACCCGTAACAGCTGTTGCAATAACCTTATCCGGTGCCTTACGAATCCAGATTTTTTTCTCTCTGATCTGGTATACCACTGGTAACGTGACAAACCGCCTCAAGCTACCAACGTGGTCCTGCTTATGCTACTCTAACGGTCAGATCCCAACCTGGCTGAAACAAAGGTCTTCCCTTGACTTCGCTGAGTGTTGGATCGTGTTCTGAGTGCCTTTAGCGGCTGTTGTTCTTCCTGCCTTTTCTTAGGTGAATATGTATAATTTGGATTAGCTAAGGGAATAAAAGGCTTTGGCATTTAGATTGCCAGTTGGCCAGCACTGAACCCTTGAGTTTCTCAAACAGAGAGATCACGCTGTGATCCATTTGGCCTCCATGAACTGCCGCGTGCTCCAGGTTATGCCCAACAGCCCCTCAGCAAGCAGAGGGTCGAATTCTGGTTTTCCGTTCATATTCCTCTGCCTAGAAAGCCCAGACTGGTTGGAAAACAAAGCCATGGGAGGGGAAAGGGAAAGGGAAAGGGAAAGGGAAAGAGAAAGGGAAAGGGAAAGGGAAAGGAGCTCTGTTGATCTTGAATTTGTGATATCTTTTCCATCTACTGCTGTCTCTCGCATCTACCCAAAACTGGAAACGAGTTTGTGCTACCACCGGAAAGAGGCTGACAGACCACATCGTCTCTGGTCTATTTTCACAGCTTGTGTTTTCAGGACTGAGTCACTAACATGCACTGGAGGTTTCCGACACCAAATATTCAGGTTTTGCAAGGTAAGGACCCTGCAGGCTGGAGATGGAAACGTGTTCAATTAGCCCTCAACAGTGGAAAAGGCAATCGTGAGCGATCGAGGTGGGCGAAGGCTGAGCTGGTGTAAATGGACGTGGTCTCAGGGCGGTGGTGCTCGTGAAACCCGGGTGCCGAGTTGGCCGGTGCTGCCGAGCCCAGCCTGCGCAGGGAGTTTGCAGCCTCGCCGTGGTTCGCCGCGGGGCTGCCGCAAGCCCTGTGCTTTGTCGCGGGCAGCCGGGCTGGGCAGGAACAGGCTTCCCCGCCGGTTCCCGGGATAGGTGTTTCCCAGTGTGAATCGGTGAGGAAATGCAAAACGGCAAAAATCTCTGCAAGGTGAAGAGACCCCTCCGAAACCTGCACAAACGTTTTATCTTTGCAGCTTTTCATCCCGCTCTTGTTCTGTTGTGCTGAAGGCCCAAATGAGGAGCATGCAGTTTTCGATCTAAAAACGCCCGTGTCCTCCTCTGACAACTTTCCAGAATGTTTAATGCTGCAGGATTTGTCAGAAATTATTTTCACGTTCATAATTACTTTTAAGTAACCAATGCTTACGTTTAAAAATAACTCAACTTACTTTCAACATTGCTAGGTGCGCTTTCGGTAAGGAAATGGTTAGACCTATTTGCAAAGAAGGGCAGACGGCTCCCGAAACACGCCCCGTTTATCTCCTAGCCGGTGGCTCACGGGAGCGTGGTGCAGGGATGCCACCGCCGTGTTTCACCAGTATTTCCCCAACTAGTTTTACAGCTACTGGACTGTGAAGCGTCCTTCAGTTAATCTCTGTGCTTTGTATAAGACGAGATACTGTTGGAAAAGGAATCTTTCAACAGCTCGGATGTGGCGCTGGCGTTTAGCCTCGTGTGCTTTGCAGGGAGGGCTTATACTGAAGCAGCAGCTGAACGTTCTGTGTTTACAAAGCGCGGTGGTGGGATGGGACAGTTGTGTCTCTTGGCACACTCCTCAGGGTTTCTCTTTTATGGTTACCAGACTGCCCCTTGCATGCAATTGAGTGTGGGGTTTTTTGATTTTCACGTAAACTAGCGCATTAATAATCAGCAGGGGGAAGGGAGGGAGGTGAGGTTGCTTTGTGGTGGTTGCAGAAAAGGGAAGAGGATAGAAATGTTCCTTCCATCAATGCACGCTGCGCTGTCACGAAAGAAACCTGCGATCTCCTTCGTGTTGGAGAGCCCACATCTGCTTTTTGTGGAGCGGGAAGAGAAAACAGGCGGGAGAAGCGCTGATTAAATCAAGGCAAAGCTTGGCAGCGGTGTGGAACAGCCTGATGCGTATCAGCCAGCACGTGTTCAACACATGTTGTAGCTTGATGCTCCCGTCAGGAGATGTGGGCGCAAGGCGGATGGCAGCGAGCAGGATGAGAGCTACGGCCCTTTCCTCCCACGAGGGGTTCAGTCCTGCGCCTGCCCCCAGCACCCTCTTATTCTTCGGGCTTCAGCGATCCCTCCCTACTCACCGCAAGCACGCCCAAGCTAAGGGACTGCTGCTCACCCGAGACGTGGCTATGGCAAGGCTGCTCCTGGTGGTGGTTGATCGCCCCGGTGACCACGCTCAGCCTGGGGCCAGTCCTACAAGGCAGCCTGTCTGCTTGGGTGGGACCTCCCGAAACCGGAGCAGGGAGCCCCCAGCGTACACACGTGTCTCCAGGGAACTGAAACACCTTTCGGAGCCTGTCCCAATCCTGGGGGTTATCTGGTGCACAGCCAGCCCGTTTTCAGTGCGCGGCCTCTAAGGAGCAGCTGGGCTGCCCATCTGTGCTAGGGCAACGTGAGCCTTCGCTTCCCTGCCCAGAGCCTCCAAAACTCGGACGCTGACGGACGGCTCAAGTCAGGAGGGACCGATGTGTCTTGTCTGACCTCCTGCAAGCGATAGCTTCCCACCCAGCATCGCCGGGCTGCTTTCTAGGGATTATTCACTTTCTTTCCCAAGTCACTGGGCTGACCGAGTGTTACAGCTTTGACATCTGCGACCACAAAGTCTCGGGAAAAAAAAAAAATGTTGAGAACTGGCTGCTTCAGACTGCCTCTCTCTGCGGTGAATTTTGATTCTGAGTAGCCTTAGCGAGGGACCGTGCCTGAAAACGTCTGCAGACCCTGTTGGTCCCGCGTTCCGCAGTGCGTCCTTTTATTCTAGCTAGCCCAAGAAAATCAGGGTTGTATGGATTTTGCTGCAAATGTTTTGCCAATTTGTAGTTATATTTCATAATCGTGATGGCATTCTTGGACTCTTGGGCCTTATGATTTATGGTGAGATATTCGCAGCCTTCTCGGGGAAGCGGGAGCTCTGGATGCAAGCTGTTTCTGTGTAAGCATTAGGGTCCTTCTGAGTTTATTCTGTGGTATCTGGAGAAAGCGTATGTGCATGCGAGCACGGATGCATACATTCATTCTGTGCATTATATATGTCTGCAGAGCGCACTTGTTTCTCCACAGTTTAAGCTGTATTTAAATCAGGGCTTTAAAATGAGCCAAAAGGCTTCTGCAAAATAACGTTACCCTCTCCAAACAATTGAGTTAATTAACCGGCTAAATCGGTTCTTGCTGACTCTCCCTGAAGATACCCCTCCTGAACGAGATTTTTTCTTTAGATTTGGATGAAATGCAATGGTTGAGTCATGAGTTTTCTTTCTGGCTCCGTTGCTGGAGCGGGGAATGTTGTTCACAATATTGCCATATGCTTTTTCCATCAAGCAAAAGGGTGCAACTTTCTTTTTTGCTTCCCCCTCCACTGACTCACTCCCCAAATATGTTTCTGGTTAGGATGCCTTGTGACTTCTTCCTGACATAAGGTTTTCTAGTTTGCAGTTAGCTTTGCGAATCGCCTCTGCGAGCTCTAAAACATCCCAGCTCCTGGGAGGAGAGGATGGGTGTCCCGGAGAGCGGAGGGAGCAGCAAGATGCTTACCTGGTTCTTGGGTGCTTTGCGGGTTTGGTAGCTCTCCTGCCCCAGAAATGGTTTTCCAGAGGCCGGGCGGTCCTTCTCCGATGCCCGCCGGTGCCCTCTGCATCCCGCGTGNGAGAGCGGAGGGAGCAGCAAGATGCTTACCTGGTTCTTGGGTGCTTTGCGGGTTTGGTAGCTCTCCTGCCCCAGAAATGGTTTTCCAGAGGCCGGGCGGTCCTTCTCCGATGCCCGCCGGTGCCCTCTGCGTCCCGCATGCGGATTGTTGTGCCTGCGCAGCCTCGGAAAAGCCCAAGGGAGTCTCAAAGAGATGGATTAGGTGAACTTGACATTTTATCTGTTGGCAACACGATGCTTTTGGAATCAGTGTAAGTCAAGGAAGGGAGATGCTGGCTGCAAAATAGCTTGGAGGGACAGACAGACAGACAGACACGTCCCTTCCTGGCTTCTTTTAAGGCATTGCTTTCAGGCCGCCTTTTGCTGCGCCCCAGAGCTCTCGGTGCAGTGACCGTCAGCGCTGATGCCAAATTTCCTCGGTGAGGGCAAGTCAGGAGCATGGGGGCTTTTGCCAGAGCCAACCCTGTGCNGACAGACAGACAGACAGACACGTCCCTTCCTGGCTTCTTTTAAGGCATTGCTTTCAGGCCGCCTTTTGCTGCGCCCCAGAGCTCTCGGTGCAGTGACCTTCAGCGCTGATGCCAAATTTCCTCGGTGAGGGTGAGTCAGGAGCACGGGGGCTTTTGCCAGAGCCAACCCTGTGCTCCCAGCATCCTGTCTTTAGCGGTGGGTAGCTTCCAGCACTTGCCCAACAGAAGGAAACAGCTCCCCAAAAGAGCGGACAATAAATCATTCAAGTGATGCTTCCTGAACCTGACCTTGCAGAAAACAGGCTTGCACCTGCGAGCATGGGACTGGGTTCCTGAAAACCAGTGTCCATCACACCCTACTAGCGACAGCTTGCTGTGGCAGGGCTGTAGGTGTACACCCCATCGTCACCTCCCAAAGTCCTAACAGCCCAGGAGATGCCGGAGAGGCCAGGAAGAACAGCTCACATCTTTTCCAGCGAAAGGAACCGAGATGCCGAGAGTTAAGCGGCTGGCCCAAAGCCAGAGTGCTTGGAAACGAGCCCATGTGCTCCTTGCGTTAGCTGGGACATGACCGTGTAGCATGCCTTGCCCTGCTGGAAATGTCACCCATGATCTCTGGAGCAGTTACTCTGCAAAGAAGCATCTCCTCCCCACCCCCACTCCCCCCCTCCCCCCGAAACCGCTCTGCCTCGCAGGACAATCCCCATCTGTTCGACCTTCTGGGACGCAGCAGAGCCGAAACGTGCCAGGCTTTGCGCTCTCCCTTGTAGCACTCCTCGTTTCCTACAGCTTTGCCTGGAAAGTTAACTCCGGGCTTACCCTCGCTGGGAGTTTTCCCGACAGCCACTCCACTGGCGTGATGCTACAGAGAAAGTTATTCCAGCTGAGCGGCTCTCCGGCAGCGCGTCCCCGGGTGTTGGGCTGATGGCAGAAGACACGTAAGGGCAGTGTGAGTCAGCCCCGCAGGCTGGCCCTGATCCTGGCACCTCTCCTAGGGAAACGAAACGGGGAGTCAGGTCCTCCCTGTCCCTCAAAGCCTCAGAGCTGCTCTTTCCTGTGCTGCTTGGGACGTCACACTGACGACGCGCCGTGACCCCAAGCCGTTTGGGTACAGAAGGTGGCAATCGTGGCGTCACGTGCCAAAGCCACCCGAGATGCCAGCCATGCTCCCAGGACTCGTAAGGCTCTCGTAAGAAGGGGCTTGCTCCATTAGACAGCAGGTACCATCTTCATGCTGGGGTCCCTTCCGGGAAGGACACGTCATTTATAACCAACCTCCCCAGGCTCGTTATCCGCACGGCTTCGGTATCCTCTCCTTTGAGATTCCGGAGTGATTCCTGCGAGATGGTGCCTAATTTCCATGTGATTTGATGGAACTTTGGGGGTTTTTGCTATGGATTGGGTTTTTTTCTTCTTCTTTCCAGTGCTGCCATCGCTGGTTTTTCCTGGCCTGGCACTGTCGGCGTCCCGTGTCATCACTCAGAAGATGGAGAGAGAGGCAGAAGTGTTCCCTTGCAAGGAACAAATGCTGGAATAACCCATCTTTGCTCAGCTGGCAGCACCTCCAGTGCCCAAAACTCGCTGGGGAGATGTAAGCAAAGCCTGGCCACACCTCAGCCCTGCAGCGAGGGACAGAGGACTTGGAAAAAATACTCTGGCAGCAAAATCTCCTGGACTCTGCCTTTATAAAAAAAAAGAGGAATCTCCCAAAGGAACTGATGGAGCCCAACATTTGTGGTATTTAAAACTGAGCAAAATAAAGAGCTGCAGGCTGTAAGCTCAGTATAAACGGCACTGGCTTCTCAGGACCTCAGTTAAAGCCCTCTGGGGAGGAAAAGCACATCACACGGCCAAAATAGGTCTCTCCTCCTCTCCACTGCCATGTTTCCGTGTAGTCGGGAAAACGAGTGAGATCTTGGGAAGATCTTTTTGCCAGCTGTGCATTCAAACACGCGGTTGAGATACTTTCCTGTATCACCTCCCCTCCCTCTGGTCCCCTGCCAAGGAGAAGCATTCGGGACTTGCCCTTCCCCCTCTGCACGGCCGCTGGGACAGTGCTGGATGCAGGGTGCCATGGACCTCCGAGGGTCTGGCCGGTGCCGGGCAGATGTGCCAGGTTTTGGGCTGTTGAATGGAGATGGGGTTTCCCAAAAGCAGCCAGTGCTCAGTGCAGAGAGCTTTGGGGAGCGAAACAAAGCGATAAATGCTTTCTTTACTCCTCTGCGCCACGTGAGCACGGCACCTCTGTGTGGTCTGCATGCCTTGGCCCTGGTCATCACCAGACAGGCCAAGGCGGGAGGGCAGTGGGGGCCTGGGTTGGGATCCCAAACCTGCCCAGTGCTCCTGTCCATCCCCTAGAAGGTCGCACTAAACCTCCCTCCTGCTCGTCGGTTCAGTTCACGCTCCCCGGGGCTCTCGCTCTGTTTCTGCCCACGGAGCAGCGGTCCCAGCTGAAACCATGACATCCGTCACGGGGAATAATCACCACCCCATCTGGGTAGGACAAGGGGCAATGGTTTTAAATTAAAAGAGGGTAGACTGAGACTAGATACGGGGAAGAAATTCTCCACACTGAGGGTGGTGAGACGCTGGCACAGGCTGCCCAGAGAGGCGGTCGATGCCCCATCCCTGGGAACATTCACGGCCAGGCTGGACGGAGCTCTGAGCAGCCTGGTCGGGTTGAAGATGTCCCTGCTCACGGCAGGGGGTTGGCCTGGATGGCCTGGGAAGGGCCCTTCCCACCCAAACCGTTCTCTGATTCCATGATCTCTCTGCCATGGAGACCTCCTCTCACCCAGTGCATCTTCCCCTGCGCCGGTCTCCTTCCCAAGAGCTTCCCGATGGCCTGTTAAGCCACTTCAGAGCATTGCCCTCATTTTCTCCTCTTCCCCATGCATCTCCAGGCTGTTTCCTATGACACTGCCATGGGGCTTGGCTTCTCCTCCCACCCTCCCACGGCCGTGCGCCGCAGCGGCTCACAGTGCATTCCTTCGCATCATAATCTCCGGCTTGCTATCTAAGCAGTTGAAGGATATTTCCAACCCAATGCTGCCAGAAAATACTGGCACCCACCTCCGGCTGCCTCCCTCTCGTACACACATCCAGCTTCTCGAGCGCTCTCGTACTTTGCCATGTTTAAGCAACCACCGCTTACAGTCAGCTTTCAATGTGGCGGGTTATTTTCCCGCTGTTTTTTTCTATTCTTTTCCAAGCCCCAGCTGGTTTCTGCAGTTTCTTGCCTTAGTGACTGGGCTTGACTCTCCGCTGTGCCTGGTGCATGGGAGCTGCAGCTTTAAGCGGGCTGCAAAACCTGCAACAAAACCTCATCTCGGCCTCTCCGTTCCCCAGGGAGCAGCAGGTCCGAGATGTGATTGACCTGCCATCCTTGCTGATCCCATGAGTATCATCCTGCTGCACCT
Source organism: Steatornis caripensis (assembly GCA_013398225.1). NCBI lineage: Eukaryota > Metazoa > Chordata > Aves > Caprimulgiformes > Steatornithidae > Steatornis > Steatornis caripensis. The sequence continues at coordinate 111,165 of VZSC01014373.1, read as the reverse complement.
CAGGAGCGATCCCAGACCAGCTTTCTACGGTGCTAGCAGGCAGCAGGGATGAAGGGTCCTGGCCTCCCAGTGCCTGCCACCTCTCTGCTCCCACCTGGGCTGTGTCGCTGGTATTTCTGTTGGCACGCGGGATGCTCTAGCAGCGATGTGCTCTCCATCCTGAGGTCTTAGCCACACGTGCCTTCAAGGACATGAGTGGACGGACATCCTTCCGGCACGTGGCGGAGTTGGGGCATCCTCAGTGTTGGATCCAGCACGCAGTGGAGCGCAGAGATTTACTCGCAAGAGGGGACTGGCCCAAGTCTGTGCGTGGGGCTAATTTCAAGCCCATCTTAGCAGAGAGTGAAGCTGTTGCTCCTCAGACCAGGCAGCAGCCCCAGCATCCTCCGGTTTAAGCAATGAGCCACCGAAAGCTTTTACTGATCAGAGAAGGTGGGAGAGCCCCGCTGGCACAGAGCAGGCACATAGACCAGCCGGGATGCGTGTTTTCTGGCTCAGCTTTAAAACCCTCTGATGATGGTGATTCCCCTCCCTCTGCAGTCCTTCACTCCCTTACACCTAAACGAAGAGCCCACCTGAACCTTTTTCTGGGTGATCTGCCCGTTGCTTTTTGCCTGTCCATGGTGGAAATGTGGAACAGAGCATCGCCTCCCTCTTCCATCCCTCCCTCTTCAGATAAACCCTCTTTTAACTACCTGAAAGTGTTATCGGAAGTCTTTCTTTCTCTAGGGTAAACAGCCTGAATTCTTTTAACCTTTCCTCATCGGTCACCATCCTGTCTCGCCACGAACCGCCGATGAACTGGGAACCCACCGAGCCCGCCTGGCCCCAGTTTGCAGGGGGTGTGGGGCTGCACCAGAAACTGTAGGTGCACGACAGCACCCTTGGCTGCAGACCACTGCGCGTCTTCCAGGAGTCCGCAAGTCACTGCAATTTTGTGCTATAGTGGGGTTTTGGGCATTCCCAAAATCTCCCCACGTTGCCCATTCCCGGCTGGCTGAGAGCCCACCCTTTCTTCCAACGGGAGCTGCTGATCGCTCAGACCGCTCTGCTCGGAGGCGAAGTTCATCCCAGCCGGCTGATTCAATAACATCTACCTTATTAGACCACTCCGCTCTGCTCTGTCTCTATTTTTCCAGCGCTAACCGCATTACCGTCCCGCTTGCATCTGACCTTTCCGGTGAAGATTGAAGCCGAAAAAGCACAAACCCATCCAGCCGTCTGGGCATCATCCGTCTCCAGATTCCCCCAGCGCAACAGGCTCCCGAATGTGCTCGGCTGCTGCAGCTACAGGGAGCATCGCAGGTGTCCGAGGGGCAAGTAAAAGCTGTCAACTCCCCTCCCCCTTTAACGGAAGCATTTGTTTTCTGCTTGATGTTCCCCAAATGCCTTTATTCATCTCAGAAAACTTCTGCGCAGGACCGAGAGCTGAAGCTATCCGCAGCAGAGAGACACGGATGTGGCCGGGAAATCTGAGCCCAGCATCCGCTGGTGCACTAACCCTCCTGTTTCTCTGCAGCCTCCCGGTGTTATTTTCCCTGCAAAAGGAAGCAGTCTGGGGTTATTTTTGACCCAAACCTGCACACAGGGGCTGTTGTACTTTTCCACCGTACCAAACCACACGAGCCATCCCGGGCGGCACGATCCTGGCTCCAGTGCGGAACTGCACCCTCCGTGGTTGTAGTTCACTGTCGTGCACCCGGCCTCAGCATCTCCATCTGTAAAATGGGGAGAAATTTGCTGCAATTTCCTTGGCTGCAGTCATTCATACCCGGATTTGACCGGAGAAGTTGGGTGACCTGTGCCAGGGAGGCTGCTCACAAACACCCCAAACCCAGCGAGAGGAGCCAGGATATGCTTGTGTTTGGTTAAAAACAAGACAGAAGAGCTTTCGGGGGGGGCAGCTGTGGGGGG
>VZSC01014373.1:80853-101204 GCA_013398225.1 Steatornis caripensis | reverse complement strand
GGCGCAGGAGGCCGGGGCCATGGCGCTGGACGGGATCCGCATGCCGGACGGCTGCTACGCCGATGGGACGTGGGAGCTGAGCGTCCATGTCACCGACCTGGGCCGCGACGTCACCTTGCGGGTCACTGGCGAGATCCACATCGGCGGCGTCATGCTGCGCCTCGTCGAGAAGCTGGGTGAGTCCCCCCGGCACCCCCCGCCCAGCCCAGCACCCTGCCCCGGCACCCAGCACCCTGCCCCGGTACGGTCCTTAAGCACCCAGCACCCTGCGGCGTCCTCCCAGCACCCAGGACCCTACCTCAGTACTGTGCTTGAGCACCCAGCACCCTGCCCCAGTACTGTGCTTGAGCATCGAGCACCCTGCCCCGGCACCCAGCACCTGCTCCTGTTCTGTGCTCGAGCACCCTCACCCAGCACCCTGCCCCAACACTGTGCTTTAGCTCCCAGCACGCAGCATCCCGGCCCAGTACTGTGCTTCAGCACTGTGCTTCAGCACCCAGCACCCTGCCCCAGCACCCGGGACCCTGCTCCAGTACTGTGCTTCAGCACCCAGCCTCAGTAATGTGCTTCAGCACCCTGCCCCAGCACCCTGCCCCGGCACCCTGCCCCGGCACCCAACACCCCACCTGCCCCAGCACCCTGTCCCAGCACACTGCCCACCCCAGGTCCCAGCACCTTACCTTCCCTAGCACCCTGCCTTAACCACCCCATCCCAGCCCCAGGCTGCCCCTCTCGCCCGTGCACCCTTCCGTGCTCCACCCAAGCAGCCCCCAGACCCTGCAGCCCCCATCCTCCTGGCCCCACTGGCCAGTGCCCTGTGCTGCCTCCTCCTACGCGCTTTCAGCCAAAACCGCCCAAATTTTACACCCCGGGGTCGGTTTGCCTGCCTTGCCCCCACCGTCCGACTGCCTTGCACGCCAGGTTTTACGCAGAGCTGGGAAACATCTTCATTTATTGAGTGGTGGTGGGGATTTTTATGGGTGCTCTCCAGTTTACAAAACGTGTCATTCTGAATTTGTAGCTGGCTCCGTGGTGCTTTGGATGAGCACAGTGCTTCCGAGGGCCCTTTGCGAGCATGGGGTGATTAACGGGGTGGCGTGGGCGAGGCGGGGGCTTGGGCTCGGGCTCGGGCACAGGCTCGGGTGGGTTTGGGTGCGCACCTGGACAAAGAGCCCGTTTGTCTGGGATGCTTGGGAACGCGCGGCCGAAGCCGCCGGGATGGCTTTGTGATGGAGGAGCCAGCCGAAGCACGCCGCTCCCTGCCGAAAGTGAGCACCCCGATCTGCCAGCCGCGGGGAGCTCTGCCCTGCCGAACCTTCCCCTTGTCTTTTTATCAGCTCTTTATGGCTTGGGTGTGTTTACTCAACGGTATAGTCCGTGCTGATTACTGTAATTGCTCAAATAAAATATTAATTGCGAGGTCCCGGCGCGTGCCGGCGGCTGTGGGAGTAGCGGAGCTGTCAGCTGCATGTCCCGTTTCGACGCAGAGTTCTCATGCGGCTTCGAAAATGCCATCTTCCACCGTGCTTAGGTTTTGATTTATTCATTATCTGACGTTAAAGGAAGGAAGAGATGGATATAAATATGCTTGTTTCGAAAGGAAGCAAGCGCTCGCATCAAAGGGTCTCGTGCTGGAGATAGCCTTGACTCTCTGAAAACTTGATAATTTTTTTTGTTGTTGTTATTTTTATGCTGGAGCCGCAGAAAGTTTCGCTGAAGTTGAGCACTCAGTGGCTAGGGAGGGAAAACAACAGCTTTGTAGAAATGGTAAAAAAAAATCACCCCATTGATCACAAACGAATAAGCGATGCTCCCCTCGGTTTCAAGCTGTGCAGGGTGTCGGGGCTGGGAGATGCCGAAGCAGAGCTGGAGCCGACTCGTGTGCCGCAAGCCAGGCGCGTGCACGGGGATGAAGCCCAGCGAGGATCTAAATTAGCGCCTGACGTAATGCACCCCTCCCGCCATCACCACCCCCCAAATGTGTTTGCCCGGATCCTCTCCACTTGTTAAATTAGGGATTGTATTAGAGGGAAGGAATGCAGCGGCTGCAGCGCCGGCCCCGGCGGGGGGAGCGGGGATGCTGCTTCCCTGGGGCGCTCAGCCCCAGTGCCCCCCTCCCTGGGACGGTCAAGACCCGCAGATATCTCCGGCTGTTGCCTTCCCTTTCCCCTTGGCTTTTGTCGCCGAGCCAAGCTATACGTATTTAGTTCCTTTTAATCTTCCTGCGTGTCAGCTCTTCCAGCCCTCTCATTATTTTTATGGCTCTTCTTTGAGCTCCTGCCAGTTTGTCAGGGTCGGGTTTAGCGGAGCGGGGTGGGACGAGACTCACTCCTCACCCTCGTGTGCCTCCTCAGTGCCCTCCTTCATCCACCCTCTGCCGCTGCTTCATCCTCAAATATATTGATTTTGCGATTTTTCCACATTTAAACCTTTTCCCTGCGTTTTTAACCTGTCCCTCCCTGTCGTTCCTGTGCCCCTGCCCGTGTTCGTTTCCCTGTTTTTAACAGCTTATTTTTAAAAAAAAATTATTCATCTTTGGCAAAGCAGCTTTTTGCTGTGAGTTTTAAGGCAATGTCTTAAAAATCAAGTTTCCTTGTGGCACTGGGATCCCCTGTGGACTGCTTCGCTTGCGTGTTGTGGGGTGAGGAAGGAAGGGGGGGGGCTGTGCCTTGGGCAGGGGTTTGCCGGCTCCATCCCTTGGGACTAAACCTCCCGTAGGCTTTGTGCTGCCGGAGGGCACGGAAAGCAGATTTCTGTGGCCTGCCCAGAGTTTCAGTGAAGTTTAGGGCATTGCTGTCGGTTTGCAGCAGAGCAGCCCTGCTCCGCTTGTAGGATGCTGGGGAAAAATGCCTCCCCTCCTCCGAGCAGCGAGGGGAGCTTGGAAAAGGGAAAAATCTAGATTTATGTTAGTATTTTCTGATCTTTGTAGGAGTAAACGATGGCAGTAAATAGCCCTTTGCCTTGGAGAGGGCTGGGGTGCACGGGGGACACGTGCTGGGGTGCCGTGCTCGAAGCAGGAACGCAGGACCGTCTCTCCTCCCTAATGGCAAGGCTGCGGGTATCAGTAAATCTTGTCCACTCGGTCCTTGCCTGCGCAGGGCGGCTGCGGTCGGACCATTTGGGAATAGGCAATTAAAATCTGTCACTAAGGCAGGCAGAGATTGGAAAAAACCCAAGTGGCAGATAGGGATTCTGGTTACTCAAGTGAATTGCAATGACCTGTTCGCTCCCCTGTTATTTATCACCCCGCTGGATTAAGCCACTTGGTTAATTGAGCCGTGCCGTGTGCTTGGCAGAGTCATCTCTGAAAAACAGGCAAGATACCGCTGAAGTTTTAAGAGCAGTAGTATTTAGTTGGTCCGTGCGGGTTGGGGTCTGTACTGGAAACTCATGGTGCTCACCCAAGGGTTTTTAGGAATTTTGCCACTATTGACTTACAAACAAAAAAAAAACCCAGAGGCTTAAAATCACTGGGAGCAGAGGAAGGAAGGAAGTGAACGCAGGTTATTGTTGTTGTCAACTTGAGGCTGTTTTAAACACGCGCGAGAAAAAAAACCCTGCTTTTTTTTGAAATGCACTTGGGAGGAGCTTTGTGGGATAAACGTGGAACGCAGGGTTGCGTGAGGGGGATGCTCCGCATGGTAGCAGGAATAAAAGAATAGCTGAGAGAAACAGGGAAGGGGGGACAAATGGTGGCTGGCAGAGGAATGGCTCAAGACCAATGACCTAAATGTGCACAGAGCACATTCAGAAACTCTGCGGATGGAAGTTTTGCAGTGGAAATGCAGATTTCGCCGTAGGTTTCTTTTACAGGTGGTGTTTGCGTGGCAGCTGGCTCCGGCTGCGGGGGGCTCGCTGGGAGCACTGGGGGAGGACTGAGTGCCTTTAGGGGTTTGTGCCCGAAGAAAAGAGCTAAGTGAATGAAAAGAACCCTGGCTAGGTGTGGAATTACAGCAGTCCCTCCGGACCGAATGGTGTTAACACTCTGCATCGTCTGGCCAAGGCGGGAGCACGGCTCGAGGTGCTGCCCCGCGGCGTGGTGGCACCCCCATTTTATTGAGCCAGGGTGGGCACACGGGCTGCACCGGGGATGAACCTCAAAGCAAACCCCCTGCCCTCGCAGAGAGCGGCTGATAAGGGCAGGCTGTGATGACATCTTCTGTGGCCTTGGGGTGAATCACATCTTCGATAAGGGTTTGGGCAACTGGTTTAAACGCCATTGTTCCCGTTGGCAGCTCCGCTGCTATCTCCTTTCTGTCACTCGTCACTCGGGAGAGGGCGGGATGTCACCTGAGGGCTGGCACAGGAGCTGTCACCTGCAAAGTGTTTTGGTTTAGGTGAGGACCGTAGCATACCAGGCTCTTTTTATTTTGCTGGTTTCAGCCTGCAAATGTGTCTGGGATTCACCCCAGGGCCTCTGTTCACCATCGAATGGGCTCTGCCTGTGTTGCCTTGCCAATGACTTCAGCTGTATTCTTTGCGGGATCGATTGAAAATACTAGTGTTCTCGCTGTAAAGTTTCTTTTTTCTTAATGGACCCCTTAAAGGGTTATGAATAAAACACCAAGAAAGCGCAGCGTCATTGATCTCCCCAGGTTTGTGTTTGAGGTTTTGCAGTGCTTATAAACGCTCCGAGCCATCGTGAGACTTGCTGGGGAAATTCTTTGCCTTGAAACTGGAATGAACTCTTTGAAATAGCTTAAGGCTATGTAAAAGAAATGCAGAGTCCTTGCCACAGCCCGTTTCTCTTGCAAACGCAAGGCAGGGTGAGTCTGCAGTGCTGTCTTGCAGGTGAGTTGCTCCTTTTGCTTTGAACTTCTCCAGGGAGACTTGGGTAGGGGCTCACCAGGTGACCCTGTGTGCTTTGCTGTTAGAAGAGGCAAAAGGAATGGTTGGAGGCTAAAGAGAAATAAGAGAAGAGTTTTTATTGTAGCCGCTCTTTCCAGAAATCCTGATCTGAACGTTGGTGCTTGGAGTACGGCTGGGGCATTGCTCTGGTCCATGCCACCAGGATGACAGCCGAGCATCTTCGTTTGCAAGATCTGCAGATACTCGTCTGGCCGTCAGCTGTCAGTCGAGACGAGAAGGATATTTTGCTTCAAAATCAGCGCTCGGTCACTCCTCAGTGTTGCTTTTCAAGTACGTGGAGTTCACGAGAAGACTCTTGAGTGCCGTTTAATACGCTGGGAGGCTTGTGAGGAGTTGTTTGTATTCCCTTTGAGGTGGAGCGGTGAGTGGTTGTCTCAAATAACGTGATAAATGGTGGTGGTGTTTGCTGCTGACGGTGGCTCGGGCTGCTGCGGTCTGGGCAGGCCGGACTCCTCCGATGCTCCACACTGACCCCGCTCCAAATCTCCCCGGGAAACCTCATCCCAGGCTTTTAAACAGCGAAACCTGCGTGGGTGGGATGGTGAGCCCAAAGGCTGGGGGGGATAAGGGGGGATCTGGCATGCTGCCGAGCACAAAAGTCATCCTGCTCCAAAAACAGGCAGTGATTTTGGGCCATTTTGAGGTGAAAGTGGTACCCTGGAGGCCACTGGACGCTGCCCAGCAGAGATGCTCCCGCTTCCGCAGCATCTTCAAGGAGACCCAACAGAGCTGCTAATGCACCCTGCATTTACATATTGCCACTTGATTAGTATCTTTGCTAGTGACCTGTGCTGGATCCTTCTCCCTCGAATAACACATTCTTAATGACATTTAAGTGAGAATACGCAAGCGCCTATTAACACAGATCCTCCGGCCGCACACAGTGATCTGTGTGGGGCTGGCTCTTTACTTTACATCCAGCTTTTGCCTCCAGGAAGCTTCCACGTAGGCCCACGCCAAATTACAGGATTGCGGCTCAAATAATGTTGTCTTTGTTAGCCGAAGTGGAATATTCAGCTGAACTGCCAATGACCAGTGGAATTTGGGGTGGGGGTAGGTAAAAGCCGTACGCAGGCAGTTCCAAGCTGCGGTCGTGGCAATTAATATTTCTGCCCAGAGTGGCAATGATTCTTTGGAAGAAAAAAATAATTTTTTGTTTTTTAATTTTATTTTTCTTCTCGTTTTTTTTTTTTTGTTAATTCTTTCACTGCAAGCCATGCGCTTTGGTTCAAAAGAGCCTGGCCGATGACACAGATCCCAGTCGGAGGGGGAAGAGAGCAGGGCAGGAGGCGGCGGCGGCAGTGGCAGCGTTCCCGCAAACACCAGACCCTGGGTTTGTTGTACCACAGACAGGAAATTGTTGGGTTTGCTGCTCCCACCCAGCCCAAATCAGTAGTTTCCTCTTCCAGCTCCCTCAGGTTTCAATTTGACGCAAGGCGCACGGCGTGGGGACCTGCGCTCGCGTCGCTCCGAGGGAGCTAATATGATAGAAATAATCATGTTCACACGTTTCCCCCTCCCCTTTTTTTTCCCCCTTTCTTTTAATCCCTTGTAGCCATCCTTTCCTTCTCCCCACCCTTTTCCATCAGGGCTTGCCTTTCACCCAGGCATCTGGCTGAGTCTCTCTCAACCATATAAAAACCCAAATAAATTGCACTCAAAATAGTTCAATATTTCTCTATAGAAGCCATATGTCCCCGGGTGTCCCCTGGCAGGGATTTCTGAACCCCTGAACCCTCTTTCTGTGCTGTTACGCGTGCGATGGTTGCATGTGTAGTGGGCACCATCCTCCTCTGGGTACCATGGTAAGATCGTGCCCCGCCTCTGGTTTTTGGTTTAGAAAAATGGCATTTGGTAGTGGTCTGCAGGTTTATGAGCAACTTCTTGCAAACCCGCTGTGGGACATCGTAAAGGAAACGGGGAACCTGGATTAACCGTTGCTCTCTGATTACGTGGGGGGAGGCGGGAAGGGTTGTGGATAACTGCGTGAAATTGTGGATGTGGGGAGTGTTTACCGAGTTGGGAAAGAGCAGAGGGAGTATTTGCACTGCAAACTTCGGTCATTTCAACATCACTGGTGACACCGCTGCTGCGAGCTCCTGTTTTGGGGGATTATATTTTTGTTTGGGAGTGTTCTGTCTTGCAGGCAAGGGGAAGGAAGGAGATTCAGGGACTGGGCGCTTGCAGAACTCCTGGCACATCGACTTCAGCCCCGCATCCAGCCCTGGGTGCGCCTGGGGGGAAAAAGGTCTCATCCTTAAAGCATCCTAATGAAGATGCATTTCTTTGTTACTCTGAAATGTGGATTAACCCACAGTTTAGAAACAGGCAAAGAAACAAAATCGAACAAAACTACTCAGATGGTGGGATTTGGTTCTGAATGTTCTTGGTGGCTTTCGGGGTTTTTCAGGTGTTATAATCTGGAAAAGTACTGAGAACTCTGAATTCCTGCTGGATGGAGAAACAGTGAGTTTGAGCTGAGCTGCAATAACTTACTTTTATCGGCCAGGTTTGCTTTTGCACATTGCTCCGGTTTCACTTGTCCAGGCTGGAGCATCCACCAGGTAGCAGTGGTGGGGAAGGGGAAGGAGAAGGGCTCAGCAAACCAGAGGAAACGTCTTTATTTATTTATTTTCTGTCTTATTTTCGGAGAACTGTGCTCCGTGGCTTTTCTTGCCCTGGCCTGTTTTCCGTTGAGGTTGCCGCAGCCCTGGATGCAACTCACGCTCGGGGGCCGTGCAGATACAAACCTCAGCCGGGAGCTGCGTGCACGGCGTGTCCACATGCTGGCATTGGCTCCCCTCCTGCAGGCCAGGTGGGATCTTGGAGACCTCCAATTTTTGATCAAACGTGTCTGAATTTGGACAACAGGCTGAGAACAGCATTGCGAGGGGGTGTGCGTAGGCAAACAGGCGAACACCAGCAGTTGCATAAACCTTCCCCTTTATCGTCTCGGGTGGTTTTTAGCTTGCAAAACAACTATAGACAGCAACTGAAAATTCGTCTTGGCAATTATTGCATTTTAAATCTTGTACCAGCTGATTATACGTGTTTGTTTGGTGGTTGTTTTCTTTTCTTTTTTTCCCCCTCCTCCCTGCAGGCATGTGTACTTTTGGAAGGGTTAATTGCCAAAACTCCAAATTCAATTAGAAAGTCTGCGTTTTATGAAATTGCCTGGAAAGAGCTATATCGCTGTCTTGCTGAGCTTCCCTTCCTCGCTGATAATACACAGAGCTTTGCTCGACACGACGTGCGGCTCGAGAGCCGTCTGCAGCAGAAGTTGGCTTCTCCGCGACCCCACATGTCCTGCCCTACAGCTTTTGCGCCCGAGCTTGGTTGTGCAATGGGTGAGGTGGACCCAAGCTCAAGGTTAGAGGTCTTAAAAGCGTGTTGCATGCATCCATGAACTTGGGCTAGCTTACACAGAAATAAATAAGAAGGATGGCAGGGTTTCATCCCCTCGCCATGGCGCCTCCCCATAGCTCCACAGAGGACCTAGGGCAGAGACCAGCTTCACCCCAAAGCTTGCTTTGCCCCACGAGCTCATTCCACAAGGTGTGCAAGGGAAGGCTGGTGGCACACGAACCACTTTTGGCTGCTGTCACTGCCAGGGAGAGATGAGGCTCCTTCCCCATGGCTTATGCTCTGCCCGGTGGGATGTGCTTTGGGTGAAACCTGGAAGGTTTGGCGTCGCTCTCCCGCAGAGCAGGATCCCAGCCGATCTGCAGGAGAGGGACCAACGCTGGCTCACAGGTTTGGTGTGGGGTGAGGTTGCCCAAGGCATCGCAACGGTTGCAAATCTCTCTTTCCAAGGGGTTGAGCTTTTATCAGAGAATAACCGTCATTAAGGCATGCTTCGGGGAATTGCCTGGTGAGAATTAAGCTTCAGATGAGAAGTTGGGAATTCGAGTTGCCCTTCCGTCCTCCTTTATCTGCTGTGTGCATCCGTCCCGCGGAACGTCCTCTGGCTCCGTTATCGGGGTATGATGTCTTTTTGGCAGGGACCGGCTCCCTTTGCCTTGCACGTTCATTGGGGATGAGTCAGGATTGCAAACTGCTGGTGCTGTCATCCTGGGGCACTTTTCCTTTTTGGTGAGGGAAGGGAAGTGCGATACACGGCTGGAGGGTGAGGGAGCGCCCTGGCTGATCGTCAAGGCAGTTGAGTGTTCCCTGGAGAAATGGTTTTCCTTCCTTCCTTCTCTGCTGCTGTGTTTCTGTCCGATGCTTTCTATTTTGCGCTGGATGAATCATGGAAACCACGTTCCTTAATTGAGTTTTCTGCCATTTTTCATGATTCCGTGGGAGGCAGGGATCAGCAGCCAGCGAAAGCCTCCTCAGGAGGGATGCTTGATGGGTGGGGGGAAACACTCAGCAAAATCAGGTTGTAAAAATCCTCGTGTAAAAAAAAAAAAATTAAAAATCCACCCTTTATTCCCTGCTGTGGAAAAATGAGTAAGCCAAATTGCTCTGGAGTGCTGGTGCGGGGATTTAAAGCACGTCTGCACGGCGCTTGCAAAGACCTTCCCGAGCTGATCGGTGCTTGTTAGCGCGGGGGTGCTGGGGAGCTGAGGTGGGCCCCGGCTTTCGGCTCCTGCCGAGGGTTTCCTGACATTTCAGCTGGGTTCAGCATCGCTGCAAAACTGCCCTGCCTGCTCAGGGGTTTAAACAGGGCTGGGTATGGCTGTGCTGGTGAGCAGCTCCGAGAAACCCATAGACCTGCTGCAATAGATGCTGAGAAATAAAATAGATTTTGTTACATATGTGTGTGTGTATGTATAACGAATTTTTGCATAAAAACGTAATATAAGTATGTAGGTACCTCTAGGACAAGCACCGTATGCTGGGATCAGAGCTTGTGGTGCGGATTGCCTGCGCCTTTTGCATTTGTGGGGTAGCATCGGAGGTGTAAAGCAAATTTAAAGGGGATTTTGCTGTTCTTTCCGCAGGTCAGTGGCATCCATTCAGAGCAAAGGTGCTTGTTGGTGTGGCCAGCACAAAATAAATCATTTCAGCCCTAGCAGGAGGAAGGATTTGTGTTTCAGTGCTAGCAATGCAAGCAGCAGATATTGCCATGGCATCTTAATGAATTAAATTTCCAAGTGCTAGTTGAGTAATCCTGTTAACACTGAAAAGAGCTTCCTTCCTAGAGTTTATTTTTTTTGAAAAAAAAAAAAAAAAGTAACTTTCAGACTTGTCAGGATTTAGCTTCTCCCCGAAGCGTGCGTGCGGACCTGGCTCCAGCAGAGATGCTGGAAGGCTGAGCATCCTATGCAGGTCGAGCGGCTCGAGCACGGAGGAGCAAAGCCCTGCGCTGCCAGGAGCAGCGTTTCGGGGGGCATTCGGGTTTGATGTGTCAGCCTCGTGCTTTTGCAAAGGTGCTCGTTGATGGTGTGGGCTTGTACGCAGCGTGCCTGCTGCTGGCTGTAAAACAATACCAATGATTTAGAAACGAAGCAGTGACGCTTCACGGGGGCTTTTGCCGTGCTTCGTCGCTGGGCTGCGTACATAGTGGGCTCTTCAGGGGGGAGGGGTTGGTCTTGAGCAAGAAAAAGATGGACCGCTGCATTTTTTGGTCACCTCTTTGATGCTTCAGTTACCATCCCTGCCCTGTCGAGGCATGGGCTTGGCCTTGCAAACCTCACTTGCAAACCCAATAAAAGGACGCTTCTTTTCCGAGCAGTGCAGCGGCATGTTCCCTCGTTAGCAGGAGGCGCTCCATAATTTTTCTGAGCAAGGACTCGTTGAGCATCTGCATTCAGCATTGTATTCTCACGTACTCAGTGTCCTCCACAGGTCTGGTTTTTTTCCCCTCCTCCTTTTTTTCGTAGCTCTTGAATAGCTCTCTGCGACTGCACGGCGTGCTTTGATGTCAGGATTTTGCGGCGATTGGGATTTTGGGACGAGAGGGAGGTCTCCCCGCGCTCGGTTGCGCTCACGGGAATCACAGTGTTGGGAACAAGGCTGCTTTTGTCCGTGGTTTTTTTTTTTTTTTAACAAGTTAAACTGTTTTTCATGCAATAAATGTTCTTAGATTTAAATTCCAGCACAGGACCGCCCTGTTTTGGACACCTCAGTGAGTGTGTGTAGATGTTCTCCTGAATATTTGTTCTCCTGGAAAGAAAGTGGGATAAAATAGTGGTGGTAGTTGCTCATGGTGGTAAATAGGGGAGAATCCAGGGTACCACTATGCATTACCAGTGGGTAAAAGCCCTTCCACAGGTGGATGCTGCAGGGTGGCTGCTGTACACCGTATTTTTCATGGCCTACGTCAAATACGTATGGGGCCCGCGATTAAAACCCCCCATTAAATCTCATTAGTACCACAAGCAGCAGCTTGACGTGGCTACAGCTTTATTGCAGCAGTCTGATAATAATTTCTTAGGGCGTTTATCTCTGTGTTTCGACGTATAATTTTTCAAGTGTCATGACCAGAGGCTGGAAGGGTTTTTGTTCCAATTTGAACTTCGCCCTGCGATTAAAATCCCTGTTGAGGTGTGGGGGGAGATCTACTCCAGTGCACGCCATACCCCGAAAAACTCAAATCGGCACTAAAATACAGATTCTGCCCCAAGACAGCGACCGCGTCACCCTGCAAAGCACATCAGCCTTTCTGTTGGGCTCAAGATAAATGAAAACGGCTCCGTCGTTATTTTTTTTTCCCCATAATTGTCCTAGAAGGAGTGGCTTTGGCATGTTTAAAGGAATCTGGGTTTAGAGGTCAGTGTGAGCAGCGAGGAGAGGATGTCCCATCCCTCCCCATAGGGAGCAATGGGTTCAGCTGTACAGATATACATGTGTGTGTGTGTGTATATATATATATGCTCATAAAATATGGGTACAGCTCTGTGTCTGTATGTATGTGTACACACATAGCTGTACTCATATTTTTACATATATAAATATGTGTATTTATGGATATATAAAAATATACATATATGAATATAAATGAATGTATGTTTAATAAATATGTATATGACATAAATACATATTCTTTTATATATATATATGTATATATGTGTAAATAATTCTTGCTTTTTCCCCTGTATTTTTTACTACAATGATGTTAGCCCAAAATGAGCCGGTTAGGATCTGTCAAAAGCAAGTGATGATCTTGCAGCCGTCCCCGGCAAACCGCATGGGTCTGGGTCCGATCCACTGAGATGCAGAAGCCGATCCCTGCACCAGCGTCAGCAGGTCGGGGAAGAAAACGCAGTGATATTTAACGGTTGTGTTGGTAGTTTCTGATGAGTAAATAACATTAATGACCATGAGAGCAAGCGGTGGCTGGAGCGGGACCTTCTGCAGCGCTCTTGGCTGTAAAATGCTTCTTTATTCTTGCCCTACCCCAGCGCCTCTGTCCTGCTCCCTGCGCTGGATTAGCCATCTTTTGGTATTTCTGAATGTTTCAGGAACATTAGCAATATTCTCCGCTTTTTTTTGCGCTGTCAACATGCGCCTTCAGACCTCATTGACTGCTTGATAGTACGTGGAAAAGGAAAACCTACCAAAGCAACCATGTGACGCTACGTGCAATGAGTTTTGGTGGTTTGGATATTTTTTTTCCCTCCCCTGTTTTTCACCTGGAGTCCTAAATTGCTCTCCTTTCCAGGTTTTTAAATACTTCTGCCTTGCTTTCTATGTACGGGGGCCGTGCGATGCATCCCGATGGGACAGGAGGGTGGAGAGGAGGGTGCATCCCCTCCCAGGAGCTCACCCAGGGCACACCAGGCACTCCCCAGCTATTTATTGCTGGAGGTCTCTTTTCCTTTGAAGGAGTTTTTCTTCCCCACCAGCTTCCCGAGAGGGGTGTGTAACCAGCCAACACCCAGCCTCTGGCTTGGAGAGCCCCTGGCCGCTCCTCAGGGCTTGTGAGCACTGGATTAATGCGTTATCAGCAGGTATTTGAGCTTAAAGGTACTTTAATCCCCCAGCTGCCTCTTGAGCTGTCTGCTGCCTGCACTCGGGCTTTTAAACGTGCTGACTGCATCTGTATTTCTTCAATAAAACGTGTAGTGTATGTTAGTTTTTAAAAAAAGNGCAGGTATTTGAGCTTAAAGGTACTTTAATCCCCCAGCTGCCTCTTGAGCTGTCTGCTGCCTGCACTCGGGCTTTTAAACGTGCTGACTGCATCTGTATTTCTTCAATAAAACGTGTAGTGTATATTAGTTTTTAAAAAAAGAAATGCAACCCACTTTTTGTTTGGGTTTTTTTTTTCCTTTCCTTGCATCCTTTTAAAAACCCTCGACCGATTTCAGCCCATCTGCACCAAACTCACCGAGAAACTGGAAAGTTTGGTGGTTTTTTTTTCTTGGTAGATTACCAAGCACAAAACTCACTTTTTGCAAGAGGAAATGCTTGGCTTGTGAGTTGCTTTCAGTCCTTGTACCGTATCTTACATATATAGCACTTATACGTATGTGCGTGTGTGTGTGTATAAACATATGTGTGTATGTATGACATATATATGTGTCTATTTTATATAGGCATATATTTTGTGTGTATATATTATATATGCATATATTTAATATATGGGTGTGTGTATATGATGTAAGTGTGTATATGTGTATGTTTATATGCATAATATATTTTTTCAGTAGATATATGGAGGAATTTGAGGTATTGTATGAGTAGTGGGAAGGTATTTTGCTACCTCGACTTCCCACGTGTGACTAGACCAGAGCAGGAATAATCATCGTTAAAGGCAGCCCTGGTGCGTGCTCACCCTGGGGAAGAGCCAGGACCAAGGAGGGCTGCTGTGCTAATTCTGCTCCTACGGAAGAACAACCAGTGGGATGGATGGGCTTTGGTTCTGCCGTGTTTTGTGCCGGAGGAGGATGATCCCTCCGTATTGCTCTCCTGGGAGGGCTGAAGGCTTGAATCCCTTGCTCTAAAAGCCTTCTATTATAATTAAGAAATGAACTGAAACCTCTGCTTTGGCTGCATCTGCCACGGCTCCTAAGGTGAGGAGTATTGCAGGGAGACCAGCTTCAGTTGCAAGTCTTTGGTTCCAAAAATCAAACAAAAAAATCCACGTTGCAAACCAGTCAGGCTTGCAGCCGTTCCCTACGTACCTACTCAAGCTTATGCAGGAGCTTTTTAATAATCTGCCTCTGATGTTAAGGTGGTGGAGGCGTTCGTAGGCTCTTTGCTGTCCTATGGATGTAATCAGGGATGTGTGTGAGAGGGGATCTGGTGCTACCCCACGGGAGCCTTTCCCAAAGGTGAAGACCATCACTGCTGGAGTTTCCTGCTCTCCAGCTATCAGTCTNTGCTCACCCTGGGGAAGAGCCAGGACCAAGGAGGGCTGCTGTGCTAATTCTGCTCCTACGGAAGAACAACCAGTGGGATGGATGGGCTTTGGTTCTGCCGTGTTTTGTGCCGGAGGAGGATGATCCCTCCGTATTGCTCTCCTGGGAGGGCTGAAGGCTTGAATCCCTTGCTCTAAAAGCCTTCTATTATAATTAAGAAATGAACTGAAACCTCTGCTTTGGCTGCATCTGCCACGGCTCCTAAGGTGAGGAGTATTGCAGGGAGACCAGCTTCAGTTGCAAGTCTTTGGTTCCAAAAATCAAACAAAAAAATCCACGTTGCAAACCAGTCAGGCTTGCAGCCGTTCCCTACGTACCTACTCAAGCTTACGCAGGAGCTTTTTAATAATCTGCCTCTGATGTTAAGGTGGTGGAGGCGTTCGTAGGCTCTTTGCTGTCCTATGGATGTAGTCAGGGATGTGTGTGAGAGGGGATCTGGTGCTACCCCACGGGAGCCTTTCCCAAAGGTGAAGACCATCACTGCTGGAGTTTCCTGCTCTCCAGCTATCAGTCTGGTGGGGTTTAACCACATGCTGGGGAAGGGGAAAAAAAAAGAAGAGATTTATTTGGTCGTGTCAGGACTCTTGTTCTGAGCAGTGCATGGAAGGAGAGCCCATCTGCAATAGGGGATATCCCGAAATAACAAGGCAAATGTGGTGTTTATGTAACGCCGGAGACTTGTATACTATTGCTAGTAAGTCATAAGCTTGCCCAGAGAGCCTGCCAAGTGACGGTAACGCTTCTGAAGAAAGGAGGTTCAGTAGCTGCTGCAGAAGCGGAGCAGAAAAGGGGCTTTTAAAATCCACGGATTGGCAGAGGGGAAGGGTTTGGAGCAGCCGGCTCCCGGGATAAAAGGGCTGTCGGGCAGAGTGGATGGGGCTGCCTCGGTCTTCTTTGCACTTCCCCAGAATTCGGCGTTGTTACTTAAATGGTAGTTGTGTACGTGTGTGTGTATCCGTGCAGCAGCAAGCCCAGAATTAAAATGCACTTTGTACGCATCTCAATTAAGACTTATTTTCTGCTCCTTGAATTCCAGATGTGAATTTTAGTGGTAGCTGTGGGAATAAAAATCCGCATTCATAACTATGCTGGACAAGCCGGTGTGATGTGACTGCTGTGAGGCACCAGCATGAATTGAAAGCTAAGGATGTGTGAGATTTAAAACACTTTATTGAGCAGCTCTTCATCTCTTCTCATAATGTTCTGTCCTCACAGAGGTCTCTGCAGCTGTCTGGGCAATTTAAAATGCTTCTTGCATTTGCAGGATTGTCTGAACAGCTTTTCAAGGTGAACAGCAAGCCTGCTCTGTGGGGTTTGGTGTACAAAATGTCCTCAGCATCACCCGTGCCGCGTCTCTTCCGCCTCTTGGCACAATTTTGGGAGGCAAATACAAAACCAAGTTCTCCCAAAAAAAAAAAAAAAAAGAAATCACAGCAGGGTCTCGCTGCCCGCCTGGGCTCCCAGCAGCCGAGGTTTCGGTTCAGGCTGTGCGGGGAGGCGGAGGGAGCGGGGATTATTTTTGATGTCGGGAAGGAAGCGCCGTGCTTCCCTTTCCCACGGGCTCTGCTGCTGGGCTCGGGCTCCTGGAACTCCCTGTCCCCAACCCCTGCTGCAGCTGATGCTGACGGCTCCAGCCTACGCATCTCCGCAGCCTTCACCTGGCAGATTCCTTGCCTGGAAGGGGAGCCTTGGTGACAATGATTTGCCGTGAACCTAGCAAAGGCGTGCAGCTCGTTTCCAGGGATGCTCTCCTTTGCCCGAGATGACGGTGGTGGGAGGATACTTTTTTATTGCACTGGGGACACCTGGATCCTGGTGGCTCTGGTGTTCTCCTCTCCCCGCCGTGCCGTAGGCAGGGATCAGCCCGATTTAGGCTAATATCAGTGGATCTTCCCACCCCACTGAACAATTCTGTTTCTTTTCCTATTGGCTTCGATTGAGATGCTGATGAATGCTTCCCAGCACTGACCATTTATGTGGCAGCGTTGCTGTAAGGCTGGTGCACTTCATGGCTGGAAATAGCAGCTCGGGGATGTGCAAGGAGCGTTTAATAGCTCGGAGGAGCTTCTAGATCTACAGACACCTCCGCTGAGATTTGCAGCATGGTTTTGTACCTGTAGGAACCTTTTGGATTCGAGATCTGGGATCTCTCAAATGAGTTTGCGGCGCTCAGAGACTTACCCGGGTTCTGATAGAAACAGCCAGTCCTGCGACTGACAGTCGTAAGTGGGAAAAGACTGAGCGGAATTAATAAGCCTTGTCATAAAGCTGTAACCCCGACAAATCGGTAACTCGTGAATTGGGACTCTGGTGAAGATTTATAAACCTTTCATTAGATTTAACCAGGTGGTTGGCATTCGCTGGCGTGCAAGGATTGCACCAAGCCCTGGGTCACGCCTGCTGCCTTGCAAAGCACTGAAGTTTTTCTTGTCAATGTGTGAGTGTTAAACTCAACCCCGTTAAGTCAGCTGCTAAACATTTGCCAAGCTCTTTTATATATAACTACCCCATGGGGCAGCCACAGACCTTTACCTTTCTGGGCGTAGCCAACATCTTGCTGTTAATTCAGAGTGTTAATCACTCTCAGGCCGAAAGACGATGCTGTGCGTATTCGTGCCATGGCCTGAAAGGTTAATCTGCAGCATAAACCCAAATCCCCTCTGTTAGTGATTCAAAATGCCTTTTTTTTTCCCTTCCCCCAGACTTTCAGTGCCAATGTGTTCACTTTTCAGCAGGGCAGAAGTTGGACTTCGTTACCAAAGTCCATTGTAATGATTTCTCAGATTTTTTGAGAGTAGCCGAGGCTTGTGCAAGTTTGCATGCTTTTCTATATTCGGTTTTGTTTAATTTGATTGTACAAAGCTGTTGAAAAGTCTAGCTGAACATTTCCACTTTCTGGCTGCGTGATTATACCATTAGACCAGGAGTTCAAAGAAAAACGAGAAAAAAAGCTTCTGCCGGTTTTTCTCAGTAACCCTGAGCTCCAGATCCTGTTTTCAGATAGGGACAGAAAAACTTCATTTGTCAAATTGCTCCCATCTCGATTAAGTTCAGACGTGGCTCATGGGGATAGTCTTCACGGTGCCGGTCATGGAGTGTGTTCCTCGGTACCTTCAGCCGGTTTGGCGGTGTGTCTGCTGGGGCTTCACCCCTGGACTCGGCTGGGTTTGCCCCTGGCTTTCTGGCTGGTGCCCCGCCGTGCACGAGCATCGCTGCTGAAGGATGGAGGAAGGAGCCGTCGTGCTAAACATCAGCTGGTGGTTTTAATTTGGGTTAAGCTGATGTTCCGCATTGGGAATCCGGGATCTGAGGAGGATCTAGAGCTGAAAACTGAATTACTTTATTACCGGTGCCTTCACCTGGCAAGTGCCATGATTTCAAGCTTCTTTGTTACTCTGAAAATTAAAATAATCCTCAAACAAAGTCCCTAAGCTCAAAACTTACTGGTAACTCTATCATTTGCAATACAGAGTGTTGAAGTGTCCCTGTAGCTTGTCCTGCAGCTTCTTGAGGTTCTCCTGTGCTTGCCCAGCTGACGTCCTGTGGAAACATTTGGTTTTTCCTTTGAAATGAGAGCTTTGGCTGTCCACACTGCTGTCACTGCCAATGCTGACGCGCGCCCCGGTTGGTATTTTTGGATGTGGAGGGTTTAGGCTAAGCAGAGCTTTGCAAAATGCAACTGCAGAGCCTGGATCATTCCCTCCCCCTCTCCATCTCTTTCACCTGCGTGGTGGGGGGACTTTGCGCTGTTAAGGCCGGTCGGTGGTTGTCAGAGCGGAGGATGCTCCGCAGGGATGGCACGGAGCTGCAGGGAGAGCAAGGTGATGTGTTAGCAAAAGACACGCCAGGTGTTAGGGGAAACACTGCACCGTGGCTGTCTTTTGGACTTATCACCGTGCTTTGGTTCCCCAGATGCTTCCCAACTTGGACGTGACCTTCAAAGAGCCCGTGGTTACATCCCTGCTGGAAGGAGACGTGGCTGTTGGGTTTTGCACTGTTGTTCCTTTGGGAAGTAGCTTAGTTTCATTTGGGAGTTTTCCAGTTTTGTTTGTAAAAACTGGAAGACCTGGAGAAGACGCGGTGTTGAAGTCTTCTTGCAGACCTCCTCCTGGTTCTGCTTTCCGTGTGTGCCCAGGTGGCTGGACTCACCTTTGGGTAGCGCACGTGTCCTACGTGGTGGGGATGGGGAAACCCAAGAATTGATAGTTAACCTAAAAAACTGTGCAAAATCCCTCCTGGGGAAGATGTCCGGTCGTTCATGACCCCTTTGGCTTCATGCTTGGCATTGCTGCCGAGCTGAGTGATCCAAGGACATGTTGTGTCTCACGCTTATTCCTCTTGGGTTCTTCCCTACTTTTATCTCCGAGGTGGCTTCTGGGCGCTATTAAGTACAAGCAATTATTTGTATCTGAAAAGGTCTGTGGGCGTTTTTGGATCGATAGTTGCTTCTCAGTGAAATGCATTTAAACTTCTGCTTTTGTCTTTTGAAGGCTAATTCTGGTCCCGGTTTTAACTGGTAAAATGGTTTCTTTGTTCTAGATGTCAAGAAAGACTGGTCGGATCACGCACTGTGGTGGGAAAAGAAGAAAACTTGGCTCCTTAAAACGCACTGGACGTTGGACAAATACGGGATACAGGCTGATGCCAAGCTCCAGTTCACACCTCAGCACAAGCTGCTTCGCCTTCAGCTGCCCAACATGAAGTACGTCAAGGTGAAGGTCAACTTCTCGGACAGGGTCTTCAAGGCAGTTTCTGACATCTGCAAAACGTTCAGTAAGTAGTGAGTGCTGAAAGCCACCAGTTTCCAGCCGTCGGTGGGGAGGTCATCGTTTGGTTTGGCTCCTGCCTGTCCTTTGGCATGTGCACTCATCTCTTAAACTTATTGAATTAATGTTATTTTCCAGCTTCAAACACCCAGAGGTCACCTGGGCATCAAGCACCCTGGGTATCCACTGTTTCTCCCTTGCAAATCTAACGTTCTCCGTGTAAATATTTAAATAACAGGACCAATCGTGCTGCAAACGTGAGAAGAAATACGTTTGTTGTGCTGAATTCTGTTTCGTAGCAAGGCTGTTCTCGGTTTGTCTTAGGCGAGGCAAAGCTGCTGGTGTTGGGTCGTAAATTTCTTTTCTGCAAATTTATGCGTTAGATGAAAAACAACCCTGAAATAGGAAACCTGCCAGCTCCGTGGGTTCTCTTCCAGTGGAAAATCATATTAAAGATTTAAGTGATGATGCTTCACTGTAAAACTGTCTGGTGGAGGGAAGGAACGGTCTCCCTCTCTCCTCCCCAACTCCTCTTCTCATGCTGCTGTCTCTTGTTGAGAAGAAGCCCCAGAAGAAAGGGTGAATCATTTCCTACCAGGTACACAGAGCTTGTTCCTTTTGTGCATTGCTTTTTACCCGTCTTCACCAATTTCTTATCCCAGAAGCTGGTACTTTTTTCTCCCCCCACGAAAAAAGCCAGGAGCTGGTAACTTCGCTCCGAGGAACTCAAATAAGCACTCCGCCTGGGCTCCATACCGGTGTCCTTCCTGCTTGCTCCCCTCTGAAAGGAGCCTGCAACCCGACCTCGGACGTAGTAAATCTATTTCTGCTCTCAAAAAGCAGCCAGGGTTACTCTTGGCTGACCCAGTTATTTCGTGAGGCAGGAAGAGCTCAGCCGTACGGCAGTGTTATGGCATGGGCTCCGGCACATCTGTGGTTGGGTCAGTATATATAGCTGGTTATGAATCTTTGCTATTTCTTCCTTGTGTTTTGGGGGGGGGGTTTAATAGAAATATTGGGCAGTTTCACCTTAAAATAGAAAAGGCTTAGCCAGCGTAATTTCCCAGTCAATTTTGCTTCCCCCGTGTCTCCCGTTGCCATTTTTAATGTCATGCTGGACAGAGACGTCACAGGCGTCTGCTTGGTTGCTGATGAGTCTTTCCAGCAGTGAGTCACGTCAGGAAATTCTGATACAGTTAATCACGTAACAAGAGATCTTTCACTGACGCTGCCGAGCAGTTAGAACCTTACATGGGCCTGAAGCAGCTATTTATTCAACTGCAGGGCTCTCAGTGTATTTATGAACAAACCGGTGGAATAATGCTAATATTTAAGGATGTAGAAGGAGAAAAAGCCGTGTGGATAGCTGCAGCCCAGCTGTGGTGGGAGCTCCCTGCAGCAGGCGGGG
>VZSC01014373.1:62914-80671 GCA_013398225.1 Steatornis caripensis | reverse complement strand
GGGGGGGGGGGGGGGGGGGCACATCTGTCGAGGGTCGTTCTGACTTCCCTCCCATGGCATCCGACCTGCTGGAATAAATATTCCCAGTTCTGGGGAAAGCAGGGGTTTTGCTGGGAAGTTCACTCTCCTTTTAGTGACTCTTACCAGCCCGAGCTGTTCGAGGACGGACGGAAACTACGTGGCCGAGTACAGCCACTAAATCTTGTTTAGCCCGTGTCTTTGTGTTTACTGGGAGCCAGATGTTCAGCAGAGCTATGGGGAGGTCGGCCACATCGGCTCGAGGGAAGAGAGGACCGGGATGCAGGGAGGCGGCAGTGCTGGAGCTGGAGAGGCTGGGACACTCTTCCCTGGGCCGCAGAGGTATTTGGACACATATATAATATACAGGTGTATGTTGCATAGGTGTCCAAATACCACTGTGTATATATATATAAAATATAGTATCTAATATATTTTAACTTATATATATATTTAATATGTAATATAGAGGTCTATATTTTATATATACGTGTCTCCAAATACAAGTAAGTTTCTTTTATATATATATCTCTCTGTATTTCCAAATATCATGATGTATATATATAATACAATATCTAATACATTTTAACCTATATATATTTAATATATAATATAGAGGTCTATTTTTTTTATATATGTGTGTGTGTGTGTCCAAATACCGCTATTTTTCTAATTTTACATATATAAATATATATATATAGGTGTCCAAATGCCTCAGCGGTCCAGGGAACAGCTTCCCAGTGGGAAGACATAGATATATGGTTTGGTGTTTGCCCCAAGGAATTCTTGGTTCATATATATGTATGATCCAAAAGCTCCTTGGGGCAACCACCAAAGCGCTCCGTGCAAATCCCAGTCACTGCCTGTCCTTTCTTCCTCTGTGTGTGACCTCGGTGCTGTGCTGTGGCTCCGACACATCCTCAAGCGCAGATTCGCGGAGCCAAGCACTGATGATGGAGGCGGGAGATAATCTCAGCCGGGAGATCACGCGCTTGCCGGGCAAGAGGGGCCGCTGCTTTCTGGTGTGCAAAATCATCCCAGGGGGTGGGTGTCATGTTGAATTTGCACAAGGCATTTCGTTCCTGGAAGGCATGGAGGATATCTGCCCGCACCTCGGCGCTCGATGTGGCTTGCCAAAAATTAGAGCGGCTGCAGGGTGGTGGGATCATCCCAGCTCCCTGCAGCAGCCCAGGGAGCTTGCGTTTTCCTTTTTCTCCAACACAACCCTCTCTTGGGGTCTTGCAGACTGTGCTGTAACATTTTCCCGACCTGTTTCCCTCTTTGTTTTCCCCCAAGGTTCGTGTTTATGCCGCTCCGTTTTTCTCCATTGCCTTTTCCTGCCCTCCACAACATCTCTGCACAGGCTGGCTGCAGAGAGCACTCGTGCCCGGTATTAATCATGCTCACTGTCTCCCCACAGAAAACCGAGTAGAAGGGGAAAGAAGTAGTCCCTGCCCTGACAGCATAGCCCTTGTCTCTGCAAATCCCTTCATTTCTAAAGTTAGGGTCCAGTGTGGCTTGGACAGGCTGTCCACCTGACGGAACTCTGCTTGTGAGTTGCTCGGATTTTGGCTATGAATGTTTGCTGTCTTTGCCCCCGGGGCATTTAATTACACACTTCAGCAATTTTAGCATATGGCATGATTACTGAGTCATGTAATTCCTCATGTTGCTGGGACTCTAGCTGCATAAAATCCTCTATACGCAAGCAGGAACCCACCTGGGTGAATTATTTAGGGTTGTGCCTTTTCTTATATTCCCTTTAAATGGTAGCCAGAGATGTCACCGTTGCAGTGTGTGGTTGGGTTTTAAAGAGAAGTCTCTGTTCTCGTGCAGAGTGGAGTTATTGCAAAGGGCAGCTCTCGCCGCCGGCTGTGCTGCGGCTCCCCGGGGGCAGCCCAGAGGTGGCTGTGGGAAGATGCTGGAGCCACTCACACATCCCTCACTTTCTCGGAGGTCGTGCGAAGCCGGAAGAAAATGCAGTCTCATTCCCAGTCGCTGGATTGCAGCCCCTCAGTTCCCACAGCGACCGATCGGGAGGGTTAACGGCATGGATTGTCCCTCCCTGCGGTAGGAGCGGGCAGGAGCAGGCAGGAGGAGAGGAGAAGGGCGGTGGATGGAATGGGCAGCCCTCACCCGAAGGGTGGCCTGGAAGGCTGCCCAGGAGCAGCTGCTGGCAGGCGTTGCGGGCCTGAAGGGCCAGCTTTGATCTGCAATTAAAGACCAGAGAAAGAGAAAGTAAAACTTAAACTTTTTTTTTTATTATTATTATTTTTTGGAGCGTCAGGGGTTTGTGCTGCCTGCCTGACCGGCAGCAGGGCGTGGAGGCTGGGATAGGGGTGCTCCCGTATTCCCCATCTCCTCTCACCATCCCCCTGGGGAGATATTTCTGCCCAGCAGACAGCCCGTCAAATACAGAAGTGCAATTTGATGGGGCTGCAATCAACACTTTATTGGCGTAGGTGGGAATATCCTCATCGGAAAGTNTTATTGGCGTAGGTGGGAATATCCTCATCAGAAAGTGGGATTTGGGGAGATAGGAGATGCGGCTACATTGCGAAGTTCCCCCTAACCCATCATCCTACATAACTACGAGCAGAAAAATCCTCTTTTCCTCCACAACAGCTTTATTTGATCCCGGACAGCAGACNTTGGGGAGATAGGAGATGCGGCTACATTGCAAAGCTCCCCCTAACCCATCATCCTACATAACTATGAGCAGAAAAATCCTCTTTTCCTCCACAACAGCTTCATTTGATCCCGGACAGCAGACGCCTTGCATCTGCTCATGCCCTTAAGCAGCTTCCTTACAGCATCCCCTTTCTCCTGCTGCTGCCTGTATTTTTTTTCCATGTGTCCTGGGAGCAGTACTGGACTCCAGGCAGGATCTGCTGCTGCTCTGTGGGCACGTGGGAGAGGAAAAGCAAACAGCGAGATGCAAGCGTGAAGGTTTTTTCCCATGCCTCGGCGTTTCCTGCCCCGGCGATGCTGCTGCTCACGGGGAAAAGCGTATGTTGCAGAGCCGCAGGGTGGGGGGAGATGCTGTGATGGGGTAAAAGCTTCAGTCCTTCTCCTGTTCTCCTGGCTGTGAAGATTTGGGACCTACGCTGTCCTCCAGCCTGAGCAGAGGAGCAGAGATCATCGGAGCTGGTGCTGGTGGGAGCTGGGAGTGCGGGGAGGAGGATGTGGTCCCGGAGCTGGGAGGAGGCAGCTCTGGGAGGAAGCTCTCCAAAATTAATGACTACTCCCTCCATTACCCGCCCTGAGGCTGTGCAAGATGAAGAAATTCCCTTCAGGTCTTTTTTTTTTCTTTTCCCCGGAGGCTGGTCGGGATCACACCCAAAATCCTCAAAGAGCTTTGTGTTAATTATTCACCTGTTTTGGAAAACGAAGTCTGCGGAGCATCCTGTCCTGCGGCAGTTTCCATGCCCGCATCCCGTCTCGCTCCTCAGGGACGAGGGACGCCGGGAAATTGGGACCGCTCTTGCATAGGGTAAGGGTGGTCCCGTCCTGGGGAGCTTGTGGAGCCGGGGGAGGAGGGCTGGGATGTGGAGAGCCCCGTGAGGCCGACAGGCTGCTTCCTCTCCCTGCCCCAAAATAACAAGGTGCCCGAGGCTGCGTGACTGCTGGGGAGGCCATAGCCAGTCTTCCTTCCTTCAGCCTCCAGCCACCCAGCGCAACCCGAGAGGAGGTGACGGTGGCATTTGGGAGCAGCATGATGCAAGCCGGGCCCGAGCAAGGCGACACCATCCAGCAGAGTAGACGCCGAATATGACCCTACCTTTTTTTTTTTTCTTTATAAATGCTCTCCGCTCCAGTACAGAACGTCCCCTGACTTCTAAAGTATTTGTAATATTTCCACGCCCTCCCTTGCCAAAAAAACTTCTATAAAAAGCTGCTGTTTTGTTTTGGGTTTTTTTTTTTTTTTGCAAAACTGAAACCCTCTGGTACTCCGAGATGCGCGGCGTTCCCAGGGCTCTGCCCGTGCCGGTTAGCCCGCGGTGCCGAAGCGCTGGCACGGTTGCTTTCCAGGAGGCAGAGCTTTCTGGAGCAACTCCTCGCCATTGCAAACCCCCATTGCAAACTGCTTTAAACCTTTTTTAGTTCCTTCGTGCCCCTCTGGAAAATGAAGTAGCGTTTTTCCTGAAATAGTGGGGCTGAGACGGAGTCCTGGTAGCTGGATGTGAGCATCTCAGGGGCTGTTTGGGGGGTGACACCAGCGTCTCATGATGCAGTCTCCGGATGCTTCATAGCACCACAAAGATGCTTGGAGATGACGTTTGTGTACCGGCACAGAGACAGAGATGGTGAAATACTGAGGAAGGGTTTGCTGCCTNGAGTCCTGGTAGCTGGATGTGAGCATCTCAGGGGCTGTTTGGGGGGTGACACCAGCGTCTCATGATGCAGTCTCCGGATGCTTCATAGCACCGCAAAGATGCTTGGAGATGACGTTTGTGTACCGGCGCAGAGACAGAGATGGTGAAATACTGAGGAAGGGTTTGCTGCCTTTTGCTGCCACGAGCAGAGAGGTTTGGCAGTAGCGCAGCTATTTCTAAATATGTCTAGGGGATGGGTGTGGAAGGAAATCTTACCATTTAGAGAGTCGGCCAAATTGCAATGTACTCAGCTTTTTAAATTGCAAGGCGCAAGTGTACAGCTGCCAACTTCTTCATTTTGCTATTTTCCTCTTTCATTGCTTGTCTGTGTTCATTTGCGGCTGTTGCGTAGGATCCAGACGGACACCAGAAACTGGACTGTAAGGGAAATAACGAGATTTAATTGCGAAGTAACTGAAATGGACAAAAATACTCCCCTTTCTCCCCTCCCTCCCCACACCGGTCCCTGTTCTGCCTGTTGAGTAGCATCAGGTTGTATGTCACCGTGTGAGTCAGTGAATTTTTTCATCCTTACTCTGCTGTTGACAAAGACCCTTTAAATAGACTTTCATCCTGAAGACATCAGGAGATGCTGGCAAGCCCAGTGCCACTGCCTTCCTTAAGATTATTCTGATTGCTCTTTATGGTCCGGATGCAGAGGGTGTAAGTGGGGTTTTTTTCTCTTGTTTGTGGTGCTTAATTTAATTGAGTTTAATTTGACTTAACTGCCATTGAGACACTTCAGGGGCAAGGCTGGAAGTGCTGTCTGTGCTCTGAGAGGCGTCTGGATAACTAGGGTCCGGGGATTTCGTCCCACTTGCGGATAAAAACATCCAAACATTCAGCATTTGTTGATTCTGTCTCTCCCGATGGCCATTTTTATTACCCTTCCAATAATGCTTGGCCCCATTGCTGCTGGCTGCCTCCTCCCAGGTCCCTCCCGGCCGATGGTGCCTGATGTCGGCTCTGGGTACCGCTTGTGCAGACAGCGTTTGCGAGCAGTGGTCGCGCCACTGCACACCCCACTGACCTCAGTTGTCAGGTGGTTTTGCAGATTGCTGCTGTGGTGGCAAGTCAGTAAGTCAACAGGCGCTTAGGTTTTCCGTGCTGGATTTGGGAAGGCTCTGGCAAAACCCCTGCTGGGGTCAGCCCCAGTTTGGGCTGTGCCCGTGGTGGTGCTTGTTGAGCATCTCAGGAGGCTTTGCGGGATGTCCTGACATAGCTGCATGGCCCGGGGCATGAAGTGGAGAACTTGGCTTTTACCCAAATAAATATTTAAGCAACCAGGCAGCTGAAGAACCCATAATAAAATGTTCTGAATGTAGGCGGGTGTACAAACCTTGTAAACTGTGCTAAGGGGCTGAGGACCTGCTCCCCTGTCAGATACTGCCCAGCGTCCAGTACAACCACGGTCTTATCTCTAGACACTTCAGAAGTTATATAAGTCTTTTCTGTTGTTTTTTTTTTGCCTCTGGTCTGTTTTGCAAAACTTTATCTCGGGTGAATTTATGCTGAAGGCGAGTCGGATTCTTAATTCTGGAAACTCACACCGTGAAACACGATCCATAGAATTCACTCATTCCAAAGAAAAATAATTTTTTTTTTGTTTTGTCTGAAATGGGAGAGAAATGGCATTTGAGGTCTCATTTTTCTAAGGATCGTCATGGCAATGCGCAAAGGCTGTTATTTTTATGAGTCATTGCTTCGAGACAGCAGTGATCCAGTGCAGAGATGTCCCACTTCAAAACACATTTTCTGACAGAGGGTAACTGGATCAGCATTAAAGAGAGGATTTCCCCTGAACGCTGTCTGTGCTACAAGTGAAATTACGGAGTTTTTCTGCTTCAAGAGGTAACCAGATGAACCAGCCCTCTGGGCTTTTAAGGGAGCCAGAAATCAGATGGAAAAATGGATGCTGAGAGCGCTGCTTTGGAGCATTAGTTTTCCTTATGTATCAAAACTGAGTATTGAAACTAGTGTGATTTCCCATAATTTTAATTTTTGGAGAAATTGGTACATACTCAGACAGCGCTTCCAGTCAAAGACACCGTGTTGCGTATGTACGTGATGCAAGAAAACCACAAATCTGATTTCTCACGGGAGTAAGAGCCCATCCCTCGGAGCACCGAAATCATCGCTGTGTGTCCCTCGACCCCTTGGTGAGCTTCTTGGTGGGGTCTGGGGACCCCACATCTCGGATGGGGACAAAGCAGCAAAATCACCCCCTTCCTCCACACCGAGACACATGGATTTCCGTCCCACCTCTGATCACACCTGCTTTCCCATCGCGATACACCGTGGTGGTTAAAGATGCAGCAGCTGCAAGATTTACTTGGTGTATTCGGTGCAAAAGAGCATAAAGTGTGAATTTTACGCCCTGCAAGGCAGATGTTTTTCTTTAAAGCCAGTTTTCTAGGGGCAGCCAGTGTGGTGTCCTGTGAAACAGGAGGATTTCATCCCAGCTCTGCTGTTCGTCTCCAGGTGGGAGATGAATGGGCACAGCTGGGCCTGGGGGAGCTGTGCAGGGGCTGGATGAGAAACGAGGGGGGAAAAAAGGCCATGGATTTGTCTTCAAGAGACCGTACTTGTGTCCGGGAGACAGCACAGGCGCAAGTAGGCTCTTGCAGGCAGATGGAAAAGAAGACACTGTAGGGAGTAAAATATCTTTGTCCAACAGTTGGAAAAATTTTTCTTGGAGGTTGAAAGTCGCCTTCCCGGTCGCGTTTTTGGAATGCCACCTGTGAAATGCATGCATGTGTGCTCCTCTCGCCAAAGGGCATTTCCCTCACTTGATAAAATCATACAGTCACAGAATGGTTTGGGTGGGAAGGACCTTTCCAAGGCCATGCAGTCCACCCCCCTGGCATGAGCAGGGACATCTTCAACCCGATCAGGCAGCTCAGAGCCCCGTCCAACCTGACCGTGAATGTTCCCAGGGATGGGGCATCAACCGCCTCTTTGGGCAACAAATCCCCTACGTTTGACAAAGCCCTTTTGCTAGGACATGGGCATGGAGCTGTAGCAAACGTTAGGGCTCAGCCGTGGCTGCAGCTGGTCCAGCGTGGGCTGGAGGAGATGCCAAAATACAGATGGTTCCCGATTGGATCCACCTGAAAAAATGGTTTTGGGGCAGATTTTGGTCAGCGCTGTCCCCTCCGTATGGAGCATGCCGCGTATCATCACAGGTGGTTTAAGCTGACGGCAACACTGGGGACGCTCGGTAAGAGGCTGGATAGCTGGATTTTCACACGCTTACACAATAAATAGAAATAAAATGCTAAAAGGATCATTTACAGTAATTTCTAGTAGACATTGCCAATGCCGTCTGTTGCGCGTGTACAGACAAGGAGTCTCCCAAAGCAAACACAGCCCCGACCAACGCATCAATTGAAGAGTCAACACGTTAGCCGTGTTCAGGAGGCCACTTCTCCTGGTCACCCGCATTTCACTGACCCTTTTTCCTTCAAAGTGACCTTTGGCAGGAGCAGCTTGGCTTCAGCTGGAAAATGTGGATGAAATAGTTAACGGAGGGTTTCGAGTGGGAATTTGGGGCTGAAGGCAAAGCCTGGCGAGATGTTTCACCCCAGGTGAATGACTCTGGCAAATGGGCTCCTCCGGGTGCAGTGGGACTTAGTGAAAAGCGTAAACCTATACAAAGGACTTTTTTTTAATTTTTTTTGCACCGCTTGGATATTTTAAGGATCTTTCTCTTGCTCTTATGGCCAGAAAAGAGGGGCTAGGGCTCTGGAGCGGTTCCTTGCCCAGTTTCCAGTTAAGTATGAGGCCTTACACCCTGGGATAGTCTGCTTTAGCTACAGTAACTAAACATCATGTTTGCCAAGCCCGGCTCCATTCAAAACACACTTTAAGACACTTTGTACCCTTATTAATCATAAGCAGCGGCAAACTTGTTTTTTCACCAGCAGTTTCCCGAAAAACGTGCAAAGTTGCCTCTCACTTTTTCTCTAATTCTGGGGTGGGAAGTAAAACAACGTCACACTCTCGCTGCTTCTCTGCTCTCTGCTTTTTAGTACGGTGGGCTTTATTTTTAATTTCCCCTGCAACCCTCCGCTGGCTGCGGTGGCTTTGTGAGGTCTCTGAGACGACGGTATGTCCAGCGGACCGCTGCTCGGGAGAAATTTGCGGTTTATCAATGGGAAGCGCGCTCTGCTGTAGGGGAGCAGGGACGCGCCGGCATCGCGAGGATGCGTGCCGTGCCCCTGCGCTGTGTTCGAAGCAGCTGCTGAAAACTTGCCCGTGTCCTTTGCAGTCCGACGATAGCGTCACGAACAACTGAGGGACTACAAAAAGTCGCTTTGAAATCAGATGGTCAAGCTTTGGGCTGTCTCCAACGGATTGCTTTCAGGAGCCAAGCTTGGCCCGGAGCCCTTCTCTTGGCCTCTCTGAATGGTTTCAGCTGAGCGGCTGTATCAATTGCTAATGCACCATAAATAAACATCAGACTATAAACCTTGCTAGCAAAATACCAGGGGAACTCCTCATTTTAGGCTGTGCTGCGTGTTGTCCCTTGCGCGTGACCCTGGTTGGCCCAGCAGATTTTTTCTTCGTGAGGTAAGCTGGCTGTGATAAATGGGAATGCAAATAGCTGCCGGCGTACGTACGCTAGGTATTTATTGCTAGAAATGGTCAAAAAGTTGTGCGGTGAAACTAACTGTTGGTTAGTGGGCGCGGGGATGGAGCTTAGCATGATGATACGTCCGTAGTAGTAATAAATCAGCGTTAATTTAAAGCTTAAATTAAATGACGCGTGATATATAAATAAGTATATATATAAATACTATATAAGTAAATATATAAATCAAAATAAAGCTTAAAGCTGTGCCAGATGATAGTTTGGGATGGGAGACCTGTTATATGAGAGCTGGTTAAATCCAGAGGTGCCCAGCCTCTGGATTCGGGAATGCCAGGACTAGCGGGATCCGTCCGCGGAGGTTACCTAAATTCAAATCCTGCAAATGTGACAGGCGCGGCGGGGTTGGTGGTGGTGCACAGGCTGTTACTTAACATAGCAGGGGGAAAACAAAAGGGGGAGAAGCACAGTTTGATATTTGAAATAGCATCACAGGAAGGCTGTCGCGGTGTCCGTCCTGCCCAGGAGGGGACAGCCCGTGGTGCTCACCGTGTCTGCAGAGAGAGAGGACGAAGCCCAGGGATGTGACCTGTCAGGGAAACCGTGCTTTAGTAAATATTTAAAAAAAAAAGAAAAAAACCAATTTTTGGAACGTACTGTTTGTGATGGCAGCCATCCCCTGACAAATGTGGGAAAGCCCTTCTAGTTAACCGGCTCGCGGCGTGTCGCCGGACGGGGCGTGGGGGGAGCAGAGCTCGCCTCCAGCCTGACATTGCCTGGCTTGTTTGCAGTAAGGAAGGACGCTGGCGTGGGCAGGCTTGAGTCGGGGCAGGCACATCTGCCGTGGGGATGCATCGCGCTGGGGTCACATGCTGGGGGCCAAATTCCAGGTTTTAATTATATTAAGTATATTCTCGTGGCTGGGAGGGTACAGCAAACTCCCACTGCTGCCAGCGTGGTGGCGGCTGTGCGGGGGGGCACTAGGGTGAGATACGAACGCTGTAACCTCTCCTCGTTAGGATCGTGACTTTCTGTCTTGTTCAGCATTCCTCTTGGTGGGAAAATACAGCCTGGCTGCAATGCAGCCGGCACTGGCTCTGTCTCCTGGTCTCCCTTGCAGCGGCAGCTGCAGGCTTCCATGTGGACAGGACCGGTGGCTGCTTTCCTTAGGGCATCCCGCAGCCGAAGCTTTGCGCGTCTCCCTGCAGCTGAGCATTTTCGGGCAAGACTTGCAAAAAACAGAGCCAGAAACGACACAGGGCCTTGAACATGGGCAACCAGCCGGGGAGGAAAGCTCTGAAACTCTTCCTTCCAGGCTCAAGCATGACCCACCAGCTCCTTTTTTCTCATCCAAGCCGTATTTCAGAGCTCTCCAACCTTTTTGCAGCCTTTCGTCATTGCAGTAGGATGGCTCTGTGCCCAGGTGAATGCTTCTCCAGGTCAGTTCCCATATATCGACTGAGGACAGTGTAGAGTAGATGGAGGGGGGTTTTTTTTCTCCCCTCTTGGTTTTTGCAGCGCAGGCCGGAGACTCCTGGCTCCCCTCCAGTCCCGCGGTGGTTTCGGTGGCACGATGGACAGTGGCTCCGCGTTCCCAGAAAGCTCCTTCCCGCTTGGAGGCGACTGCAGCAGTCATAAGCAAACCCGAAGTATCGCCTTTGTAGGAAATGGCCCTAAAATTCTCTTTTTCATTACCTCCCCGCCATGCTCCCGTGGCCTAAACAGCAAACACACTGTGGTGCTCTTCATTTTAAATAGCACGGTTTTAAAATTATTCAGGCTGGTTCTGGGCAGAGGAGTGGGAGAAGCCAGAGTTTTGCTGTGCAAGGAAAGACTTTGGCCAAGACCTCTTTAAAAAGTTGGTGCCTTTCAATATAGGCCCTCAAATTTCCAGTCTGATAAGTAAATAAATGGCTTGATTCTTGAATTGCTCCTATGGAAGTGAGAGTATCTGACCTGTTACCTGCATGCCTAAACGGGGTTTGCATGCTGATTAATGTATATATTTAGATTTATATTTATATTTGTATTTAGATTTAGATTTAGATTTGTATTTATGTTGAAGATAATGGGTGGGAATGGTACTAGGCTCTGTCGTAGGGTCTAGCAGTGCTTGTGTTTGCGTTTGAGTGGCTGTGCCTGGGAGATTCTGCCTTTTACCCAAAAGCTATGTTACCTCTCCAGCCAAGTGCTTGTTTCTGACAGCCTTGCAGGGAAAATGGTCTCCACTTGATTTTCAACCATTGCAAAGGAGGAAAATCAGCCAAGGGAGGTATTGCACATTGCTGGATGTTGTTCCTAAAGGACGGATGATCACTTTTTTCCCCTTTTTTTTCCATCCTGCCTTTGTAAAAGTGGTCCGTTTTCTCCCCAGACATCAGGCATCCAGAAGAGCTCTCCCTTTTGAGGAAACCCAGAGATCCATCAAAGAAAAAAAAGAAGAAGTTGGATGATCAATGTGAAGACGACGCCTTTGAGCTGGAGGGTCCGCTGATCACACCGGGGTCTGGTGAGCCGGGGCTTGCTTTGTGAGGAAGGGCTTGCAGGGAAGGAGTCAGCAGGAGGCAAACAGATAATAAAATTGGGGGGGGGGGGGGGGGTGGAATGACATAGCGTTATCGGTCTGACCTAATTCCTTAAGGTCTGTGCAATAAACAAATTCCACAATTCATCCAAGGCTGCAGCACTCGGTCGCGGTCGCACACGCATGCCTGAAGCTGTCACGCATATGGGGGAGCAGAACAATGCCAGACTTTATAAAATAAAGCAGAAACCACGTGTGACCACTTTAACGCTCAGATTGTGTTTCTGAAAGGTTTTCTTACCCTGTTAAGAAAGGAGTTAAATGGAAAATCGTTCCTAATGTCAAATTCCAGGTGTGTTTTAGGCAGTGCCACCGTTCCGCTCCTTATTTACAGCCCAGCAAAACCAGTATTTTATTAATTGCGTTTGTGTTCCCTTACGTTAAGGGCGTAGCTATAGATTGCAATGCTAAAAAAATCCCTTTTTATTGCTTGCGGGGGTAGTTTGCCAGTCTGGCTTGCAGAAGCTGAGCAGAGCTACTGAGAGGATTGCTAACGAAATAGTAACATCGCTGATGGAGTAACGGCCCTTGTCACAGGCAGCAAATTGGTGCGTGGAAGCGGAGGGGTTTTTCAGCTCTGCTCCGTGGCTGCTGGAGGTCTGGTGTTTGAAGGCAAATGGCAGGAGCTTAAACCATAAAGTCGGTCAAGTGGGAGCACTTTAACCTAAATGGACTTGCGGAGAAAGCCGCAGCAATGCACACTGCCGGGAGGGCGAGACATGTCTGGCTGCCAGAGCTCTTGGTTTTAAATCCAATGATGAGAAGGAAGCAGGGCAGCTTTAATAATAATAATAAAAAAATCTCAGAATTCAGTAAACTTTTATTAATTGATCTTGAATTAACTGAAGTACGAGTGAAGGTCGTGCAGTGTGGTTAATGCCACTGGGGGCTCCGGGCTTGCAAGCAGAAAGGTTTTGGCTGCGCAGGGCACGGGTGAGGGCGACGATGCCCCGGAGCTGCCGTGCGTCCCGGGCTCCGCAGCAAACCATCAGCACGGGTCTGTGGGAAGGGAAAAATAATCATTCTTTTGCTCCAGTCTCGCACTTTCTCCTCTAAGTTACTTAAAAATACTTCTAGGCTAGTCCTCTCCCACTCCTGGCTCAGGGACTGTTCCCTGCATCGGGCAAGGCTCCAGTCAATTTTCATTTTCATTTGGCATTTTCATCTTCAAAGCCCGTAATGAGCCTTTGCAAAAGTCAGTGTTTGAGGAGAGCATCTCCGTTAAGTTAATAGGAAATACTTGGCTTGCTTTGGGGGAAATGTGCGCAGAAGATAGGTTTTTATTTTAATTATTTATTGGTCTTTCAGTGAGTCACTTTGAACCATCTTGCTGGTTCTGCTTTCCTTGTGAATGCGATTCCTTTCGCTGCAGGTTTAATTACTGCAGCTTACCTGCCACGTATAGATGCTGTTAGTGAAAAGTCATGCTTTTAATCTGAATAAACTGGTCCTAGCGTTGTTGCAATGTCAGTTTGTGTGTCAAACACTTCTGTAAAACGAGTTAATGTTTTGAGATCTGCTCATTTCGGTGCACGTAGATGCAATGGGCGTGTTTTGTCGCTGAGCACCCCGCGCTGGCAGCGAAAGTGCCACTGTAGGCAGAGCTGTCAGTACACCCACAGTAAATGTTGCCCAACACTTTCCATTAGAAAACCTGCGTTCACTTGTTTTTAAGTTAGCGAAACTTATAGCGATGTCAACTGGAACTTGCCATGACATTGCCTGCCTCGGGCAAATTTTTTGAGGGAATCTTCTTCTGAGATGTTTCAGACATTTGGAGAAGGTGATGAGGAGAACGTCAGAGAGAAAGCTTTGCTTCTCTGGAGCAGACACTCGAACGGAGGAATGTGGGGGGGATGTCCATGGGAAAACCTGCCCGATTTGGGGCAAGAAGTGGGATTTTCTTTTGTTGGTCCAGTTACTG
Organism: Steatornis caripensis; assembly: GCA_013398225.1. Taxonomy (NCBI): domain Eukaryota; kingdom Metazoa; phylum Chordata; class Aves; order Caprimulgiformes; family Steatornithidae; genus Steatornis; species Steatornis caripensis. The sequence continues at coordinate 67,178 of VZSC01014373.1, read as the reverse complement.
CTCAGCCCTGTCTGCTTGAGCCACAAGCTGGCACACTGCAAGGGCGGATGGGGAGGAGGCAAGAGCATTTTTTGGGATGCGGTTCACGGATGGTGATGGTGGTTTATTGTCGGCTCGTGTTGGATTGCTCTGCTCCAGCTTATAATGATCCGTGGGGAGAGCACTGCTCTTTCTGCTGCCTTTGTGATCATAGAATCATAGCATACCTCAGGTTGGAAGCAGCCGTAAGGATCATCGACTCCAGCTCCCAAAGTATAAGTACCTGGCAAGTCACCCCTGGCCTTCTCCTTGCAAGTGTTAGGCTCGAAGGTGGATATCTCCATCCCTTGACCATTTCTGCTGCTTTTTTTGCTCATGCCTGGTTTGCTGGGTCTGTCTTGGTGGCAGCCACCCGTGGTGCTTACTGGTCCCGCAGATCATTAATCCAGACCGGGATTCCAGCAAAACTAGCAGGAGCGTTAAAAGCATTCTGGTGTTTTTCTTATTTCATGGCAATGGATGGTTTTCACTTCTATTTTCTATCCTCGCAGGCAGTTTAGAATAACGTTTCTATATTGTTTTAATTTTCCTAACCAAGATGCGGCTGTCATTGGTATGACGTCGCTGAGCCAAACCGTTCTTCCTGCTCCTTGAGATACCCATCGTGAAAAAAACAAGTTTGGGAAGGCTTTTCCGCTGTTTTGGTCTTAGACTTTTCCAGACATCTAGCTCAGCTTTCTGTCATTTCTTGCACACCCGGGGAGGAGGGATCATTTGGAGTGAGGAGCTGGAGGGTGGCCCGAGGGGGTGGTTCAGGGCAGCAGCAGGAGGTGGCGGAGAAGACCTTGCTTGTGGCGTCTCAACGCCTTCAACACCGGTGATAGTGCTCTTGGAGGTGGAGTTTGGGGGCATCAAATTGCATGTCTGAGTAGGCTCACGATTTAAAAAGGACACAACCTATGCCCAAAAACCCAGTTCATTATTGGTCCTTCCAGCTATTGGTGCGCAGATTTATGCCCAGCAAATGATGCTGAGCTCCTTGCCCGGTGTACGTACGCAGTGGAGTTACTGACACTAGGATACAGGTGTTGAACCCCGCCTTATTTTGAAAATCTGGATTTTATATTCTTAACGTAAAAATCAGTGCTGTTGTGAGGCAAATAGGGACTGTTTAGCCCTACCTCACTGGGTCCCCATTCTTCTCTTCATGTTTGTAATTTTAAAAGGGTGGGGGGGGTTGAGTCTGTACGAGCTGTAAAGCTTTGAAAGGCCTGGCAGTAGCGTGTGCTTCAGGATCAGTTTTGCACCGAATCGCACCACTTGCTCGGCATATTAATACCAAATTTGTTTGGCCGTCTCAGCAAGCTTTTCCATCCATGAAACGCTGCGTTCCCGTGCCTGGTTGTTTCTTGTAACGTGAATAAAATAACCGCGGTGTCACTTTGGTTGCTTTGCCTGCCGAGTCCGCCGGCGCTGCTGCAAACACTCCGTTTGGGCGGTTAAACCTCACCTGTGCTATTCTGCCCTCTTCCAAAAATGCTCATTTTTTGGCTTCTGTCCTTCCCTACTCTCCCAGTGACTTTCTCTCGCCTTCTCACTTCCCTCCTTTCTTTCCCTCTCTATAGGCACCGATATTCTTTACATCGGCCCCGTCAAAGGTGAGCTCCACCTCAGTAGGACTTTTGCGCTCTGCCTCTGGTCTCTTTGGCTGCGCCCTTAGTTTATTTTCCTGCTCCTCTAAAACTTTTGACTTCCAAAATCTTTAAGCAACAGGTAATACCGGTAAGTTGGGGGCCGTTCATGTCCCAGGTGCTGCAGAAACGCAGCGGGCAGAAGTTTCCCGGCGTGGGAGACCTGCGCCTTTTCCCATGGATTTGGGCTGGAATGAGTTTTCCATCAGTTTTGCTCTCAGAGAAGAGATGAGAGAGAGGGGCAGCTTTTCATGGGAAAACAAGCAGCGCAGTGTTTTCCCATTGCGGAAAAAAAAAACGGTAAAAGAAAGGGAAGGTTTTTCATCCGCTGGCTTTGGGTTTATTGTCTGAGTTGACCTGGTTGGGAGCAGGCAGGGCTTGGCCGTGAGCTAACTCCTGGCTTTTATTCCTCTTAATGGTAGGAAACATATATTCAAGCCCAGGACTGTATAGCAAAACGATGACACCGACCTACGACGCACACGACGGCAGTCCCCTGTCACCCACTTCAGCCTGGTTCGGTGACAGCGCCTTGTCGGAGGGGAACCCAGGCATCCTGGCCGTGAGCCAGCCCGTCACCTCCCCGGAGTCCTTAGCAAAAATGTACAAGCCACAGGCGCTGCTTGATAAAGCCAAAATCAACCAAGGGTGAGTTAAGGATTTGTTTTTCTGCTCTTTTCTCCTTTTTTTTTCTTTCAATACGCAGCTTTAAACTACATTCTCGAAAGCATCATCGCGACTTCGCTGGAGATTTTTTTGTGTGTGTTATCCCGTGTTGACAATTTACAGATGGCTGGATTCGTCTCGATCTCTCATGGAGCAGGAGGTGAAAGAAAACGAGGCTTTGCTGCTCCGGTTCAAGTACTACAGCTTTTTTGACCTGAATCCAAAGGTACAAAGCTATTTATTTTATTTGCATCTTGCAGGCAAGGGCTTTAAGCAAAGGATACCTTTATCTCTAATGTGCTTTTGTGGTGGTGAATCCTCCACCGCTTTGGAAATTGGGCATGCAGGCATCAAACCGGGGTTTCCCTGCTCCCGCGTTCCGGTTTGCTAATGCTTAAGTATGACTAGAGATGCCCTAAGGGTTGCTGAGAGCCACTCCTGCTTCAGTGGCAGAGGCTTTTCCATCTCGAATTGAAGCGTTGCATTGACGTGAAAGATGAAGTGGTTTGTCTTGAACTGGGCTCGTACCTTTTACAACCGGTCTGTGTTTTTGCGCTGTGCCGTAGTACGACGCGATCAGGATCAACCAGCTGTACGAGCAGTCCAAATGGGCTATTCTGCTGGAGGAGATCGAGTGCACGGAGGAAGAAATGATGATGTTTGCGGCGCTGCAGGTAGGAGACAGCCTGAGACGCTTACTGTTGTCGTTAAACTTGATTTTAGAAGCTTTGCGGACTTATCTGTTAATGAACATTGATTAACATGATAAGTGAAACCTGCTGTAATGGGTGTTTTAAGCCTCACCTTGTCTTTGGTGGGAGCTTGGACTTCTCATGCTAGTAGAAGTCAGATCATTTCCCGTCTCCTAATCCTCACTTGAGCTTCTTGGGTAATTCAAATATTTGCTGCAGATTACTTCTCATGAAAAGGAACTTGGCCTTCTTTTACCAAACACGTTTATGTCTATCTTAACTTTTAGTTTTGCCCTTCTTACAACATGCCAGTGAGTACACTAGGTTACTGAACTATGCATTTCTGGCACTCTGCCCCACAGGCAGCTGATGATAATCTGTGGGTTTCCCAGAACTATTTATTTATCTGTTTTTTGAAACACTCTGTGTGATTTGGCATAAATACTACACCTGCTATTGACTTCTGTAAGACGGATGGCAGGCCGTTTACTACATGTGGTCTGGCGCACCTCATTGCTGTAGGATGCAGAAACATCCCCAGCGAGAGCGCGGGTGTCTGCTCCTAGGGCCCCTCCTAGGAAAAACAGAGTGAAAACAGAAGTATAAAGACTCAGTTTACTTCTCCAAGCAGTCCAAAGTGGGTTGGGCATGGTCCTTAGTGTGAGAATTTATGGACGTTTTGGTTTCCTGGGGTAAAAAAGAGATGTAATGTGTCCTTCCAAACCGTGAGGATTGGCTGATACGGCAGAGGGTTGTGCTGCTGTACAGAGGGTCCTCAGTAGGCTGGAGAAATGGCCCAACATGAACCTCGTGAAGTTCAACAAGGAGAGGTGCAAAGTCCTGCCCATAGGGAGGAACAACTCCAGGCACCAGTGTGTTCTGGGGGCCACCCTGCTGGGAAGCAGCTTGGCAGAAAAGGACCTGGGGGTGCTGGTGGATACCAGGTTGAACGTGAGGCAGCAATGGCCCTCGGGGCCAGGAAGGCCGAGGGTGTCCTGGGGTGCATTGAGAAGAGCATGGGCAGCAGGTCGAGGGAGGGGATCCTGCACCTCTGCTCTGCCCTGGGGAGGGCACATCTGCAGTGCTGGGGCCAGCGCTGGGCCCCCCAGTTCAAGAGAGACAGGGAACGACTGGAGAGACCCCAGTGGAGGGCAGCGAGGATGATGAGGGCACTGGAGCATCTGTGCTGTGAGGAGAGGCTGAGAGCCCTGGGGCTGTTCAGCCTGGAGAGGAGAA
>VZSC01014373.1:44091-62851 GCA_013398225.1 Steatornis caripensis | reverse complement strand
CAGGCTGCCCAGAGAGGCTGTGGAGTCTCCTTCTGCGGAGAGATTCAACCCCGCCTGGACACGTCCCTGTGCCCCCTGCTCTGGGGGCACCTGCTTTAGCCGGGGTGGTGGGGCTGGATCTCCAGAGGGCCCTGCCAGCCCCTGCTGTGCTGGGATTCTGTGACATGGGAGAGAGTCCAATGAAGGGCCGTGAGGATGATGAAGGTCCTGAAGCATCTCTCCTTTGAGGAAAGGCTGAGGGAGCCAGAACTTCCAGCCTGGAGAAGAGGAGGCTCAGGGGGATCTTAGTAATATATAGAAATACCTGATGGGAGGCTGTAAAGGAGATGGAGCCAGGCTCTTCTCAGTGGTGCCCAGTGACAGGACCAGAGACAATGGGCACAGACTGCAATGCAGGAGGCTCCCTCTGAACAAGAGGAAACACTTTTTTACCCTGAGGGTGACCGAGCCCTGGCACAGGTTGCCCACCGAGGTTGTGCAGTCTCCATGCTTGGAGATACTCAAAAGCCAGCAGGACACGGTCCTGGGCAACGGCTGTGGGTGGCCCTGCTTGAGCAGAGGGCAGGACCAGGTGACCTCCAGAGGTCCCTTCCAACCTCGACCAGTCTGCGAGGCTCTGAAAAGAGTAGTTCTGCCCTGCGGGGCCCAGGGATTGTACCACTGCCTCCTTGGACTGAAAACGGCCAGGCCGGTCATTCCTGATGTGATTGCGCTTAGGTCTCAGCACTCACCGGGCTCTGCTCCCGCAGAAGGTACGGCTCCGGTTTTCCACTGCGCTTCCCAAGCACGGTGGCTGTGTGGTGACAAGGCTGCGGCATCTGGCAGATCACCAGAGCATCCCGGTGAAATGCTGTGCCTTGCCTTTCAGTACCACATCAATAAGCTGTCCATCATGTCCTCGGAAAACCACCTGAACAACAGCGACAAGGAGGTGGATGAGGTGGATGCTGCGCTCTCGGATCTGGAAATTACTTTGGAGGGCGGCAAAACGTCGACGATCCTGGTAAGAGCTGCGAGCACGCAGTGGCAGGGTAGCTTGTGCCTCCCCTCCTCGCCTCGCAGGAGGCAGGAATAATCATCCCGAGCTGGGAATTTTTTCTGCCATCCAACCTTTTTTATTTCATTCCTCTCTCTTTTTTCCTATTTCTGCTCTTACAGTGTGAGAAAGGTACCCACAGCCCAGTGAAGCCACACAAAACAGAGACCCCAATAATGTTTTCTTAGAAGTAGGGTTCTTTTTAAATATCAAGGGGTAGTTCTGGTGGGAGGGGTCCCCGGGCAGTGTCCGACACGGGGCCAGCCCCGAGCTGGCGCTCGCCTCTGAGCCCAAAGCGGCATAAAAACCTCTTTGAGAACATCCACATATTGAACCAAAGGCTTCATTTAAGCTGTAAGACCACCTTCTGGTTTTTAGGGTGCTTGCAGTTAATTGAGCGGGGAGAGCTCGGCCCATCCAGCGTGCCCAGCTCTGCGTTGCTGCAGAAGTCAAGTGCAATATTGCTTTTTTCCTGCTGGGACTGTAAGACCGAATGGTGTTGGAGAAGTCCCAGAGGAGCCAGGATCTTACTGACCTCCCCCCCAGCCCCTGCCCCAAGCCACCTTCCTGGTGAAATAATGGAAAACACAGATAAAATTAATTTGGTTTCTGTCCTCGCTACCGATTTTCCGAAATACTGAATTCTTCACGCTGAGGTTTCTCTTCCACCGTTTCTAATTCCTGGCAACATTTGACAGTACCTAAAACAGCTGCCGTGATTTTCAGAAATAACTTACACTTACGAAGCCCTGTTTTTATTAGACTGGGTTTTAGTCTGGAGTGAGCTATAACTGTGTTTCAGATGATTTCTTTTTTTTTTTTTAACACTAGCTTTTCACCTTTAAAAATGTAAAGCCCAAGAACTTAACCGCAGAAGAAGGACTAGGTCCCGTCAGACTTGGCACAGCGCAGCTTTTCCAGGCATAGTGCACGTTTATACCGTCCCTGAGTTTTATTTTAAGTTGTTTCAAACCCTAAAATCCCTGAAATTTTCCAGTCTCACAGTTCATAGGATTTTTTTAAGTGCTTACAAAGGGTCTTTTTGAAGTTAACGTCTATACTTAGCCCGCTTTACTAGCATTAATAATGGCAGAGATTTATAATATTAACCAGTTGCCGCAGGGAGAGCAGCACTGCTTAGTTGCCACAGAAATAATGAGATCTTTTATAATTTCTTTGCAAAACCAGATTTGAAGCACAGTGCTAAGGAACAGTCCCTGCCAGACAGGAGCAAAGACGACAGTGATTCATCAAAAAAACTCCGTCCCTTTCCGTAGGAGTTGCTAGCAGTAGCCATTTCCAGATGCATTCGAGTAATTGAATATGGATAATGGGCAATTACTGGATTGTTTGTTTAGATTCCGCATTTTTTTCCCCGTGGTATCTATAAACAGCATTGCTCGTTGCAGACACAAAGTAAACTGTCTTGCTACTGGAGGCTCTTGGAGCGGTCTTTGCTTTTTCTGTCCTTCGAAAACCTTTTAGTTGGAGCGAGTGGGACTTGCAAGCGGCACCCCCTATATTTTTCTCCGGCAGAATGGGAAGATAAACTCAATATTCAAAAAGGTGGGGGGGAAAAAACCTTTCTAGACTGTCAGAAAGCCCTTCCCCAGTCCTCCGTGGAGGTGCAGAGCAGCATCTTTTCCTTTTATTTGGAGCATAAAGAAATAACTACAGGAGGAGAAAAATCCCTGTGTGAACACGAGCCGGTGTGACCGCCGGCGACCTCGCGGGTGGGAATTGGCTCCAGCGGCAGCAGGAATTCCTCAAAGAAAAATAAAACCTTGTCCTCTGGTTTCCAAGCAGCACTTCTGTGCAATAGATTTTTCTCCGCTTGCTTCTCCCGTGAAGCAGCTGAGGCTTTCTCAGGAGCATTTTCATAATCCCCGAGGCCCCAGTGTTGGCCGGTGAAGGTGCCACCGGCTTCGTCCCCTGCACAGCATCCTTTCCCTTCCCGATCCACCACCCTGCTCCGCTCCGGCAGGCGGGTGAATGGGATAATCTTTTCTTTTCAGGGTGACATCACTTCCATCCCAGAGCTCGCCGACTACATTAAAGTCTTCAAGTAAGTGCTGATGGGAAGAGGTGCTTGTGAAACTGGTAACATCTATGAATAATTCATGGTCCTACTGCCTAATATCCCTTTTTTTTTAATCTCCTGGCCTTAAGATCTTGCTGCACATCGCTACGTTGCCTCGTGTGAAAAGCAACCAAGCAGTCGCCGCGTAATCCCACAGCTGAGCATCCATGCTCTCTTGCTATTAAAACGTTTTACTCCTTTATCCTGCACGTGGCACAGTTGCTACGTGTTTCGCACTGTTCCAAAACAGCCCGTTCAATATCGAAGTTGGTCTTAAATATAAAACCCAGGGTGTTTTCCCACTATGGGGACCCCAGCAGGTACGCATCCCTCTGGGAGAGCTGGGAGAGGCACGTGCTGCATCCCGTAGCCATCACGTGCCGGGATATTTCCGTAACGCAGTTAACGCCCAGGGGATAATCAAGCCATCCTAAAATGAGGAGTGAAACCTAGAAACCTTGCTCAAATACTTCTCCTGGTTTGCAAGAAGCTGGATGAATTACAAACAGCCGGGTTCCCGATCTGTCTGCTCTCTCCTTGCCAAACGGAGCAGGTTAAGCTGACTCTGCTCCTCTTCCAGCTCGCTCAGGGTTTAGGGGGATTTTTTTTATTTTGCTTTGACTTGGACGGTGGTACGTGGAAACCGGGAACGGCAGCGTCTGGACTTTGAGTAACATTTTGGCAGCCGCGACCGTCTTTTGCAATTTATTGCCTGCTGTGGCGAGGGTTACGGTGAAAGTTCTGGAAACTGGAATTAACGATGAGATTTCACAGCGTAGCTATAGGGTATACAAGAAAAGCAGGAGGCGGCGAAACAGCTCTGCAACAAGCCTTTATTTTATTAATTGTTCGGTTCTGAAGCCAGAACCTGCCACTTCTGTTCTGAAAGACTCTTTCTCCCTCTCCGACGGCGGATTAATAAGGTCTCCGCGTCCGTCTGGGCTTGCGCTCTGTCTTAATTGGGGCAAAGTTTCAGGGCTGCAGCCTGTGCCCTGCATCCGAGCGGGTGTTTTTCCCCCCTCCTTGAACGAACAAAAAACGTACTCTTTCCTTTAATGTGCTTATTTGCCAATAAAATTAGGCACGGCTCGGGGAGCTAATTGCTTGCAAATTGGAGCGCCAGTTGGTGGGGCAGGAGATGGAGCAGTGAGAAGCTGCCAGTTCCCTCCCCTCGCCCGGTGCAAGCCTGAACCCTGACGCTGGGATGCGAGGCTGGCCTGCCGCGGCGGCGAAGTGCAGAATTGCTGTTTGCTCCTAAAAATTAGGGCCAAGGCGACATTTTACTGCCAGAAACCCAACATAAATGACGCGATGTTAGGAGCTGGCCCAGCTTTGGATGTGCCTCTTGCCACACTTCCTTGGGCAGGAGCTGCAACGTATGGCCCTAGTATGCCTTAAATATAAGTCCTGTGTATATGTCCTAATACATGCTTGGTGTCGCTGCAGAGACTCAGGATGTTTCTCTCTCCCCTGCCAGCCGGATTCCTGCCCATGCCAGCCAAAACGCCCTGCCTGTAGTTTAAAGGAGCCCCAAAAAGTCCTCAAGATGGTAAAGATGCATTAAAGCATCTTTGGGGAAGGATGCAAAGCAAAGGGTGCAAAAACCTGCACGCGTAGGCTGGCTGAGGCAGCTTTCAAAGGAAATTGCGGCTGTAAAGCTCGCACGGGGCAGGGCTGCCAGGGCTTTAGGAGGAGGAAAGCCAGCAAAGGCAGGAGGAGGCAGCGGATGCCCCGAGCTCAGACGTCCATCAGAGGAGCGGGAGCAGCGGGGTTCAGGCAGACGCCGTGTTTCTCCCCCACCTCCCTGATTTCCCCGAGCAGCCCCCAACATGCTTTTGCTTGGAAATGAAAGTGCAGAGCCCCGAGGACAAGCAATTGGGGCCGTCACATGTTGGATCCCTACAGATGAGGGTTGAGCAGATGTTTCTGGGATGGAGAAGCGAGGAATGCATTGCAGTGAGAGGCTGCAGATACAGCCTTTGAATAAGATTTAGAAATTTGGGGGGTGGGGGGAAGGAATTCAGAAACTTGCAGCTCTACCAAAGTCCAGAGCTCGCGGTGGGATGAGCAGGCTCGGGGTTCCACCGTGCCAAGTGGTCACTTGGCTTTGCTGCGGGCTTGCCGGGTCGTCAGTTCTTCTGCAGAGTCAAGGAAAATCTGTGTTTTCTGTAGAAAAGAACTGAGCCTTTTCTGATGCGGAGTATTTAAAAAGAAAACAACGAGCGTACTCATGCATGGGCTTGACTGACAAGTCTTGTAGAAGTACTGCTTCCTCTGAGAGCTTGAGCGAAGGGGTTCCAGTTTAACGTGGCAGGCGAAGAGGCGTATTTTGTTCATGGCCATGTCTATTTTTGTAATACAGTTCTCCGGCTCCCCCCGCCTTGCCCCAAATTAGTGGGACCTCCGTGGGATTGAAGAGTCCAAATCCACAATTGTAGCTCAGTTTCTTGACCCAGCGTTGCAGGGAAGGGCTGGTGAGTGGTGGCTGAGCTCCCAGGCACGGACTGTCCCGGGGGTGGGCATACCCCAGGCTGCTGACACCAGGTTTTCAAGGGCGAAATGAGTTTCCCGGTGCAGCACTTTGGATTAGGAGTTTAAACCAAATGTAATGTCCCTCAACCTGTCTGGCAGGCCCAAGAAGCTGACGTTGAAAGGCTACAAGCCGTATTGGTGCACCTTCAAAGATACCTCTATCNAGGAGCAAAGACGACAGTGATTCATCAAAAAAACTCCGTCCCTTTCCGTAGGAGTTGCTAGCAGTAGCCATTTCCAGATGCATTCGAGTAATTGAATATGGATAATGGGCAATTACTGGATTGTTTGTTTAGATTCCGCATTTTTTTCCCCGTGGTATCTATAAACAGCATTGCTCGTTGCAGACACAAAGTAAACTGTCTTGCTACTGGAGGCTCTTGGAGCAGTCTTTGCTTTTTCTGTCCTTCGAAAACCTTTTAGTTGGAGCGAGTGGGACTTGCAAGCGGCACCCCCTATATTTTTCTCCGGCAGAATGGGAAGATAAACTCAATATTCAAAAAGGTGGGGGGGAAAAAACCTTTCTAGACTGTCAGAAAGCCCTTCCCCAGTCCTCCGTGGAGGTGCAGAGCAGCATCTTTTCCTTTTATTTGGAGCATAAAGAAATAACTACAGGAGGAGAAAAATCCCTGTGTGAACACGAGCCGGTGTGACCGCCGGCGACCTCGCGGGTGGGAATTGGCTCCAGCGGCAGCAGGAATTCCTCAAAGAAAAATAAAACCTTGTCCTCTGGTTTCCAAGCAGCACTTCTGTGCAATAGATTTTTCTCCGCTTGCTTCTCCCGTGAAGCAGCTGAGGCTTTCTCAGGAGCATTTTCATAATCCCCGAGGCCCCAGTGTTGGCCGGTGAAGGTGCCACCGGCTTCGTCCCCTGCACAGCATCCTTTCCCTTCCCGATCCACCACCCTGCTCCGCTCCGGCAGGCGGGTGAATGGGATAATCTTTTCTTTTCAGGGTGACATCACTTCCATCCCAGAGCTCGCCGACTACATTAAAGTCTTCAAGTAAGTGCTGATGGGAAGAGGTGCTTGTGAAACTGGTAACATCTATGAATAATTCATGGTCCTACTGCCTAATATCCCTTTTTTTTTAATCTCCTGGCCTTAAGATCTTGCTGCACATCGCTACGTTGCCTCGTGTGAAAAGCAACCAAGCAGTCGCCGCGTAATCCCACAGCTGAGCATCCATGCTCTCTTGCTATTAAAACGTTTTACTCCTTTATCCTGCACGTGGCACAGTTGCTACGTGTTTCGCACTGTTCCAAAACAGCCCGTTCAATATCGAAGTTGGTCTTAAATATAAAACCCAGGGTGTTTTCCCACTATGGGGACCCCAGCAGGTACGCATCCCTCTGGGAGAGCTGGGAGAGGCACGTGCTGCATCCCGTAGCCATCACGTGCCGGGATATTTCCGTAACGCAGTTAACGCCCAGGGGATAATCAAGCCATCCTAAAATGAGGAGTGAAACCTAGAAACCTTGCTCAAATACTTCTCCTGGTTTGCAAGAAGCTGGATGAATTACAAACAGCCGGGTTCCCGATCTGTCTGCTCTCTCCTTGCCAAACGGAGCAGGTTAAGCTGACTCTGCTCCTCTTCCAGCTCGCTCAGGGTTTAGGGGGATTTTTTTTATTTTGCTTTGACTTGGACGGTGGTACGTGGAAACCGGGAACGGCAGCGTCTGGACTTTGAGTAACATTTTGGCAGCCGCGACCGTCTTTTGCAATTTATTGCCTGCTGTGGCGAGGGTTACGGTGAAAGTTCTGGAAACTGGAATTAACGATGAGATTTCACAGCGTAGCTATAGGGTATACAAGAAAAGCAGGAGGCGGCGAAACAGCTCTGCAACAAGCCTTTATTTTATTAATTGTTCGGTTCTGAAGCCAGAACCTGCCACTTCTGTTCTGAAAGACTCTTTCTCCCTCTCCGACGGCGGATTAATAAGGTCTCCGCGTCCGTCTGGGCTTGCGCTCTGTCTTAATTGGGGCAAAGTTTCAGGGCTGCAGCCTGTGCCCTGCATCCGAGCGGGTGTTTTTCCCCCCTCCTTGAACGAACAAAAAACGTACTCTTTCCTTTAATGTGCTTATTTGCCAATAAAATTAGGCACGGCTCGGGGAGCTAATTGCTTGCAAATTGGAGCGCCAGTTGGTGGGGCAGGAGATGGAGCAGTGAGAAGCTGCCAGTTCCCTCCCCTCGCCCGGTGCAAGCCTGAACCCTGACGCTGGGATGCGAGGCTGGCCTGCCGCGGCGGCGAAGTGCAGAATTGCTGTTTGCTCCTAAAAATTAGGGCCAAGGCGACATTTTACTGCCAGAAACCCAACATAAATGACGCGATGTTAGGAGCTGGCCCAGCTTTGGATGTGCCTCTTGCCACACTTCCTTGGGCAGGAGCTGCAACGTATGGCCCTAGTATGCCTTAAATATAAGTCCTGTGTATATGTCCTAATACATGCTTGGTGTCGCTGCAGAGACTCAGGATGTTTCTCTCTCCCCTGCCAGCCGGATTCCTGCCCATGCCAGCCAAAACGCCCTGCCTGTAGTTTAAAGGAGCCCCAAAAAGTCCTCAAGATGGTAAAGATGCATTAAAGCATCTTTGGGGAAGGATGCAAAGCAAAGGGTGCAAAAACCTGCACGCGTAGGCTGGCTGAGGCAGCTTTCAAAGGAAATTGCGGCTGTAAAGCTCGCACGGGGCAGGGCTGCCAGGGCTTTAGGAGGAGGAAAGCCAGCAAAGGCAGGAGGAGGCAGCGGATGCCCCGAGCTCAGACGTCCATCAGAGGAGTGGGAGCAGCGGGGTTCAGGCAGACGCCGTGTTTCTCGCCCACCTCCCTGATTTCCCCGAGCAGCCCCCAACATGCTTTTGCTTGGAAATGAAAGTGCAGAGCCCCGAGGACAAGCAATTGGGGCCGTCACATGTTGGATCCCTACAGATGAGGGTTGAGCAGATGTTTCTGGGATGGAGAAGCGAGGAATGCATTGCAGTGAGAGGCTGCAGATACAGCCTTTGAATAAGATTTAGAAATTTGGGGGGTGGGGGGAAGGAATTCAGAAACTTGCAGCTCTACCAAAGTCCAGAGCTCGCGGTGGGATGAGCAGGCTCGGGGTTCCACCGTGCCAAGTGGTCACTTGGCTTTGCTGCGGGCTTGCCGGGTCGTCAGTTCTTCTGCAGAGTCAAGGAAAATCTGTGTTTTCTGTAGAAAAGAACTGAGCCTTTTCTGATGCGGAGTATTTAAAAAGAAAACAACGAGCGTACTCATGCATGGGCTTGACTGACAAGTCTTGTAGAAGTACTGCTTCCTCTGAGAGCTTGAGCGAAGGGGTTCCAGTTTAACGTGGCAGGCGAAGAGGCGTATTTTGTTCATGGCCATGTCTATTTTTGTAATACAGTTCTCCGGCTCCCCCCACCTTGCCCCAAATTAGTGGGACCTCCGTGAGATTGAAGAGTCCAAATCCGCAATTGTAGCTCAGTTTCTTGACCCAGCGTTGCAGGGAAGGGCTGGTGAGTGGTGGCTGAGCTCCCAGGCACGGACTGTCCCGGGGGTGGGCATACCCCAGGCTGCTGACACCAGGTTTTCAAGGGCGAAATGAGTTTCCCGGTGCAGCACTTTGGATTAGGAGTTTAAACCAAATGTAATGTCCCTCAACCTGTCTGGCAGGCCCAAGAAGCTGACGTTGAAAGGCTACAAGCCGTATTGGTGCACCTTCAAAGATACCTCTATCTCCTGCTATAAAAGCAAAGAGGAATCCAACGGGACTCCTGCACACCAGATGAACCTGAGAGGTAAGCGAAGAGTAAGCGCCGTTGCATTTTATTCCAGTAATGGGCTGCTCCTCTTGCATCTTGTTTTCCCTCTGATTTGTTTTCTTGGCATTTCTAGGGTTGGTTAAACACGTTGAAAGAAACGATGGTGACTGGGTCTGATAGCATGGCACATACTTAGACTTCTAGAAAGCAAGAGTACGTGGTACGTGTGGCCCCGGGGCGCCGCCAGCTCCCCAGTACTGTGGGGAGCCAACGTGCCGTTCTCCTTTTTGTCGTGGCTATCCAAAAGAATTGAACGAACTCGAACGGCGAGCCTATATTTGAGCACAGGCTGCACTGGAGGGAACAGATCATTCTCTTCCTCTGCTGCCTTTAAATTTTTTTCCTCCTCTCCCTGGTGCTGGTTGTGAGCAGCCTCACTCAGGCACTCCCTGCGAGCCTTTCACATGAGTTTTTAAATTCCTACGGTTGCTGGCTTTTCTTATGTCGAGTTAAACATTCCCGCTCCGGCAGCCACCAAACTGCAGAGAGCTCATTTTCTTGCCCTGTGNTGTCTATTTTTGTAATACAGTTCTCCGGCTCCCCCCACCTTGCCCCAAATTAGTGGGACCTCCGTGAGATTGAAGAGTCCAAATCCGNTCATGCATGGGCTTGACTGACAAGTCTTGTAGAAGTACTGCTTCCTCTGAGAGCTTGAGCGAAGGGGTTCCAGTTTAACGTGGCAGGCGAAGAGGCGTATTTTGTTCATGGCCATGTCTATTTTTGTAATACAGTTCTCCGGCTCCCCCCGCCTTGCCCCAAATTAGTGGGACCTCCGTGGGATTGAAGAGTCCAAATCCANAGCCGTATTGGTGCACCTTCAAAGATACCTCTATCTCCTGCTATAAAAGCAAAGAGGAATCCAACGGGACTCCTGCACACCAGATGAACCTGAGAGGTAAGCGAAGAGTAAGCGCCGTTGCATTTTATTCCAGTAATGGGCTGCTCCTCTTGCATCTTGTTTTCCCTCTGATTTGTTTTCTTGGCATTTCTAGGGTTGGTTAAACACGTTGAAAGAAACGATGGTGACTGGGTCTGATAGCATGGCACATACTTAGACTTCTAGAAAGCAAGAGTACGTGGTACGTGTGGCCCCGGGGCGCCGCCAGCTCCCCAGTACTGTGGGGAGCCAACGTGCCGTTCTCCTTTTTGTCGTGGCTATCCAAAAGAATTGAACGAACTCGAACGGCGAGCCTATATTTGAGCACAGGCTGCACTGGAGGGAACAGATCATTCTCTTCCTCTGCTGCCTTTAAATTTTTTTCCTCCTCTCCCTGGTGCTGGTTGTGAGCAGCCTCACTCAGGCACTCCCTGCGAGCCTTTCACATGAGTTTTTAAATTCCTACGGTTGCTGGCTTTTCTTATGTCGAGTTAAACATTCCCGCTCCGGCAGCCACCAAACTGCAGAGAGCTCATTTTCTTGCCCTGTGGAGGAGGGAGCAGATGCGATGCCAAGTGTGACCTCGGGCTGCAGTCGGAGCGAAGCCCAGCCTGCAGGACCTTTTTGGGAGCTTTTGACATATCTGCTGTGACGGCACTTTTAAAAAATCTCGGAGGCGGCGTTGAAGCGGCGCCCGGGCTAACTTGGCTGGTTCAGTTCGTCACCCCTCAGTGTTTATACAACCACTTGTAGTTCTCTCCAGACGCTGAAAGTGGGATGCTCACACCTCGCCGCTGACTACAGCAGTGATGCGCCTGGCTAAAATAACGTATAGGGGTTTCAGGGTGAGAATCCGCACTCATCCAGCCACCTTTTCCTACGCTTTCATGAAAATTTCAGGGGCACGGGGCATTTGCCAGCCATCGGATCCATTCACGAGGCCAGGCAGGAGCTATGAGATGAATCCTGCGGGCGCGTGTTGGCTTCGTCTTCACTGCTTTCAGATCAGGTCTTGCTTTTTTCCCCTCTTTTTTCCTGTCACTTGGAAAAAGAGGCATCACAGTTTTTGTCCCTGTGATGTGGGGTGTTCATCCCAGCATGGATGTGGCATAAGACTTTTGCCGCACTGAGATGCTGTTGGACACCCTTTATTTGGAATGCTTTGCATTTTCTTTTCTTTTTTTTTTTTTGTATTTTTTTTACCCTTTTTAAAGCGTTGTTCTTCACACCCCTGTTAAACACTGCTTCCCTCATTGCAGGATGTGAAGTTACCCCTGATGTGAACATCTCTGGTCAGAAGTTTAACATCAAACTTCTGATTCCGGTGGCAGAGGGAATGAATGAAATCTGGCTTCGCTGCGATAATGTAAGTTTATCGCTTAGACTGGCTCTCTCCTCGCCCTTCGCCCACCACCAGCTCGTGCTCAGATGTGCTGTGTAGCTGGTGTTAATTAAAAAAACCCAGAAAATCTGCTCACGTGTGTCTGACCTTGACGCTCAGAGCACGTGTGTGAATTCGGAGTAGAAAATGGGCTCCTGTTCTTCCTTGGCTTTGTCCCACGGTTGTAGTCTACGTGTTGGCTGGGTTTCTGCCCCTCTCTGTGTGCGCTTGAGTCTCCCGGAGCTGGAAGGAAAACGAAGGCTCCTTGGAGCTTTATTTGAGGGGGAGAGGGCAGGCGGCACCCTCACCGCTCTGACGGGCACGGGTCTCTGTTTGGGGAGCAGGAGACGCAGTACGCCAGCTGGATGGCCGCCTGCCGCCTGGCCTCCAAGGGCAAGACGATGGCCGACAGCTCCTACGGCATGGAAGTACAGAACATCCTCTCCTTCCTGAAAATGCAGCATTTGAACCCAGACCCGCAGCTCATCCCGGAACAAATCACCACTGACATTAATCCCGAGTGTCTGGTTTCTCCTCGCTACCTGAAAAAATACAAGAACAAGCAGGTACGTGCTCGCCCGCTCTCGCGGCGCGGTGTTGGTGTTGGTGTGGACCGGGCTGACTGCGCACCTGTTTCGGCGGTAGCCGGCGATTAACGCTACCTGTTTCGGATGTCGTCACTTAATCGGATGCACGCGGTTACTAAAATGAAACGCCAACGGAAATGCGTGGTTTCGATCCAGCACCTGAGGATGGCACCCACGACCTTAATTACGCTGCATATTCTGTGACAGTGCATGTACACAGCCTCGGTGGCAGGGAACCGTTTATTTTAAATACACTTAAAGTTTGTTTACATTTCTTTTAAACACATTTGGGGAATGGTGTTTGCCCCTGCTGATACCGAGCGACGGTGCAGCAAAGCACGGGTCAGCTCGCCCCGTCTCTGCAGATGTAGCAGCGATGAGACGAAATCGGTCCCCGGTGCTGGGATTAAAACCCCTTCCCTTGCACAGAGTCCATGCAGAAATCCTCAGGATCAGTGGAGTTGCAGTTGCTTGCAGTGCTTTATCCAGACTTGGCTGTAGTGCAGTTTGCATATTTCTTTCTTTGCTTTTCCACTGCTTCCAAATGCCAGTCCTTGAAACATTGCTTCATTTTGAATTGCTGTGACTTGTGCTTGAACTCCACGCTACATTCGATCCGTGCATGACAGGGCCGAACTGTTCTGCGCTGGAAATAAATGCATGACTTTCTGAAAGACATTATATGTCTGTACAGCGGCAAAAATAAGTGAGGCATCGCTCCGCGGCCTTTTGGTGACTTAATCGTTCAGCTGTAGCTTCGCAGCCTGTGTGCCTCGGGCTGGCTGTGGCTATGTATGATTTCTCAAAAACCCAGAAGAAGGCTGCAAGTCAGAGGAGCAGGAAAAATACAACTTTTTATTGGCACAGCACGATGATTTCCTGGCAGTGGAGTTACATTTTATATAGCCCTTATTATTCTTCTGAATAAGCCTTTATATCCACTTGGATGGAGGAGAGGCTGCATAAATGTACCATTTTAACATATATAATACCTTCTAGGCTTGAACTCAGTAAAATGGAGGCACCTGGAAAAATATTAGCTCGCAGAACTTGCTTACCGTGCAGGTATCCTCATTATAAAAATAACCTCCGTCGAACCGTAGGGACGGGCACGAGCCCTCGCCCTGCTCCAGGCTGCGCCGGCGGCCGCGATGCATACACCAGATCCCCTATAGATACGGGCTAAACAGCAGATTTAGGCTTTTCCTTTACGGCCAGANTAGCTCGCAGAACTTGCTTACCGTGCAGGTATCCTCATTATAAAAATAACCTCTGTCGAACCGTAGGGACGGGCACGAGCCCTCGCCCTGCTCCAGGCTGCGCCGGCGGCCGCGATGCATACACCAGATCCCCTATAGATACGGGCTAAACAGCAGATTTAGGCTTTTCCTTTATGGCCAGAGGCAGAGCTCGCAGCAGCGAATGCTGTTTGCCAGCAGCACAAGTGGTCTGCCGGCGTGGCTGGGAGGGATGGAGGCTGCGGGAATGCGAGGAATTCGGCCGTGAGGGTCCCTGTGCGCCCCAGCACGGGGGAAGAAGGAGGAGGTTGCGCAGCCCACAAAAGGTGCCGAAATAGGAATTGGCAGTGGGCCTTGCTGGAGGATTTATAGAGGCGCCTGGTCGCACACCAGCCCTGGACCCGCTCGGGCGGTGGTTGTCTTCACGTGCCGTTGCAACAGCGTGGGGTCGGCGGGTTGGGTTTGAGGAGCACCAAATCCTAAGTGCAAAGTAAAAAACCAAACCCAAAATTGAGCTTCCTCTGCGAGGGAGCAGGCTTGAGTTTGTGCAGAGGCGTGGAGAGGAGCGTGAGGACACGAATTCTTCAGGCTTCGCCCTCCCCTTCATGCGCCAGCAGGACCAAAACCATCCGTACACGATGCCGGCCAGCCAGGACCGCGCCGGTGCTCGGGCAGGGCCAGCACGAGGGGCAAATCTCTGCTCGCTTGTCCCCTCTCCGTCCTTACGTTCACTTTGGCTGCTTTTCTGCCTAAGAAATTGTGCATGTGGGTTTTTTTTTGCTTGAACTTTGGTTTGCAGTTAATTTACACTTTTTCTTTGCTTTGTTGCCATATTTCTGATTGCTTTTTTTTTTCTTTCTGCCTCCTTTTCTTTTTTTTTTCTCGCCTTGCCATCTACAGCCAGGCTATGTAAGAGACTTGGTAAGTGACAGCAACAACGGAATTAAGATAAATTTAAGATAAAACTCTAAAATAGTCTAGAACCCCTTTGGTTCGGAGAGCAGCAATGAGAAAACTAACAAAACTCCCCCACACCACACACCGCCCCGCCCCGGAGAAACTTGGGCCCTGTTTGGTTTTTATAACGGTCCCCGGTGATTTC
This sequence comes from Steatornis caripensis, assembly GCA_013398225.1. Classification (NCBI taxonomy): domain Eukaryota; kingdom Metazoa; phylum Chordata; class Aves; order Caprimulgiformes; family Steatornithidae; genus Steatornis; species Steatornis caripensis. The sequence continues at coordinate 48,220 of VZSC01014373.1, read as the reverse complement.
TGCTGCGAAACTGGAAACCCTACACCAGAAATTTGCCCCGCTGTTTGCTCACGTCCTGCGTCTTAAACTAAATGGGCCCGAGCAGCTCTTTGCCTCCAGAGAGCTCAGATCTGTATTTGCTTTGATTTGTCTGGAGATGCGAAGCAAAAGCAGCTCCGTGTTTATCATCAGCCATGGTCGCAGCCTTTGAGCAGTCGTAGCTGAAATAAGACCTCGGGGTAGAAATTGCCGATTATCTGTGCCGTTCGTAACCGCGCTGGCTCCCAAACGCCTCCCGAGTCGTTACCCATACGCGTGACAGTCCGGATGCCGCTAACGAACCCCCTCACCTAAAGCCGGTGTGTCTCGCCGCCCGCAGATCACGGCACGCATCCTGGAAGCCCACCAGAACGTCGCTCAGATGAGTCTCATCGAGGCGAAGATGCGGTTTATTCAAGCCTGGCAGTCACTGCCGGAGTTCGGCATCACGCATTTCATTGCAAGGTTGGTGGGTCTGCTGGGCAGAGGAGGGGGAATGTCATGAGTAAATCCGCAGAATACGTTAAATATGCAGCACAGCCTTAGCCGTGGGAGTTGCACTGGAACTGGAATTAAAAGCATCAGTTGCATCGACTCACAAAACTGATTTTATACATTAACTCAGCTGCCGAATTGAACACGCGTAGCCGTGTAACGTGGGCACGCGTTTATTAATCCCTCGCCGTGTTGCAGGTTCCAGGGGGGCAAGAAGGAGGAGCTGATCGGCATCGCCTACAACCGGCTGATACGGATGGACGCGAGCACGGGCGACGCCGTCAAAACCTGGCGGTTCAGCAACATGAAGCAGTGGAACGTGAACTGGGAGATTAAAATGGTGAGCCAGTGTTTTATGCCTCGGCCACTTCCCCCCCTCCTGTTACATGAGGTGGACGCTGCTCTCGGGTTTGGCTTTTTTTTCAAGTTGACTTTGTAAGTCCTCTTTTAAAAAGTCAGGTTTTCACATCGCTGTTTACTAAAGCGCGTCCCATCCGGCTGCGTTAATGCAGTGTAGTTTCTCCTCTCCCCTCTTCCACCCTCCTTGGAGATCTAGCAGAGCTTGTCCTAAGTGCTGGTGGAGCTGAGCATGACCCTTAAAAAGAAGAAGAAAAATACTGAATCTTTTAACGCCGCCGGTTACACGCTCCACGCGTAACGATTTTCTCCGGTCTCCGAACACCCATGCAAAGGCAGTTAAATAAAATCAAACTTCAGAACTGGTGCTCAGGCTTGATCCTAACCGGTAACATAAACGTACTGGGCCTTATCCGTACTAAAATTCCATTTATTTGCAGTACAGCTCAGGCTTTCGTGTTGCTTTCAAAGCAACAGCAGACCCTTCACTGGGCACCGAGATGGGCTTTTACCCANATGCAAAGGCAGTTAAATAAAATCAAACTTCAGAACTGGTGCTCAGGCTTGATCCTAACCGGTAACATAAACGTACTGGGCCTTATCCGTACTAAAATTCCATTTATTTGCAGTACAGCTCAGGCTTTCATGTTGCTTTCAAGGCAACAGCAGACCCTTCACTGGGCACCAAGATGGGCTTTTACCCAACCGTTACGTTTGAGTGCACAAACTTTTCGTGCTCCTTTTCAGCACAACCCCGATGACAATTGCCAGGGATAACGTGAGGGCTGTTCTCCTGCGGTTTGCGGCTCGTTAAAGAGTTGCTGGATAAATTATTCAGCTTCCCCTCTGCCTCAGAGCCTTTGTTTTGACCCAGCTGCAAGCCCCGATATCCCAATTACTGGACTCGGATACTCTGCTGGGAATCCCCCTCCCTCCCGCAGAGCTGTCAGTGATGGGAGGAGGAAAAAATAAGGGGCATCAATAAATGGACAGTCTATTCAGGCACTGCAAAACGAGCTCCCCAGCCCCCATAAAGCATTTCTGCGGCCAAACTTCGACTTACAAAACCAGAATACACTCGCAGGGAAAACTGGGAAGAAATTCCAGCCCCCGACAGGTCTGTGCCCGGTCTGCGTTTCACTTGAAGCAAAGAGGATGTCGCCACGTGCTCACCGCTGAGAAATGCAAACACATTGGGGAGTTATCTCTGAGTCAGGGGAGAACGAAAGGTGTAATGATAATTAAAATAAATAAAAAATAAAATTGAAAAAGATAATAATTTTTAAAAGCAGTAAAAGGTATTTCTGTGTGTAAACATCTGAACAATAATCATTGCCTCATAGGATCGTAGAATAGCTCAAGTTGGAAGGGACCCGTGAGGATCATCGAGTCCAAATCATCGTTTTCATCGCTCGTTTTTTTGCTTAGGCAACGGAAAAAGGCACCTGGTTTAACAGAAAAGAAAGTTAAAGCAAAAAGGAAGAGCGTGTGTCAGTGTCCCTCCTCTGGGAAGGCGCCGGTGAGGCTAAGCCCTGTGGTTTTCCCCTCCAGGTGACGGTGGAGTTCGCAGATGACGTTCGGGTGTCCTTCATTTGCACGGAGGTGGATTGCAAAGTGGTTCACGAGTTCATCGGCGGCTACATCTTCTTGTCGACGCGAGCGAAAGATCAGAATGAGAGTTTAGACGAAGAGATGTTCTACAAACTGACCAGTGGTTGGGTGTGAGTCCCATGTACTGTACACTGAGAGGAAACCCCATGGCCATATTAATATTTAACTTTAAAAAGCTGTCCTTCGAAATATGCTGCTTAATAAAGTAAGCTTGAAATGTATCTTTTTTTTTTTTTTTTAATCATGAAAATTTTTGCATTACCAGACCAGTTAATCTGTGTGCACTAATGAGCACTTCTGTTAATTCGCTGTAACAAGACCGTATCCGGGCCACGTGGCCCTGCCCCTGGCCTTCAGATACAGAATCTGATGGGCAGATCGGGATAAGATTTGACTGACTTAAAATAGCCAATTTGCTAAGAGAACTCTAAGCCATCGTCTTGTAAAGCCATGCAGGGCTTAACCTATATGAAGTCTATTTATCATGTTTAATGCATGAGTGTTTTCTTTCTTTTTTTGTGTTGGTTTTGTTTGTTATTCTGTACATTATTTGACCTGTTTTGAAGTCGCCCTACCCGTAAGTAGACTTGCCATCTCTCCTTTCACACTACAAGCACCGGGACTGCTGCAGGTGCCTGACATGACTGAAGATGGTCGCGTGTGGCCTCCAAGATGACCTTCTGTTAGTCTGTTATAGCTTGGTTTTATTTGTTAACTTGCCTTTTGATAATCATTTATATTGTCTTTTTTTTTTTTTTTTAATTTTATTTTATTTTTACACCGTATTGTATTATGACACTTTTAGTATTCACCAGCATAGTCACTGTTCTGCCTATGATATGCAAACTTTTTCATTACAATATGAAGTAAAGGTCTATGAAGTACAGGTTTTGTGTAACTAATGTAAAAAACACAAATTTTATAAAATTGTACAGTTTTTTTAACTAGTCTCACAAGCCAGCTAGAATATTGCATAGATCTGGTGTATCAGCATTAACTATAGTATGCCTGCAAAGGGTAAGGGGAGTAACCAAGAAACAAACAAAAAAACCCGCCCAAGAAGCCCAATTTCAGTCCAGTAAATTTTTATCTAAGTTAAATAGGATTTCAGAGCTGTGCCACGACACCCTCAATAACTGATACCTGAGGCCAGGACCTCCCCGTTCGTTAAGCCATCGCAGCGTTAACGCTAACGGGGAGCCATCTCCTGCCTCACCTCATGCCGAGGAAATAACCAGTGTTGCGTTCCTGTAGTCTGTGGTTTCAAGACTATGTACAAATGCATTTTATTTTAAATAAAAGTCAAATCTTTTATTTAATAGTCAGCTGCCGCTCCTGGTTTTTGTGGTTCGACTGTGCTATGGCAGGGCCGTAAGCAGCTCCCGTACGACACGGCCGCCCCCTGGCACCGTGCCAGCCCCGTGCTCCATCCCGCTGCCTTATCCCGAGCTTCCCAACACAAAGTACCACCAAAAACCAAAGCAAAATACTGGGATGAGGCAGGAGAGTCCAAGGCAGCAGCCTTGGAAAGCTCAGGAAGAGTGGGCTAGATGAGCGTACAGTGAGGTGGGTCAAAAACTGGCTGAATGGCAGAGTGCAGAGGGTTGTGGTCAGTGGTGCAGAGTCTGGTTGGAGGCCTGTGACCAGC
>VZSC01014373.1:29763-43149 GCA_013398225.1 Steatornis caripensis | reverse complement strand
GAGCCGAGTTTGCTGCTTGCAGGCGGGCGCTCAGAGGAAATCATGCATTTCCCCGTCGCTGCTGTATTTCTGCAGCAATCCTCTTACTTTTCGCACTGCATGCCCTTGGATGAGTTGCGGCCTTGCTCCGTAAAAGCAAGGGGAAGGGGTGGCCCGACACTGCCGACCAATTCCTCCTGCTCCTTGGTGCCACCACAAACGGGACCGCGCGCAGGGCAGAGGTGTGTTTGGGACGTGGCGGGGATGCTCCCAACCCTGCCCCACGCTCGCGGGCTTGTTCTTTTGGGTGCTGGCAGCTCCTGGCTGCCGGGCAAGTCCAGGCGGCCCCGGGAGACACGCGAATGGAGGAGCGGCAGGCACGCTCCTGGCAGGCGGCACTGGGATTTTGGCTGGGTGCGGGAGCGGGTGAGGCACGGCAATAAAAACGTGCCTGGCCTAGAACAGCACCGAAGATGGGTGTGTGATGGGGATGGCTCGCTGAAAAATATTTACCTCCTATTTTACAGCCTGAGGTTATGCAGGATGGGGAGGCGTAACGTGGAAAGGTAAGTGGAGAAGATGCGTCTCTCTCCGGTCCATCCATCCCCATCCACCTCCGCAGGGTTCTGCTATGCTGAATCGGGGCCCAATTTTGCAGCTGGAGGAGGCGATGAGGCAGGAAACGCCGAGCAGAAAAGCGGAGGAGGTCGGCGAAGGGGCATGGGAAGGCAGAGGCTGCTTTCGACCGCAGACCTTCGCCGCACGGCCCCCCCGAGGCCGGGAGCTGGGAGAAGCTGGGTGGGAATCGTGGAGCTGTGGGGGCGCTTGCAGGAGGCTGGGAAGCAGCAAAGGGGTCGCAGGGGGCTTCGAGGCCATCTGAAGGAGGCCACTGGGTTTTCTAGGATGTCTTTCCTTTCTCCTTGGATGAAAAGATGCAAATAAAAATGAGCTGTTGGGAGTGGAGGGGGCGGGGGGGATTAAAAGTAATCTGTGGTTTACCTAAAGTCTGGAGAACCACCAGATAAAATACGGCATGGGTGGGAACAGCTGCACCCTCAGGACGGATACAGGGGTGAGGAGGGAGCCCGTTGCAAGACGGTTTGTGGCGGGGAGGGAGGCAGGGAGAGCTGGAGCTCGTGGGAGGGGATGGATGATCCAGCCCAGGGACAGGAGGCAGCGACAGCAAGCCGACGTGAGGACAAGGAGGACGAGGACCGTAGGCGTTTGCTCTGCTGCTGCTCCCGTAGTCATCGGGCATCACCGGTGGGGTGACGCTGAGCCAAAGGGAAACCAGGATGTGGTGGGTGCAGAGGGTTTGCAGTGATGGGCTGGGCAGAAGCGTCGGCGGCCGGGAGGTCTCGGGGGTGTTCGGGCATTAAAGCCAACAACAGAGGATGAGGAGGGGCTCGGCAAGCCAAAGCAATGCAAATCCCACTTCCCGCAGCACCGGCACTGAAGGGAGATGCGGAGGTTTATTCTGCTGATGCAGTGAAATCCAGCTGTGGTTGACCCTTTTGGGTAAACAAAAAAAGTAAACTGAATTAAAAACAAAAACAAAACCAAAGAGAAACCAGCCCGTGAGTGTCTGCAGCCCCTGGGGTGACTCAGCCTCGAGGAGGAAAAGCGGTACCACCCGGCATCCGTGGACGTCCGGCATCCACGAACGGGTGGCTGCCCTGAGGGGGGCTAAAAAATTATCTCCGAGTATTTTGATAAGCATATGGTGGGGAGGGAAGTTCAGAGCCAACAGGGCTCCTTAAACCCCAGTTTAACCAAAACAAGCAGCGGAGATGCTGGAAGACGGGATTACTCCAGCCCTACAACTGCGGGCAGGGCCAGGGGGATGCTGCTCGCCGGTGCTGACCCTGCTTTAGGGCCTCGGGCTGGAAAGGGAAAAAAATAAATCACTGCACTGAAAGGTACGGATGCAAACTGGCTGCCAGGGCGAAAACCCTCTTCAGTGAATGCAGGGGATTTGCATGCCTGTCTGAGCAAGGTATCGGCTGGGGTGTTGGCTAGGATTCATACGGATTTTTAAGCCCTAAGTAATTTCATACCGTGCAGATGGGCAAGTCACATCGCGGTCTTAAAGCAGGGACGGCTGAGTTTTGTACGGGGGAGAGATTCGCGGACGCGTGGAGGTTTTGAAAACAAAGCAAAAAAGAAATAGCTCCAAAACGGGGCTGTCGCCTGCAGCCATGGTGGGGCTGAGAGCTGCACGGCCTGGGTACGGCGGCACATCCCGCTGCCGTGAATCGACAGAAAGAGGATGTTTGGGGAAGCTGTTGGGTTTGGGGGGGGGCAATGACACAGAATCGCCCCCAACCACTACAAAAGGAGCTGAGTTGTTGCCTACAACTGGGGCACGGGGGAGCACGGGGCTGGTTTCCAAAAGTTCCTCCCACCATGGCATGGCCACCACGGGCAGCGGGGCTTTCCTGCGGCGAGCAGGAGCTGAAGAAAGCTCCTCAAATTAATCCATAGTCAATCCAAGTCGGATGAGTCATTTCAGCACCTCAGCCCTGCAGGAAGCACGACGGGGACTTTCCAGTTTTTGGGCCAGGAAGGGGCCCCCGGCACCAGCTGGGTGCAAAGGCATCTCTCCAACTCCCAGTGCTCGCACCCTGGGGGGATGCGACCGCCTTCCCCTGCCTCATCCGGCGTCTCCAAGCCTCTCACTTGGTCAAGCATCCGAGGCCGGGGAGCCCAGTGAGCCGGTGGTGCGGAGATCAGCGGCGTCTTTCACCCTGCCCTGCCCTGCATGCTGCGTGAGCTGGCGGAGGGGAGCCCTGCGCAACCCCGAGGGCACTCAGAGCCACCGGGAATTTACCCGGCGTTGACCGGGCGTGCAGGAAACCCAGACCAAGCGTCGCCACCGCCAGCCAGGATCCGACGCAGAGACGAAACCACACGCAGACGTGAGTTGCTTGCTTCAGTCCAGCTTCCAAGAAACCCTCTGTTCCTGGGTGTATTAGCCCTCGTCTCCGCCGCAGGAAAGGACGGTGAAGAGCCAAAGCCCTCAGCGACGGCATCACCTCGGATGGCAGGAGCGGTTTCATCAGCGTAATTAAATTCAGACTGATCGGTGACCACACTCGCACAGCTCAAAACCTTTCTGGAAACCAGTGGGATTTTTTATTTGTTTGCTTTTAAGTATCATAAAAGCACCGTATGCTTTTATTTGTGGTACTGAGGCACTAAAGAGATAAAAGAACTATAAATACATGCTGGATATTATAGATTTTTTTGTAAAAAAAAGTGCCTCTCCGCTTGTATCTTTTCCCGTAAGCACCAGTGCAGCGCGGTCCGGGCAGCCCAGCCTCGCGTCTGCTCCTGTTCCGACCGGCATCCCAGCCTTCCCTTTGAAATCCCCTGCATCCCTCCAGCTGTCGGACGTATTTCAGGCTTGAGTCTCCCCCCCTCACCGCTAGAATCTGCTCCTTTGGTTTCTCTTAAGCTGCCCCGTCTGGTTTTCATAACTGCAGAATGCACAAGGGGACTTTTCCCAGGGTGTTACCGAGGCCGCGGGTCTGCGATGCCCCCGGGATGCAAACCCGGACCTTCCCCGCGCCAGGAGCAGGAAACAGTTGTGCCGACGGGCAGATGCGGCTGGGGAGGGAGCGGGTGGGAAACATCCGTTTAAGAAGAATTAAAACCCCCCGAAATGCCAAACCCACCCGGGAAAAGCTGCCAGGGAGCTTACATCGGTTTGATCAGCATTTTATCTGATCCGTGTAAGAGGCCGCAGTGTTTGCGCTTTGCGGGGGGGTGGTGGTGTTCTTTCTTTAGCTTGACACAGGAGCGTCAAAATATTTTCCTAGGGCCCAAATGACTCGGAAAGGCCAACCCCGTATTTTACAGTGACTCAAATATGCAGGAACCTGTCAGATACCGAAATCATTCCTGAAGTTTTCCCTTTGCCCCGCAGTTAAGACAAAGACCTGGAAACTGAGTTCCCCTGCGCTGCCGGCTCCCGGCGAAGCCGCAGATCCCCGGCTGGTGGGAAGCCTCCGGCTGGAGCACTCCCACTCCCCCTCCTCTGCGAAAGCAGCAGTTTGAGCAAATAAAGTGTTTGCGCTGGGTGATGGGGGTTTTTTTTTTTGGCTTTCGGTCAGCAGCTGGTCAGCCCCTGATGAGCAAGCCGGGCTTTGATTTCCTGCCTGGGAAAGGGGGCGTGAAAGAAACGGGAGAGGATCTGGGTTAGAAATTTGACTCAGGCCAGCGATTCCAGGTGGGAATTGCACCCCTTTGTCCCTTGCCCGGGGGACATGTCCCAGAAGGAAGCACCGGATCGGCTCGGAGACAAGCATAAGAGGCCACGCGGGAATCGAGGTGGTGCCTGGAGGAAGGGGAGCCCCTGGGCCCCAGCCTGGCTGGGGAGAGGCACCGCACGCCCCCGCGCTGCCCTCCAAACAGGGCAGGGATGGGACAACGGCGGCTCTGTTATTCCTCCTGTGCAGTTCCTTAATCCCAGGGCAGAGCACTGGGATCTCGGGCACAGCGGTGGGAGAGGAGGTGCTGGTCCCCTGCAGGATAAGGCCGTCTGCGTCCTGCTCACACCTTTCACCGCCGTGTTTCTGGCTGGCTCTGCCGCCGGCTCGCCCAGGGCAGCAAGCGGAGGGGCAAGGCCAGCAGCGGGGAACCCGCAGCCAGCTCCCAGACCCCTACGTCTGCCCCCAGCCACCTCCCCGCAGGTTCCTCAACCCACATGCTCCTCTTAGGGCTTTGGCACTCAGGATGCCGAGCGTCCCGAACGCAATCCGCAATGTCTTATCCTAGCCACGCAAGGCTGGAGCCACCGTCAAGCCCCGGCCATGCTCCCCGCATCCAGCCTGGGAGCCTAAGAGGGGCTCAGCACCCCAGCTGTCCTACCTGTGTCATGCAATGCGTTCAGGGGGCGTTGTGGCTGTGTTCAGAGGTGGTGAAGCCCTCCCTTGCCCCTTCCCACGGTAACCGTGTGTATCGTCTCTCCCAGGTGGCAGGGACGGCTGCACCTCACCTGGGACGCTTGGGAAAATTCACGTTCCTGGTTTCCCTAATGGCTCTCAGCAGATTTAGGCAGGAGGGCAAACAAATAGCTGCTGGTCGCTATCGGTGACCTTGAGGAAAGAGTTTTGGGTGTTTTGGTTTTGCCCTGATGAGGCTGCAAGGGCAAGGAGGGCTCTCGGGAATGGTAAATCTGGAAAGAAGCAGCGCAGAAAGGCTTGGAAAGGCTCTAGGTGTAGTGCTGGGAGCTTGGGACGTGCACAGGCTCGAGCAAAGCAGGGTGAGGCGGACACTGCAACAGGTTTCCGGATGTATTTGCTCTGAAACGGAACACAACCCAAACAGGAGATGTCCCTTCCTAGAGCCAGGGTCCTGGTCCTGGTCCGCTGATGCGACCAGCCCATCCCTTCCGCCTGGCTCCCCCCACAACGACAAACACCTTGAGGTGCCCTCTCAAAGCAAACACATGGTAAAAACAACCTCGGCCAGCCCAGAGCCCGAGGCGTCCCCATCCCTGCCCATCCTCCTGGAGGGACAGAGCCGCCCCGAGGTCACCTCCAGCCCCGCTCCGTGCTGTGGCCCATCCTGGGCAGCCGTCTGGAGGGACCCCATGTGAGTCACATCGTCCCGCAGCTGAAAAATCACGCGTCAGGCACTTCAAAGGACACGGCCTTATAACCGAGGGGCTCCGCTTGAGCTCGATGGCAAGCCGCCCCACAGCAGGGTCCGGGTGACGGCTGGGGGCGGCTGTTTTATCTCCTGAATGTTTTTCCCCTTCCCATAAACAGAAGGAGCGGACGGAAACATGTCGGAGGCCGACGGGGAAATGACAAGGGGGGGAGGGAGAGGGGGCGTTAAATCTTCAAAAGCGTCGAGGTGCCCCATCCTGGAAGAGACGCTGAGAGCAGGGAACGTCGCTGGTGGGGGGACGAGCCGAGCACCAGGGAGAGCACTAGGGGAGCACATCTAACATTTTTCTCTTATGCAGAGCTGGAAAAAAAGCAAAAATACTTTCAATGACCTAAAAGATGAGCGGGCCGACCCTCCCAGCACGTGAAGAGCGGAGGGTGGACCTGCCCCCGGGCACAGCGCAGAGCAGAGTCCGGCCCCCGCTGCTCTCCCAGCACCCGCAGCCAAACCCCGCGCTATCCCAGATGTCCACACGGCCTGGGAATGAGCACATCTGCAACCGACGCCTCCCAAATTGTCCTTCAAACCCTCTGTGGCCAAGCCAATCCCAGCCCCTTAACGACATCGTTAATTAATCCAGAGCTTAAAAATAGCGCTGCAGGATTTCCTGCCTTCCCCCCCTCCCTTCCAATGGCACCGCAAGGTAAGAGGAAGGAGGAGAAGCTCGTAAAGCAGAATCAGGGGAAGATGCTCCGCAGAGCCCATGGCACGTCCCTGCATCATCGCTCTCATTTCGTTTGGAGTGACCCCTGTCCTTCCCCAGCCCACACGCACTCAATGCCCGGCTCATCCTTCCCATCCCACGCGCTCAACATGCAGACATAAGCCTTTCAAGACACGTTGGGCTTCATTAAATTCAGGTCATTAAACTCCCGGGAAGCACGCAGGCGATGAGGACGCAAGCAGGGTGGCAGGGACCTCGCCGCCCACCCGGCTGCTCTGTGGGAGTGGGTCGGGACACGAGCGAGCTGAAATCTGATGTGTAATAACTCCACCTAGAGGGAAAAGAAAGGGCTGGGTGAGACGGGCCATGGGTGGCCGTGGCACGGCTGAGCAGGTTCCCCATCGCCCGCCAGCTGGGACCGAGGAGGGATCGCTGCCTGGATGCAGGGATGGCCCTGCTGCAGGTGGCCCCGGGACACCAGAGCAGGCATCGCTCGCTGCAGTGGTGGCACGATGCTGGGTCCCACGGGCGTACGAGCCACCATCAGTTCTCAGTGAGCCTGCAGTCGGCTCCGATCTGAAACCCCAGCTGTCCCTTCCCAACCCCAGGACCAATTGCCACTCACTGGTTTCACGCACGAGATACATAGCCATCCCACTGGCGATTCTCCGAGTCCTTCACTCAGGACATTTCCCTCTATTTCCTCACTGACACCTGGAGTTTCACTNCCATCAGTTCTCAGTGAGCCTGCAGTCGGCTCCGATCTGAAACCCCAGCTGTCCCTTCCCAACCCCAGGACCAATTGCCACTCACTGGTTTCACGCACGAGATACATAGCCATCCCACTGGCGATTCTCCGAGTCCTTCACTCAGGACTTTTCCCTCTATTTCCTCACTGACACCTGGAGTTTCACTCCTCCCCAGCACTTCCAAGGCCATGGACATCTCTGTGGAGGGGCCACACAACAAGTTTAAAACTGGTGGGGAAATCAGAGCAGCCCCACATCTCGTCACGGTCCCCTCCCAGTGCTCCGACACACCCAACGCTGAAACCCCCCCCAAATCTGAGAGGTTGTTCTCCAAACCCATACGCTCTGGCTTGCTTTCATTTCTCTTTTTCTCAACAGTAGACCTATCTGCAGTTTGGTCAGGGATAGTAAGAGCTGGGAAGCGCCTCCTCTCTCCCCCAGACCCTCTGTCCATCTCCAGCCAGGACCGACACCACCAGAGCTGGAACGGGGCTGGCCACAGTCTCCCCAGCCTGAGGAGGACCGTCACCCCGGGCAGCGGAGCTAGGAGCATCGCGCAGGAGCAGCTGCCCTCAGCGCAGCCCATGCAGAGACCTCAGGAAACTACTGAAATTTTTACAGCCTTGCTGATCCTCTCCAGGCGTGAGCAAGTGGCCAGCCGTCACCGCCACGCAATTCTGAGAAACCCTCCGTGTTTTCTCCTCCTGTCGCTCTCAGACTCTCACCTTTGCTGACCGGCTGCTCGGTCTCCTTCAGGCCCCGCTTGCTTCACCCGCGCTGCCCTTCCCAGGGGACGCCTGCCCACACCGTGCCAGCTCTGGGCATGGGAATCAGCCATCTTTTTTTTTTTTCTTCTTCTCTGTAACCTTGGAAATTGGAGACCAAGGGAACATCAGCTTCAGCTTCTGTTTAACAACCGCCTCTTATCACTGCTCACACAGCGCAGCCCAGGCTGGAGATAAAGTATTTCCACTGTGATGGATAAACAGAGATCAAGCCTGTCAAGCGGCTTGCATGGCAATGTTGCCCTCTGCCTGTTCCGCTGCCCGCATTCAGGGTGTGCTTCTTCCCAGGCCCCACATTTCCCAGCACAGAGCAAGGTCCGGCATGGCCGGGTAGAGCCTCCTCTTGCTCGCGGCACAGCCGGTTGTTAAGCACTTACTTCCAAACTGTTGCACGCTTTGTCCCAGCAGCTGGCTGCTGAGGGACGCGCCAAGGCTTTTCTGCTGGGGCCACTGCCGAGCCTTTGGTCGGGGTGGATGAAGAGCTGCTGTGCTGGGACTCACGTACAACCAGGGTGGGAGAGCTCCCTCCTGTACAGCTCCTCGCCAAAGGCAGACCTGCTGCTCATCCTGCCAGGGCGGCGATTTTGTCTTCAGGTTTTAGATGAGCTGATGGTGCAGGATGGACACTCACCCGTGCCCAAACCCTCGCTGCCCCATGGCTGCGGTTTTGTCCCTTAAATGTATTCCCCAGCACCCATGGAAGGGAAGGAGACCGGGGCTGTGTTTCCTTTGAGGAAGCTTCGATCCTGAATTTTATCAAGCTCATAGAAATACGACCTTTGGGAAATACACGGAAGTCCTTCTTCACTGGCCCGCTGACGGGACTTCGGGTGAGATGGCATGTTTGCAGAGACGGCCACTAGACAAATGCCGTCTTGGTGCCAACAGCTTGCATTTGGTGCAAGGGTAAAAGGTAAAAGCTGTTATTTCCTCCCTAATCCATCCAGAGAAAATCTTGACTCCACCACGCGCCAATTTTGTAGGGGAAGGCTGGGGAGATCTGTCATCTGGAGTGCTCTGCCTGCGGCAGATGAGAGAACATCCGTTTACCTGCAGGCACCGTACATCTCCGGAGTTAGCTGTGAGGCACGCACCCTTGTCCCAGCGCGCGCAGGCTCGGGACACCTTGGGATCAGAAGCACCATTCAGGCTGTGTTCTGCATTTTTCAACCCGATGCCAGATCCGTGCTTGATGTGACCCAGCTCCAATTTTGAGGAGCGAGCTGATGCTATTTTACTTCTTATAAAATAGCCGCATCCAAAGGAGGGTGACAGCAATAAATAAGTTTCTTTCTGGAGCTGTTTTCACATGCTTTTTAAGCCCTGACTTGGACTCTGAGATGGGATATTTGAGTATTAATGGGATGCGATGATGTTCACCTCAGGTGGGGATTTTCTTCATTAAAAACACAGGTGTTTCTGGGCCATGGGCAGGAGAGACGAGAAAACCTGAAGACCCTGAACACGCACTTCCTCCAGCCTCCATGGACGTCGGGCTGCGGCTGCCTCTGCAAGGGGCGGCCTCTGCGTCCCTCTGAAAGTGATGGCCTGGGGCAGGGGGATGTGACACACCTGCAGCTCCTAACACTTCCCCTTCCCCCGCAGTTAAACCACATTTGGCTTCTTGGCTAAAGACGGGATAATTATTTCCAGCGAGGTAGACACATTCCAGATGCACCTCTCCTTTCAGAGCTGCACTAACGTTATCATAAGCCCCAAAGCAATACCATTTCCCAGGTCTCAGGTGGCATCTGGATGGTCGCAGAGCTTTGCCAAAGACTGACAGGTCTCCCCTCAGACTTTATTTTTGAGCAACGATTTAGTTTCTCGTTATGATTTCGGGAAACACAGCAGCAGCTTTCTTTCCTCTGGCAGACAGATGGGGGTAAAGCAGGCGCTGGGTCCTCTGCGAAATCCAGGCGCCTGGAGCTGGTTTATGCAGCTCTTCCGCAGTCATTTCCACCGCTCAGGATTTATTAGTGGCTGGATACAGCCCGATTTACGAGAGGTTAAAAAGAATAAAAGAGGCTGGTCCCTAGGCATACGGAGTCCCGAGCATCTGTTTCCAAAACAGAATGTAAACAATTTTATCGTGGCAAGGACGTACTCGTTCTTACTGCCTTGTGTCATACAGCCAAAGGAAAGGAGAGCGCTTTTTCTCTCCTCATAAAGCAGGGTGTGTTTCAGACAGAGACATTTACATCAAGCAAGTGCATGGCTCCTTTCCCGTCTTTCTGACTGTCCTGCAGTCACGAATTTGCAATTTCCCTGCTTTGTGACCCGCCTTGTTCCAGCTCTGGCAAATATAGAGCAGCCAGAGGATATCACTTTGCTGATTTTGGGGGTTTTTTTCCCCTCTGCAACAAAATACACCGCAGCGGAAGCGTCGGAGAGGAGACGAACGCAATCATGACACAAGTGGAAATGTGCGATTTCAACTTTCCCCTCACTCTCCAGCAACCAAATCCTGGCCTCGGAGGTACCGGGGAGATTTATCTGTTGGCTGCTGTGAATCCTCACTGGCCCTGATCACTTGACCTTTAAAAAGGCACCGCGGTGGGACTCGGAGATGTCTCAAGGAGACGGGAGAGCTCAGCAGCAGCCTTTCGCCAAGCTTTCAGTAAGAAGCAAAGCCTGTTTCACACGTGGACTCTCAGGAGCCGTCGCAAAGTGGCTGAGCCCTGATCCAGTTTCCCCTTGCTGGGTACACTAATCCAGCCCTTCCCCGCTGGCTGCTACTTCTTTAAAAGCCCATAAAAGCACCACCACCTCCTTCCAATGTGGTTAAAATCAGAGAAAAAGCTTAAAACTCAACGCGCAGGGAGGGGGGCGGCTGGAAACCAGCTGGCCCTGTTCTGCCCTGCCTGCACAGTTGGCCTAGGTTTTCCAGAGGGTTTTGGATGGGCCCTGGACACGTGTAAAGAGGAAACCTTTGTGTTAAACCCCTTGTGACAGCGGCCCTTCTCCAAAATGTCTCTGGGTTCATGATTTTGGAGGCGCTGACAGAGGCGCTGTTCAGTTTAAGCCATTCCGTCGGGGCAGGTTTCTTTGCTCTCAGCTTGCAAAGCCAGCAGAAGAGGGTCTGCTCCTACCTCCATGCACAGCCTGGCAAATTCACCTTGCTTTGGGAAGGTTTTTCCATCCAGAGCATTTCCCTGCTCTGGTTGAGACTCATGCTGCTACAAAACCCACGTGCAGAGAGGTTTCTGTCCACAAGCCAAGCTGAAGTCAGTACCTGCGGTGGTAAATAGGACAGGATTGGTCTCCAAGGCTAGCAAAAATGGCCCTGCTGGGGCAGGGCAAGAGGTTTAACCAAACCAAAGGATTTTTTTCCTCATCCTGCAACATTATGCCGCGGCACAGTGGGAGCTCTGGAGGTCAGAAGCTGAGACACACGAACATTCAGCTATTAAACACCCCAGGCCAGATGTACCTTCTGGGTCAGGCTGTCCCTACACGGGCGATTGCCGGAAGCAGGGAGGATGTATCTGGATAAGCGTTGTCCAAAACGCACAGTATTCCCTGTGCAGGTCCAGGACCTCTGCTCCGAGCCTCACTGGGGAGAGCTGGGCTGACCCCATGTGGTCACCGCCTTGTTATGGCACGATTTTGGTTTTTAAAAAGTCATTACTTTTCACAGTTACTTAGGTAAAAAGCAAACTCTGCCTCACACTCATAAAAATCCTTCCACCAAGGAAAAGGCACCATGGAGGGAGTTAAGCTAAAACCCAGCTTGTCATTTTTCACACAAGGGAAACGTGTCCATGCTCCCAGTTTCCCCATTAACCAGCCAAAGCAGCACCTCCCCATTTCATTTTGTGCACAAAAGCAAGACACAGTGCTCATTTTTTAGCATGGACAGGACCTTCCCAATTCTTTTAATCCCTCAAAACAAAGGAAATAAATAGAGAAGGAATGGGGAGGGGAAGGCTCACACCCACAGTCTGTGCCTTTCCCTTGCAACGAAAGGTTAACAGTCACGGTGATTCACCGACACAGCCCCCAGCCCTGGACAAGCTTGGGGCGAGCATCCCCCCCAGACTTTGGGTGTGCCTGAGCCCAGGGAGGTTGGAGTGTGTCATCTGGTCACTCTGGGCCTTAAGAAGTAAAGAAAACTAAGTAATGTTGATGGTTTCCACAGTAACAGAGCGTGATTCATCCTGAGGGTGAAGTAACAGGGGGAAGAAACATGGAAAATGAAAACCATGTCTCAGAACCACGTCGTGTAATCATGTTGTTCAGCAGGCCTCCTGCTCCACACTACATGCGTGCCTTAACCTCAGCTATTTATAAAGCAGTCACTCAAGATGATCTCAAAGTTGGGGGTTTTTATTGAAAAGGAAGAAAAACCCTCACATGTGCGCCCCCCCGCCAGCCTTGGAAGCAGAACAAGGCCCTTCCCAGCACAGGACAGCAGGTCTTGTCCAAGGGGAGTGACGGAGCTTCTGAAAACAATCCCCCCGAGATGAAGATCATCAAAGCGAGGGACGCTTTCACGATGAAAGCTGCTGCCACCTGCAATTCCTCATGAGAAAGGGGAACCTTTGTATAGCCCTTTCATCTGAGCCATCCCTCCACAGGCACCTGCGAGCCCCTCCTGAGCTGCGGCCAGCTCCAGATTAAAGAGAGCGGCCCTACAAAGCCACCGAGCAGCTTCCCAGATGAACTCCGGAGGTGAGGCCCCAGTGAAAACACACGGGAAGGCACGCAGAGCGACCAGCAATGACGCCCTGCGAGGTGCCCAGCGATCCGCTGCTTCCGAAAAGCGTCACACAGGCGTTCGCTGACCTCACACGGTCCGGGCTTCAGTTTTCTCTCTCCCTTAGAAGACTAAGTCCTGCCGTCAGTCAAAACGGGTAACAAAATCTTTACGGGAGAGGCAGCTCACTGAGACAAACCTCACCAAGCTGTAAGGAGAAAGCAGGTGAGGGGAAGGCTTGGCCCAGGAAGGCCCCCCCCGCAAAACGGCTCTGCGAGGAGCGGGGCTCCCTGTCCCCCCCAAAGGAGAGCTCGCTCCCCCGCCACCCGCCTTGCTCCTGGGCGGACGCTGGTTCAGGGAGACGGCGGGATTTTCCTTCAGGCGTCAAAATCCTGTCAGGGCAAACGCTTCGGCCTTCGGGCCCCCGAGGCGGAGCGGGGCGGCGGGGCCTGAGGCCCAGCCGGTGTCGCAGCCCTCACCCTTCCTCCCAGCTGAGCCCGCTGGGGCTGAAACGGCAGAAACGGCAGAAACCGCCCTTCCGGACGGGGAGCGGAGGGGGCTCCGCGGCGGCTCCGCGCGAGGGACGAGGCCGAACAGGGGCACCTGCCGCCATCTTGTCCCGGCTCCGCGCTCTACAACGCTACGCGCGGGCGGGGCGGGGCGCCTGTCGGGAAGGAGGTGTGGTCACGCCGCCCGCTGCCCAATCCGCGCGCGGGGGGCGGGGCTGTTCCCCGAAGGTCGCGAGGCCGGCGCCGTGGCGGTCCGGAGTTCCGGGCGCGCGGAGCCGGGGCGGGGCCGGCGGGTGGTGATTGGCTGCGCGCCGGTGTTGCGTGC
>VZSC01014373.1:458-29240 GCA_013398225.1 Steatornis caripensis | reverse complement strand
GGCTGCCCGGGGCGGAGGGAGCTGGGACGGGCGAGCGGGGATGAGCTCCGGCGGAGCGCTCCGGTGAGCTCCGGGGCCGCGCTCCGGTGAGCTCCGGGGCCAGCGCCTGCTCTTGGGGTGAGCTCCGCAGGCCTGGAGCGGGCGACCCAGCCAAACAGGCCGGCGCGATTCTTCCTCGCCACGCGTGGGTTCTTTTTTATCTTTTTCATAATTGACCGATGCCTTTCCGTTGGGCACGTCGTGCCCCTGACTCCAGAAAACGCGTGAAGCTTCGGACTTCCATCCTGCTCCAGCTGTTCTGGGCGTAGCTTGAAAAATAACTCTTGAGTTTGTCGCTGAGCGCTTGAAAAGCATCGCAAATTTTTGATTTCCTTCCTGTGCTTTTTCTCCTGCTGTGGGCGCTTGGTGTTTAGTGACGCTGAGCTGACATTCGTCGGATTTATTTTACTCCTGAACGTTGTTACGAACGCTCACGAGTTCTAGGAAGGCTTTGTAATGGGACGGGATCACGGCAACCCCAGGGTAATCGAGGTCTAGGAACCGAGACGCCAGGTCTGTGGCTGGGACCAGCGAGGCTTCGGTTTTGCTTGGCGCTGCCATAATTGATAACGCTGGCGATGGGCTTGCAGTGCGGGGCACGCGCCGGTGTGATCTGGTCGCTAACGCTCAGGACGGGGACTCTCGCTCCTGGGTTCTCGCTTCTGACTCAGCCGTCTGTGGAAATGTTTTAGTTTGCACTTCAGTTTTCCCACTCATTGCGAAAATTCCTCTGGGACGAGAATTTGTATTGCTGTTTAATTGCTACAACAGATTTGGTTTTTTTTTTTTTTTGCTTTTATATGCAAGATTGAGACGAGAATAGGGATTTAAGCGCCAGTGTATACCAGCAGGTGGCATAAAAAAAGATTTTGTGGTGGATTTTTTTTCTTTTTCCCCCAAGTGGGTTTTTGAGTTGGGTTTCCAGAGCCACCTTCAGTTTGGAGGCTTGTGTGCTGCAGTTACACCGGGATGCGTCATAGCTGACATCCTCTGTACTTTCTCTGGGCAGCGTAACAGGGCTGTAAGATGTCTTATTTTGAAAAGTATTCATCCCAAATACGTTTTTCTTCCTGATGTTTACTTGGCCTGCCCAACGGTGTGTGACTGCTATTATCTTTCACAGTGCAGCTAAGTTAATTTGAAGGTGTACAAGGAACCCATAACACACGCTGTGTGTACCGGAAACCTGACCAGGTATTCCACAGGTGACAAAGTAAGAATAATTTTCCTCCTTCTAGCAATTAGGAAAAGAAATCCCTTTGCTTCCTCTTACCCCTAATTCTGAATAATGCACAATTCCCAGATCTCTCTTTAATCATTACCAGCTGTCTCACCGTCATCTTGGCAGTTCTGCCTTTTACCTGTTAATGGGCAACGAGGCGCTGCGCCTTACAGCCGAGATGGCGTTAGGTTTTGTACACACGACCGCGCGAGAAACGCCGCGTGGGCTGTAAGCGTGCGCGCAGGCTGTTGTGTCATCTGTGTTTTCATACGTGTGACGGAGCGCGTCTTGGCTGAGACACTAAACATTTACGTGCTGGGACTGGTTGGAAAAAAGTGTACTGTTCCTATGGCCAGTTTTAAACGGAATACTAACACAAATTATTT
Organism: Steatornis caripensis; assembly: GCA_013398225.1. Classification (NCBI taxonomy): domain Eukaryota; kingdom Metazoa; phylum Chordata; class Aves; order Caprimulgiformes; family Steatornithidae; genus Steatornis; species Steatornis caripensis. The sequence continues at coordinate 27,593 of VZSC01014373.1, read as the reverse complement.
CCTCTGTGGTCAGTAAACCGTATGTTAAGAAGGCTTCTTGAGAGTGCGAGATGCTTTCCTTTTTCGGACGGCTGCAGAGGTTAAATATCCTAGGCAAGGTCTTACCTGGTTTTGTTTTTTTTCCAAGAGAAGCAACTTCCCAGATGAACACAAAAGTGCCACACGTGTTGACTTTAGATAATGCGCGCGGCGGCAGCGTGCGCTCTTTGTTTAACCCAGTGGCCTAGCCCGGTGAAGGTTGAGGAGCTTCAGTCGCAGATAAAGCAGATGGCAGTTCCGGTTTCATTCACCTTTCGTTATGACCCTGAGGAACATCACGTGGTGTGATACAACCAGGGGAAACAGCATATTTAGAGATTAAAACAAGAGCAAACCAAAATGTTCCTTACCCACATGCGTTCCGTTCCAGAACACCTGTTGCAGCCATGATGCCTGTTGCAACCGGGATGCCTGACGACACGCCGATGTTTGACCCAAATATTCTGCACGAACTGGACTGGAGCGAGAACACGACAACCTTTTCTCCTGCTATTTCTCCTTTGGATCCGGGAGATGGCCTTGTTCTGAGACCGCTTTGCACGGCTGATTTAAACCGAGGTAAAATCCTGTTTAATCATCATCACCAACGAAAACTGAGTGCTGAACTAGATAATGTGTATTTCTGCATGATCTCACAATAGATCGGGATCGCTCCTTTTCTCTCATTTGGGTTCTTTTTATCAGTAAGGAATTTGAGCACTTGGCACCGTGGCTTGGTGCTGTGTTGGGTGACCCTCAAAATTGGTTTTACCGTTTTAATAACCTCAAAAACAATCTTAAAATTCAAGTCAGATCTTCCAAATAATCCACAGCTTCCTATTCACCACAGCTTCAGAGAGGGAGTACAGTTGTTCGTGCCGTTCCCTTTAAGATAAAAGTACTGCGAAGCAGCGTGTGCTTAGTGCGTGGAGACTTCCTCTGTTCTGCACCTTGGACAGAAAGGTTGTTCTGAATGTAACAGCTTAATATCACATAATTTCAGGCTTACACTTTTCTTTCTTGAATGTATGCATCTTCTGCACTCAAGCTGCCGTTTGCTGCCAATGCGTTAGCTGATCCTTCAGCATTGCTCAAGGCAGGAGTTTGGTTTGACGATTACAGCCTAGCTCTATAATACACAGAGCGCAGGCCTTTCTATACGACTGAATTGGATGGTGCCGTGGGGAAGGAAACTCTGCAAACAGCCGTGTCGGGTTGTTCTGTGCTATTTGGAGCTAATTGTGTGTCTCTGTCCCTCACTGAGGATTTGGATCTTTTTTTTTCCCCCCCCTTCTTTTATAACAGGCTTTTTTAAGGTTCTGGGTCAGCTGACTGAAACTGGAGTTGCAAGCCCAGAGCAGTTTATCAGTGAGTATATCATTATTTCTTGGCATTTCCATAGAGGTTGCTGGGAACCAGAGGTTACTGATGCTGACAGCAAATCTGCTTGGGTGTGAGGCTCCTGACTGCCTGATGCCGGAGGGATTTATTAGCCCAGCTCCCTGAGGCAGCCTCTGGCACTCCGCGTTGGATCCAGTTGCAGCTATCCCGAAGAGCTGCTTGGCTGGGACGGTCCTCATCTGCTTTTGAGACTGAGCTGTAGATGCGTGGCAAGAGGGATTACTGGGGGATGGCTTGTTTTGGCTGAATTATTGCGGCGCCGGTAGCAAGGCAGAGGCTTGCCTTTGATCGTAGCTCAACAGCGTCCTGAGCTGACTTCACTGGTTTAACTGAGAAGTGAGAAAACTTGGAGGTGCTGCCACCTTCATCGTAGAGCCTGTCTGCAGAGGTGCTAGGGAAGGAGGCTTCTCTTGGCAGCTGAGGGAAAGGCATATTTGTTTAATTTCTGCTTTTTCTTCGTTCTGACTCTGAGGCTTTCAGGGTCTGGGGTCTTGGGCGCATCTTCCTCGTGATCCGCAACTGTGCATTCAGAATCCATTGCAAGTGTTAGACTTCACAGCAATTCCGTCCGAGATTAACGGTGGCTGTTCCGCTGTCTGTCTGCTCCCACAGAAGCCTTCGACCACATGAAGAGATCTGGAGATTACTACGTTACTGTTGTAGAAGACACAAATCTTGGACAGATTGTTGCTACGGCAACGCTGGTGATAGAACATAAGTTCACTCACTCCTGTGCAAAGGTATGTTCTCTCGCTGCCGCTGTGAAGTGAGGAGAAAGATCCTGTCCCCAGACTCCCTGCACGTTATTTTTATGGTGTTACTGTCTGATGAAGTACCTTCTGCTGAGTCAGTGACAAAGGCATTTTAAAGATATCTCCCACCCTCGGGCGCTCAGCTAAATAGTAAAAGGAAGCTTTGGCTTTTCTTAAGGAAAAAGAGCCATTTGATGTCTGTCCCTTGCTCCCTCCCAGTGAGCTTTTGAACTGGTCACGCTTGGTTCTGACAGAGCAGACGGCTGAGGTTCTCGCTGCTGACGTGTGAAAACGGGGAGCGAGAGCGATATGGATCCCTGCGCAGGGAAAGGCTGTGGTGGGACTGCAGCTCCGCTGGGGGCTGGAAGGGGCACTATGAGCACGTCGAGCACGGGAGGGGTTGTATCGAGCTGGACAGCGGGAAATCCCAGCGTGAAACGTGAAGCAGTAGGGAAGCTAACACAACAGTGTTCCGTTCGACTAACGCTTGCCTGTGTTTTCACAGAGAGGAAGGATAGAAGATGTCGTAGTAAGCGGGGAGTGCCGAGGAAGGCAGCTTGGTAAACTGTAAGTATTTCACCACCTTCACCATTCAACAGCGGGCAGGCAGCGAGCCCTCACCCACCTGGTTTCTTTCCCCCCTGCCTTACCACACTGACAGGTGCCAGCAAACAAACCGGCACAGATCGCTTGGCAGAGCTCCGAGAGCAGGGCGTTAGCTCTGCGGGTCAGCCACAGGGCAGACCCTCCCCAGCCAGACACATGAAAAGAGTTTAGCTAGAAGCTACCGCTGGGCTGAGCTGCGTACAACAGCAACATAAAATTGTCTGCGAGATGCTGGTACTTTGTTCTTTTTCTGTTTTGTTTTTTTTTTTTTCCTTGGGATAGCAACTGTCCAGTGTAGTGAAGGAAAACGCAGAGCACTGTAAACCTTCAGTGTTGTAGGCCTGATAACTTTAGCTAATTAAATGTTAATTGATCCAGCGTTCAGGGCCGTTTCATTTAACCATCGTTTTTCTGTCTTTTTCAGATTAACGTCCACCCTGACGTTGCTAAGTAAGAGACTGAACTGTTACAAAATCACGCTTGAGTGTCTGCCAAAAAACGTGGATTTCTATAAGAAGTTTGGCTATTCGGTATCTGAAGAAAACTACATGTTTCAACGGTTCTTTGATTAAGAACTTCTAGTCTTTTTTTTTTTTTTTTTGTAAAGACTGTTGGTGGGAGAGCTTGTGCTACAAACATTTTCTTCGTGAAGAATTTCTATAGTTTATTGCTGCAAATATAACGATCCCTATAAATAATGAACATCAGATGTGTAAATCCTGCAAAAAAAAAAAATCACACTTTAGAAGGGTCCCTTGGGTTAGGAAATAAGCGCTTAGAACTACTTTTTACTACTGTTCAGTCTAAGTGAAGCTTTTTTGTTCTAGCCGAGTTACAAAGGACTCGTTAAAGGGATGGTTTTTAACCAAAGGTATATATTTTTATCGGAAATTTTTTCTTGCATTGTATTTTTCTAAAGGTTTGCGCTTCTTTTCTTGGTAGCCGAAGTACAGCTCGTGGGGTTGTGCTCCTGTCGGTACTTCACGGAAGGATGAATTAGGTCAGGTAGGGATGATGCTTCTCTTACGCAGAGTTAGCGATACGGAATGGGCATTTGTTCTGTTCTTTCCACGAAACCTCGCTGAAGCGCTGCTGATGTTAGCGTACCTCACGTTTTCTAGGCACTATTTTCCAAAACTGAATTTGTTACTATTTGTGCGCAGAGGGGAGAACCCTTATGGGCTGTGCTAAAGCTGATGTTCTGAGTCTAAAAATGGATGCGTACGTCTCACTGCAGGGGTCCTGCACTTTAGCTGATAACTTCCTTTGTTTTCAGGATAATTACTTGTTTCCTGACAAAAAAAAATAACCCGACGGTTTGCGACAGGGCAAAGGGAATGCCTGACAGAGAGTACACCCCATCGTGAGTGGGGCTCTGGCCAGTGCTCAGTGGGAGTGTGATTTGGGATTGCAAGCACCCAGCTTCACCAAGCACCCCCGGCCAGCTCGCTGTACCTGAACCCCTGAGGGCCAGGTGGGCTGCGGTTTTGCTGGTAATGGCATGTGCCCGCAGCACAGCAGACTGGCGGAAGAAATCCCCTGTCCTGGTCCAGAGGGATCGCTGCTGCTTTGGAGCATCCCTCTTGCTAGAAGATCGGATAAATTATTTTAGCACTTTTGCCAGTGATGGCAAGCAAATAACGTACGAAGCCCTGGTTTTTAACAGTAGTGTTTTGTGCGAAGAGAGTGACAAATGCTACGTCTATGAATAGGGCATTATAAATACGTGAAGGTTCGTACAGAACAGCCAGTCTTGTTTGTGAACAGTTAGGCCTTACAAAATGTTCTCATTGTGGTGTGGAGAGCTACTTTAAGCTGTGGTGGGGGCTCTATTTAATGTTCCTGATGGTACTCCACTCAATACAATGTTTCCTTGGTGATGTCTGTTTTATTTATTAATTATTTTTTTAAAAATGTTTAAGCTGAATAAACCAAGATTGCCAAGTGTAGCTGGTCAGTTTTTTATGCTGCTGTGTGGCACCTAGCGGTAGGTATCCCAAGTAAGCGTGTACCTGTCATCTTTCGGAACGGTACCACCTGCCGCAAATACTTTTGTTTTCCTTTCCCTGGACTGAAAAGAATGCTTTTTGAGACTCCGTATTGATTTTAAGCATGGCTCTGATGTCCGTTTGCATCTCTGCAAGTGTGACTTCTACGAAGCCGGTGTTCACAGGCCCTTCTCAGCTTGTTCTGGTGGTGGAGCTGTTGCCTGCAGGCACAAACCCCAGCCCATGTACCTCCCCTGCAACCAGAGGTGGGCATCCAACCAGCCTCATGGCTTACAGACAGTGGCAGGAAGCCAGGGCTGCCAGGACCACTGAGCAAACACATCTCGGAGCCATGCAGAAGTTTGTAACCTGCTCATGCCGCTGCTCTCCACAGCAGATCCAGGCATTCCATTTTCTTAGGGGTGTTTGCCCCTGAGGGAGAGCTGAGCTTCTCCCAGCTGTGCCCCGCTGACAGAACATCGACATGGCTTGAGCCCCAACTCTGGACCAACTGTATAAAATCAGCTCCTGATTTATGCTGGGCCCAAATGACTAGGTGGATTTTCTTGCCTCTCACAGTTTTAATTAATTCTGCATTTCCAGTAATTTACAGTGGATTATTTGAATTCTGTGATATCTACACCATCTAAATAGCTCCAGGCCCTCATTAAGAGTTAATGAAAAGATTAGTGAGGAGCAGGTGATTGTGTACCCAGCTTAGATCCTTGTAAAACAAATGAATTCAGTTGAAAGCTTGGTTTTGTGACAGTGCCTCTGCTGGGCAGAATCCAGCTTGTCAGCATCCCTTGAGTGCTGAAGAGCTCTTTGTTCTGTACCAGAGGTGGCATTCCCCACCTTGGCAGGCTACCACCCCTAAGGAACCAGCAGTTCCGACACCAGAGTGAGACAGGACTCGGTGTACAGTCTTCTACACGGGGAAGGGGTTGTGGGTGTGAGCTGCAGGGCAGGAATGGGAAGCGTCAGCTGGCAAAGGCCCTGACTCTATCTACACACTGCAGGCAGATGCTGCAGGGCTGATAATACCTCCCAGATGCAGGATTTCACCCTGGCTGTGTTTTCAGGCCTGCCCCAGCCAGCTAGAACACCACCTAGTACACGGGTATATGTATTTTAAGCTGTCACAATTCACAGGAACCAGGGAAATACCACAAATAAAAGCATTTAACAGCCACAGGTGGCATTAAAATACATCCTGCATCTCCTAAACTGAAGAAGCCCTGTGAATTTATGTACAGTACAGTTGGCTCAACAGGAAAGAGTAAGACCCCCACCCCGGGAACAGAGGAACCAAGGACCTTGTCAGCAATCAACCATAACCTAACTACCAGCTTCCCCAGAGGTTTAGGGTTACCAACTCCTTGGGGTGTCATTTTTTTGGGTAACAGCTCTCCCTCCATGAGGAAGAGATCTCCAGCTCCTCCACTCTGCCTCTCCTGACCTGAAAAAGAGAACTTTAGCACCTTAACGCATATCTGGGGATCCCCAAAGATCCGGGTACAGCAGCTTCATGCCTTAACCTTGGGAAGGGAGAAAATTCAGCCTCTGCTGATCTTCTAAGGCCTTTGGCTTAACCCCAGAAAGAAAACAGTAATTGAAATACCTACTGGCAGTAAGCTAAATGAGACAGATGTCAAGAAGTTTTAAATGAAAGGCTTAGTAATAGATGTATGAGGAAAACTAATCGCAGCATCCCTTAGGATATGAGAGGCTGTTATCTGCAAGGCAGCAGGCAGACAGACCAGAATGACTGTAGAAGGCAGCAGCAGGGGGTAATGGCATGAAAAAAAACCAAGATTGGTGGAAAATCCTTAGTCACAAAGCTTGTTCGTTTGTGAAACAGTCTCCCCAAGGAAGCAGCAGGACCCCAGTGAGAGAACAGAACCAGACTACACATGAACAAGCCTCTCTGGCAGGGGATAGTCAGATGAATCAAGAGCGTTCTTCCATCTGTGTTTCATCTCTGCCCCTTCCCAAGGGAGCTGAAACAGAAAGCAATTTTATGCAGAAGTTCTGGTTCCCATCCTTATTTCATCAGAAGCTCGTAGCTGCCAGCATTTGGTGAGTGGTACAGGAGAGACAGACATGCACAAACTCCGCTGCAGCCATGTGGTGGCCTGGTGGGGCGAGTGGTGAAGCATCTGAGCATATTTCCCAACAGCCCCAGAAACATTCTTTGACAGAGAGTCAGCTAACAACACATAATAAACCCTACAACTGCAGAACCAGCACCGCACGCTCAGCTGGCCTGCTTAACACAGACAAGTTGTAGTTCTTAAGGAGATAACAGTAAGACTTTCTTTTGTCAAGCTGAACATTTCTTAACCAAAGCATCCTACATTTCTTAAAGATTTTTTTCTGAAGGATTTGCACTGCTCCATCACCTTCGTAGGTGGCAGAAGACAGCCAGCAGCAAAGGGGAAGTGCTGCTCAGCGCTGGTTCAGCTCTGCTGAAGCTGTGAGCCCTCCCCACATGCAGCACTCAAGGACCTTCGCATTCCACACCACAAGAGGTTATTAGGCTGTAAAGCCTCACCCAGGTGTCCCGGCTCAGCTAAAAGCCCTGACTTACTGCAGGAGGATTTCCTCCTCAGGTGTCACCATCTGTTCCAGCAGCAGGCTTTAACCCAGGCAGCAGTTTTCAAACAGGAATCTGCTAACTACTTGTAAGAGCCTTGACACAGGCCAAGAGCTTGACTTGCTCTGGAGAGACTGCCCCTCAGCAAGCCTTCTGAGGAGCTGCAGGATGAGGCAGAGGATGAGTGACTAAGAAAATATCAGCAAGTCACAGGCGTGGTCAGCTTGCCTTGAATACACAAAGCCAGGCAGAACTCCTACAAAGTAAACAGGCACCCACAAAGCAAACAAGCTGCTGGACAATCCTCCAGCAAAAGGCAGCATCCGAAGTGATCCTCACAATACAAAACGGCTTCACTGTTTAGATTCATGCCTTCAAATGCAAAGATCTCTGCCCTCGGAGGGTCCCCCGCAGCACAGGTTCTGAGGCGGACAGAGGACATCGGCCATTCGCACGCAGCTGTAGTGGAGTCTGGGGAGACAGCTGGATGCTCAGATCCCCAAATGTCCCTTATATTGGCTCGTCTTCCTTGAGCCCACCTGTTTCCTGTTAAAAAATACTCTAATCACAAGATCAGATTTCACAAATGCACAAACTTTTCCAACAGCTTTGTAATTTGCTCAGCCACCACAGCGCTCTAAAGGAGTCATCGTTTCACTCATTGCTTTTATGCAACAGGCTGACTGGTAAACAAAGCAGCGATGCAGAACTGAGACTGTACTCGCACAAGCAGTGGTCACCACGCTGCTGCTTGCGGAGAGGGGAGAGGAGTTAAAGCTGCCCAAACTGCCTTGGTAATTCCCAGTTTGAAAACTTTAAAGCACTAAGTGCGTGGCCTTAATCGACTCTAACGCTTCAGAAGAGCTGAGGTGAATCCTTTAGGTCTTGATACTGTTATGGCCAGTGCTTTGGGCCTCCGTTTTCAAACACCAACCCAATTTTTACCTCAAATGACACAGCTATTGTCTTACAAAGGGAACTACTCCTTCAATACCAGTTTGAAGACGCACTACTCTAGTAGACAAATGGACCACGCTGGCTTGTTCAACTTGTTAAATCAACCTAAAACTAATTTAACAAGCAACTTCTTAATGCTAGCTGAAAGAATTCAGTCTTGATGTGTGTAAAGTCGGTAGGTGCCCTCTGTATTAATAAAAGTCATGTGCTCAGTTAAGTAATTAATAAGTACTCTGTTAAAGTTTAACTTGCATAAAAAAAGTAGAGATTTTTAGAACAGTATTTTTTCTTAATTTGCTCTCAGTGTCAGGCTCAAGATAATTCAGTATATGAGGTTTTACAACAAAGTGAAGAGTTAATACTGATTAGATCACTGCTGTTGCTCAACTGCCAGTAGCAGCGCATAGTATGGTTCTACAAGCACGACCATAATATATACAGAGAACAAGGTGAGTTTTAGCAAACTTTTTCTTTACTAAAGTCTCTTGTTATAAATTACACAAATAATTTTATAAACAAATCCCCCCCCAGCTTGCATTTTGTTTAAAGTAATAACTTTATATCATACAAATAAAGAAATTTCAAGTATGAAAAGTGCATTATTGCAATAATACCTCTTTGCAAATCCAAAAATCTTGTTTTAGAATAAAACTGTAAAGTGTAAAAAAGGAGTAAAACAATCAGTGCCATCTATTCATTCAAGAAGTCCGACATCTTAAAAATGATGCTTAGTGTGTTGCAGAGGCAGATTTACATCTGAAAGCAACATGTAATTGAAAAGAAGCTATGTGTGTGTTCATCGTTTTGCATTACTAATTCTTTTCTCCTAGTTTTCTTCACCTTTCTTGGCAGGATTTCACAATACAAACAGTGCCGTCCTCAGGTATCATCCGTTCTGTGCTGCTGCCACTTGCATGGTACCAAGCTCTTCATCCTCTTCGTGCATTCGCTTTAAACTTCCTGCAAAAGGCAAGAGGAAGGAGGATACATCTGAAAACACCAGCTCTGGCAACACACAGCTGCGAGCAGGATGACAGAGCAGTCGTCCTTGTCTTCTTGCAGGGACTCTGCCCTTTGAAGACACTCAGCTTTTGGGATAGCCGGTTGCCGACAGCACTCTTCTTCCCTCCCACTTCTCCACACAGAACAGAACTTTTCTGGAACCCACCAGTTCCTGCGCTCCCTTTCCATCTCCCCCCAAACTCCATCTTCACTGACCTTTAGCAGGCATTGCTACCGGCGCACCTCTCTCTGATTACGGTTACATTTTTTACATGCCCTAGACCCCTGTTATTTGTTTAAAGGCACAGCCAAACTTTTTTTCAGAGCAACTGCCTTAATTTTAAGGGCAGCGATTATGTCATGAACATTTCAACCTGTCACTCTAGATTCCTCTAAGGAACTCAGGAGTTTTTAAAGGACAGGGAGAGGCGGGGCCCTTCTCCAGCATGGTATGGCAGTGCAGACACCACCACAGGAATGTTCAACCGTAGGAGAACAGAATATTTCAGTACTGCATACTGAAGTTTCAACACAGCTTGCACATCAACTGCAGCATCCCCTTGCCCAAAGTTTGAGATTCACTGCTGCTGAGGGTGCAAATGTCACCTCACACCAGTACAGACAGGCGGGATCACACACAACAGGAGAGGCTTCTGACCTGTAGTACCAGATGGAACTGAGAGAGATCTCTCCAGCTGCAGTGGTGACATCATCTGGATGGTTAATTTTGCTAGATAGATGGCTTCATATTCCTGAAAAAGTTTAAAATACATATTGCTATTAATTTGGCATAACGCTTTGTGAGCATGAAAAGGACTAATTCAGAGAGTTCACCAAGCTGGACTAGAAAGTATCTTCTAGTAAGGCGGAGATTTTAGAGGACAAGAGTTCCTTGTTGTTTCGACACGAACGACAAAAACTGTCAGGAAGACAGAGCAGAAGAAAACTTAAGGGATGACAAGAAATGGCTTGAAGGAAGAGAGTGAACTTTCATCAAAAAATTTCTGCGACAATGTTGAGAGAACTCACTGTTGCTCCCAGAAGGCAATTCAGACAGCAGAAACAAACCAAACTTAGAATATGGTAGCTTCAGAGATTGGTTACAAGGACAAACCGTACACGGCCTTGAAGCTGTGTCCTAGTGACCTGTCGTGCTTTCAGCGCTACACAAGAACTCCTTGCAGGAGCTACTTTAAAAAAATCCCAACAATCCAAAACACCAAACTCGGGAGATACTCGATCATCTTGCTGCCAGCCACCTAAGTAATAGCAGAGACACTGCAAATCTGTTTCAGCACACTGTCCGGGTGTTTGCCCACCATTCACCCAAGAGACTCCTGGAACACGACAAAGGAACTTCATGATACCGCTGTTTGCTGTTTCAGACTTGCAAATTTCATCACCTATGAATGCAAGTGTCGCATCACTGATGCGTGCCACAATACCCACTTTGCAGTTTCGTTAGCCACCAGTTAAGCTGTTTCAGAGCTTAATCACTGTGATAGTCTTAATCACTGCACAAAACAGGGTTTTTATTTCTCCTCCATTCCTGGATTTCCTTTGTCTAAAGCTTAAGACTAACGAACTAGGGTACCACTCATCTTCCCCCCAAGCTCTACTATAGCTTCTGACATTTACTTGAGGGATACGTTTACAGCATATAAAGAAGTAGAACTAAGTAGAAGAAGCAGGAACAGCTGTTTTGCAGGAAGGTGATTCATGAAATGGCTTTCAAGTTATGACCAGAAAAAAGAAAAAGTCACCTGAAGTTGATGGACAAATCCAGCATTAGGATTAATACAGAATCTTCTTTCTTGAACATAAGTAAATGCGTCCCTTAAAAAGAGGAGGAGAGAGAAAATACTTCAGTGGAAAACAGCCTACGACAAAAGTCTCTGTGGTTTCAGGAGTCTTTCTTCTGATCCAGCTCATAGGAAATACAGCCCGGTTCTGAGGAGCGTTTGGAGGTCGAGTATAACTGAAATTGTTTGGGCAAACTAGGAAGCAGTCGTGAGATGCTATTTGCCCACCCCCACCTCCAGTCTCCAGCTTGCTGGCCTGTTTTGAACACACTACTAAGAACAGCCTCTTGCGGCCTCTCCTACAGTTTTACAACAAGGCACCGATCTGTGTAGGCTGGTATCCTGTTTCTGTCAGCAGCAGGTACCTGCTACTTCTTAAAGAAATGATGTAAACAATCCTGCAGTGAAGCGAAATGGAATAATCTGCCCCGCATAAAGTCTTCACTCAATCTCAGTAGTAACAACTGGCTTATGCATCAATGCCCAGCTGTTTACGTTCCCTCCAAAATTATCATTCACTTACAGCACTTCAATTAAAAAATAAATACCTACAGACATATCAGACTTCTTATCTGTACTAAAGTACTCTCTCGCTTCAGCCTTTTCACACAAGTGGTTAACCACATGACCAGGCTCCGTTCTCACCTGTACTTCACCCCAAATGTTTCCATTATGTATGCAATAACTAAGGCAGCACTGAAAAGAAACGAAAAAAATTACTAAAATATAATTCCATTGTTTGAAAAAAAATCAATAAACAGGATAGATAGTTTCCTACCTTCTAGAAATCCCTGCATTCCCATGGACAAGAACTTTTCCTGAGAAGGGAAAAAAGAAAAAACCCACCAACCATACTTGTATAGACTGAAGAAAGTTCTTTGACATGTAGTTTTTCCCTGTTACGGAGAACTACACAGTAGCAAGGTACATCCTAGGAATAACAGGTGTGTCTTACTTCACTCTAGATTACTAACTACACTCTGTCTGTTACCGCCCTGGGATACAGAAGCATGGATTCCTGCTCCTTGAAGGGTTTTGAGTAACAGAATCTGCATTCCAGGACCACAACGCAGATTTAAGGCCCTACAGTAGAGGGGACAAAAAAACCCCCAAACCTCATGCACAGAACACAGTTGTGTTTAAAGTGAAAAAAACCCCAAACATAAACAGAGGTCTGTTTTCCAGATGGGGGCAAAAGGAAAAAAGAACACTGTGCTCTGACCTTGTATAATATAGTTCAAGTCAAGCACAATAAACCCCCAAATTTAAGAAAACCTCATACTTAAGAGCCTCTAATACATACCACTAAGTTAAAGCTTTAACAACAATGTATTAGTAAATGAAGGAAAAAAGTTAATGTGATTTTACCTCCACTTTGTAAACTTCCATCAATAAATTCTTTAGTCTATAAAGAAAAAAATTACAAGACTCAGTTTCAGATTATTTTGCATGTTACTGCTACTTGCATTTAAATTTGGTGGAATTTTTGTATCAGTTTTTATATACGGTGACTATAAAGCACTGTTTATACAGACTTAGACATCACTTCAGCTGGACATTTATATTCCTTCTGTACTTTTAACTATCCATAAAATGGTCAGTGAAAAACTAGTGTGAAGCCAGAAACAAAAATGCATAAAAATCCAGTATATGTGCGCCTTTTACAATCATTATGTCACACGTTATGCCACTATAATTGAAAGTAACTTCCAAACATCTTTGCTAACCGAAGCCACAAAAACCCACACACACCAACAGCAACGTGGCCTCGACCACTCTACTGACACTTGTGTCTTCCTAGAAGTTCTCCAGCGATATTTTCAGTTACAGAAGTAGGTCTAATCACTCTGTAAGGTGAAACGCGATGTAGTGAGGTCTGTGGAACACTGCCAGGTTGAAACAGCTACTTAGATGAAAAGCAAAAGCTAAATAATTTATTGTGGGGGAAAACTCAGACCAGACTCGTAAAAATAAACCAACACAGAGGTACTAAGGTGTCGGTAACCGCAAGATTTGCAAAGGATGTTGTTTGATCAAATGGCATTACACTTTAGAAAAGCCATCAACTGATTTGCTGCCTTTTCTGCAAAAACATGACCACCTCTGCCATACACAGGGAAGCCAGAAGAGCTTTTCAATGGGGTATTTTTTTGGGTGGGTGAAGGAACAAAATGCTTTTGCTCTGTTGCAAACTAACCTAAAACAAAGATACAAAGCCATAGCACAAAACTAAGGGTTTATTCCATTTTCAAATGGCAGTATGTAATCAGTAGTGTGTAACTTAGTTATTTTTTAATTCCTCTCCAGTAAGCATGTTTCAAGATGCTGTAGCTCTTAGTTACACCAACTAGCTACTATTTTCTGTTGAATTTGTTTGATACAAGAGACATAAATACTCTTGGCTCAAGAAAATAAGTTTCCTACAGGTCAAGCTCTCCAGCATTCTCCCATGACCTGATTTGTTTGGTTTGAGACCAGCCTTTTTTTTTTTTGAGACCATAAGAAGATACAGCTCATAACTCAGCTTCCACACTTGTGAAAACGAGTTAATTACCCTTACTAAAATGGCAATAAGGTCACTCAAGAGTTTGCAGCCCTTCCAGGTGCCTCAGGCTAGGCATCCCAATTTGAAAATTGGTCTCTCTTAGTTCAGAAAAGTCTTACTGGGCGACTCCATTCCAAATCCATTCACATCAGCACATAAATACTTACCATAGGGAAAAATCGTATTATATTCTCAACGGGATTATCCGCAATATCCAAGACTAAATACCTACAATGAAAAAGTTGCTGTGAGTACACAGTAACACTGAGTTGCTGCCACCCATACACATAGAGCTGATTCAGCCCTGCTGCAATACTCAAACATGCAGAAGGAAGCCAGCACTACCCTCCTGGCTTTACTTTCTGGTCTGAGCTCCAGAACACCTACAAGCAAGCAATCTCAGGGGCTGTCCTTACAAGGAAATAAGAGGGGAACCTTCTCCAACATCCCCTGACAAAATCACCTCTCAGCGTGGAAGAAATTCCCAAGTGCTATATCCTACAAGTGATTCAACTTTGAGAGCTGCGTACTACATATCCACAAATACAGGCCCAGAGTTCTTTCCTGGGGCTCCGTGCAATTTTTTCAGGAGGTACACACATTCTGATTGAGTTACCTGAAATGTTTTATTAGCAGGACAAACTGTACTCAGAACTAACAACTTTAAAACTGAAGACCCTCACTGTAAACTAATGGATACTTCTCATTTGCAGTGTTGTCTATGCCTGGAGTCGAACAGATGAATAAACTTCCCGGTTTGGATTTAAGAGTCCTCCTACACCTCAGCAGATTTTTCAAATACTTTGGACAACGTGAAAATATTTGGGAAGAATGCTAACACAAAAAAAGTCTCATTAATATGGAATAAGGTGTTGAAAAGTAAGATCTTTGTTTGCAGTTCTGCATATTATGATCATTTCTCACCTAAATAACTGTTGGAAGTTTGGTTTAATAAAATTTGCTTCAATGTTTTGCCGTATGCATATTACATGGGTTATTCCATGTTTCTGAAGTATAGGTAGCTGTGGAAAAAGAAAAACACAGATTTTTTTTTAAATTACGGAATCCATCTATTGCGCAGTAACAAAAAGAAAAGCTATATTTAAATACACAATAGGGCTACATCGCACCCTCAAGAAAAGTCAGAGCTAGTTTTCTAATATTCAAAGCATAGCGTGAAATATTTTGTCTTTCAAAAAGACAAAACACAACCATTAGGAGCTGCACGAGAAAGCATTCCTAACAATGATAAAAAGAACAGGCAATAAAGAAGGCATTCAACGAACTTGTCTGTCTCTGCCCACCTTTCACTTGGCCTGAAATTGCAAGTCCCTACATGATGTAGTAATTTCCAGCTAGCATGGGATTCTTGCTGGAATCAGAGCACTGACAGTAAGATCATTTAAAGTATGAGGTAAGCTTGCAGACACAAGCTTTGTCTTAGCAGTGCTTGACTTCACTGCAGATGCAATTTACCTTATTTTACTGTTCCCAATTCTGATTTGCATTGCAACACTTCAGCAAAGCAAACAGATTACTTGATCGGCAATGCTAAAGTCTAAAAACGGTTTCCCTTTTTCTAAGAAAAATTCTATTCAAGCTTAACTATAAGACTCACTGTTAATACAAAAGCTCACACATGAATGCTCACTGCAATTAGCGTGCAAGTCACTTCACACTTGAACTTTTCTCTGGTTTGTAAGGAGTAGGGAAAGCCAACTAGCTGAATTGAGAGAGCATGCACGTGTGCGCATACAAACGCATGCAGAGCTTCAAGCCACATGAAAAAAAAATGAATTGGGGCTTTTTAAAATTTTTTTTCTCCTGAAGCAGCCCTTTAGCTCACAAGATTGTTAATGAAAACACAGTCTTGTGTCAACTGCCCCAGCACGTGCCTGAGGTGGCAGTTCAGATCTGCTCTGGAAAGGGCAGGCATTGACATCAGCCCCAGTCAAGATAATCCTGCAGGCTAAAAGGACCATCCCATAAATGCACCACGTATTACCCTGACATTTTTTGTGTTCCAGTTCAGGACTGCAACCAAATTTACACCTATCTAGGTAACATTTGAACATATCACCACAGTAACAAATTGCCACAGCAAAGTTTCCTTATGAGACACTATTCTGAAAATCATACCTTGCTTTTCATAGCTGAAGAGTATGGGCCTAAAAATAACCCAGGTAAAATTTCCTAGGGAGCAGAAGAACAGACATTTAATACCAACTCAAAATTATTTGAAATAATACATTGCACTCAACTCAGACTACGGCCATCAAAACAAGTAATTTAAGTATTAGTGAGAGACGTGTCATCAGCTGTCATTTATAACAGGACAAGGAGAAAAAAAAATCAGTTTGGCAAAATAAAAGAAACATGATCTTTGTGCAGGAGATCTTGTTTTGGAACACGACTCAGGTCCTTTATTTGGACTAAGTTCCAATTTGATTACTGCATCTTACCCAGCCCCAGATCAAATAAAGGGAACTCTAACTTTGTATATCATTGTCTTGTAATTAATTCCAAATCACTCTATGGAAAAAGATACATGCACAGTAAGTCTTCTAGCTTTGTCCTAGTAGTAGGAAAGTATCAATTTTTAGCCATTTATCTCCCCACCAATAAAGACATGTAGGTCTGTAGATCTTATCTTGTGCAAAGATTCGACTGACACCACAGGAGAAAAATTTTAATTGTCCATCCTACTTAAGAACACCTACTTCCAACCAAACTTAACTTAAAAAGCAAAGCTCTGATATATATTTTTAGCAATCATCTCCTAAAAACATTCACAAGCAGAAAACTAGTATTTTGAGGATTCTGAAGAAAAGGACAAAATTACTCCCTTTTTTTTTTTTTTCTTGAGTACTTGCACAACAGAGAGCCAAGCACAGCTGCACCCTGAGCTGGCAATCCTCACACATCTCTCCCATGGTGGTGCCTGACACTTTACCCCTAAAGACTGATTCTGATACCAGCTCTTTCGTAGGGCATTTTTTTCTTACTGACCACACCATGGGTTTTGATTCAAATGGTAAACGAAAGCGTGTCATACCTGCATCTCTCTCCTCATAGGATAGGTCCAATCCTTAAAAATAAAATAAAAAAATAATTACATATACACACAAAGGGAAAGACACATTCAGGCACAGATACGCACGTGCATGTTATACAAAAGATTCGAAATTGATTTTCTGCAGATTGTACAAGCTACGTGCTACGCAACCGGCACGTTGCTTACGCTTACTGCTAACTCTCCGCGTGGAGACTGGTAACACTGAAGTGCAAGGAACACTATTTTGAAAGCTGATGTGAAGAAACCTCAAGTATTCTACATCATCGGTGATGAAGCCTGTGCAGAATAGCCAGCGTGTTGTACATCCACACTTCAGCTTTCTGCTTAGAAACTTCCCTCTAGAGTGGGGAAGGGAAAAAAAAGGAGAAAAAAAAAAGCTTTAGAACATTCTGTACCACAGAAGCAAAAAAAATTCCTTTGACTGGTACATTCCTACAGCCACTGAAAAAACAGAAGATAACGAGTCTAGCAGGTAACTCCCTTAAAATCTACACTGCCTCACCTAATACATTCAAGCTAACTTAATTTTGAATATTCAGGATTCAGCTTTAACAATTCTAGAAACTTATGTTCTCCACGAATGCAGCAAGCCCTTCGAGTGAACTTCCACTTTTCTCCATCCGAGACAGTTACACCAGGAAGGCTCCTTGCACAGTAAACACACACACTCGTGTTCAGCCAAAAGGACATGACAGGCCTCATCAGTTAGTACATCACACCCTTCCACAAAGCTCAGACCCACAAGTTTATGAAGGTTCACCACCTTGGGAACCGACCACCCCTTCCCAGGTGGCTATTTACTATCACCCAACTCAATCTATCAGAACTGCCCAGAGCAAACGCCAGGATCAACATTGTCATCCTTTGCTCTGTTTTACAGAACTGCCAAAGCTGAACAGAAAAACGCTCAGGCAGACTCTATTCCTGTCTTTCCTTCTTTACAACTCCCACTGTCCTCTATTAACAGGCTCTTACTCATTCTTTGACCCTCACACACGAAGGAGTTGTATCTGAGATCACAGTTACCAGCTGGAAGGGAAAAAAAAAAAAAGGAAATAGTCAAACATATCAAATCAAATAGACTGCATACATTTATTTACATAACCTCGTGGTTTGCTCCACACACATCGGCAGCTAAGAAAAAACTTTGCCATATGTCGTTCTTGTTACATTCCAATCTCCTCAAAACTATGAGAAAGCTAAACTCAAAATACTCCACCTTGGAAGCGAGGTCAGGATTACACAAGAAAGATCCAAGCCCTTAAACTGCAGCATTGCCCACCTTAGCACCTGAAGTTGTACCAGTAGCATCAATTTCATATTAACCCTCTTTTTACTAAGACACACAAGAAAAATTCCAGTGCTTCCCCCAGCCGCACACACAGTTACACAGCGAGGTTTTGCTAGCTCTTGGTAGTGGAATTAGAAAGGATTTTAGTATCAGGAATTGAATCTGGGACAGCACTTCTGAGAAAGCAAACAAACATTAAGCCACTCAAAACAATTCTTTGACTACCACCTAAAACGGTAGCACAAAACAGGGAAATAAAACACACTGAAATGGTCTTTGCTAAAGACACAAAGAAGTAGCTAAACTACTTCTGCATGTTCCAGCTGTAATAATAAATGCTCCTGGTAGTAGAAAGTAGAAATCCTGTGACCAAAGGATGATATTCACAGAACTGTATCCTTTGAAGGTTGACCTAAGAGTGTTTTAGCATAACCCTGTTGTCTCACTGCATATACAAAAGCATAATTCACTCACCAAAAAGCAAGAAAAGCCCAGTTTTGTCCAAGTATAAAAGCAATAGTAAGAATAATAAACTCCAAAAAGCTTAAGCAATGCTCCAGGAGTATACAAGCGCTTAAGTGGGCTTACTGCCCTATCTGTAGAATTTAAAGTCTTACTCTGGAGCATAATGAAACAGAAATTCATCGCTACTTTGGTAAAAGGGACTTAACAATACATTACAAATATTCTTTTCAACTGCATCAGAAGCAGGAAATTGTGTTAGTCCCAACAGCTGTAAGCTGTGCAAAATAAGTAGGCAAGAGTTTAGCGATACAGAGTCCAAAGGAAACCAAAACCCAGAAGACGACAGATGCCACAGATGTTCTGAACAAGCAAAAAATGTCAGTATTGGCTCCAGCCATTAGTCTTCAAGAAGCCAAAAAGGTACAGTTTCCAATGGGATTTAGTCTGCAAAATAAATATCTGAAAGATGATGTATAAAAAACCCATTTAATTGGAGACAAGTACACAAACTACTGAAAGAGCAATTCTGGTGATTTCCCTTCAAGGCCTTTAAAACGAACAATGTAAGGTTATTCACATTATGCAAAATTATGTAAAGAAATAAGCCTATTAACGTAGACTGAACCCAAGCAGAAGTCTCATTTTAAGGAATTCATTCATCAACCATGTTTTCCACACTGCCTGAAGCACCCAGCAGACAAAAGAGAAACTTTCAGTTGTTATTTATCAGACCAAAACCAACTGACCATGCCAGAGCTGGACAGAGTAACAGCAATCCTTGCTGCTAAGTATTTGGTAGGTTCTACAGAATAAGTGACAACTCACTGGAAGACATGATCTTTTATACTCGCAAGATACACAAATAAAGAGAAGGAATGCAAAAAAATAACCCCCACAACTCCAAAGTTTTAAAGAGGAGCCACTCACCTCTGACAGATCTTCCCAAACTAGACTGTGATTCACTGACGGACAAGTTTAAAAGATACCTCAGCTGTTTTGCTGAGGGTGTTTGCAGCACGTGTTTGCTGTATTTTGTAATTGCACAAACGAAATGCCAGGGACTCCAACCACTGTTCCAGAATGGAGCGACCAGCAAGAGAAAAGGGAATAAAATACATTCCAAAGCTCTCCCTTCCCCACCTCCAGCCAATCTCTAGCTGAAATAAATTGAAGACATGAATGGAGAGACCTGTCTATGCTACAAAGAGTTTATTGGTAACCAATATCCAAACTACATCAACTACAACTAACTCTGCCAACAGTTATGGTTATTTTGTTACTATTTTGCCATAGCTACAGTTGTTGTTCTTTAGAAGAACAGTTTAAGGGCAAAAACGCTGACACCTTACATTGACATGTGCAAACGCACGTATACGTGGACTTTTTCCTGAAAGAGTGATCTTGGCTAGGACTTAATATAAAATTCATATTATGAATTTTTTAATTAGGTTAACTGCCATTGAGACTTGTCTCTGCTCAAGATCCGCAGAAAAGCAAAAACTGTGTTTTTTAAACAGAGCACCACAGTGTACCCGCCTTATGCAATCTGCGTACGCCTCACCAGAAGGAATATAGTGAAGTGGATATACACACGACATCACTTAACTGGCTCCTAACCAATAATTCAAGCCTGAAGACCTATCTGCTTCTCACGCAGAAAAGGTATACCCTAGTCGGTCTTTGCCAAAGCTCAGCTTCGGTTCAAAGGCAATCCGCCTTTCAAAGCTCTGCACTTTATTATGGTTAAACTGCTGCTGCCTTATAATTAGTAGAGCCTGCAAACCACAACTACCCTAAATGAAGGAAGAAGCTCTCAAAAGTGTTGAAAACACACCCGTAAAATAAATCAAGTCAGTAGTTTAAAGGAGAATCCAACATCAAGAAGTATCTTTTCTAGACTTTCAGCTGCTGCCCCTTATCTGCTCAGCATCAGCCCCTGCCTGCAATGACTCCTTCCCTGCTTTCAAGGCCACCACTCAAGCTCTTTTGAAAAGTTGCATGCGACTCTCAGCAAAACGTTCCTGACCACTCCAGGTTTCTGACCCTTTGCCAACACTCAGAGAGCTCTTTTGCTGTTGATCGATGGCATCGTTTACCTCTCCGTACAGATTTCTCTTCCCATTGCAATTCATCACAGCAAGACTTCTGCGTGATTGATTGTTCTTCGTGTAACTCAAAAGTCTAGAGCTGTCAGAATCCTCTTGCCTAAATTTGTTTCCCTGTCTAGTGGAACATTCATATAAGTTTTAACACTCAAAGTCTCTCCTCCAAACCTGGTATAACATTCTTCCACAAGTTGTGAAATCAAAGCTGAAGACAACTGTTACGGCAACGACAGCCACGCATTCTGCTGACCTGCTGCAATTCCTTCATCTGCTCTGACCAGCTGATCTCTTGGCTGTAACTTTGTACTGCTCTGTATAGGAAATTAAAATTACAGCTAAAGAGCGTAACAGTCAGAGGCATGATTATAATAACTGCCAACACTACTATTACCCCCCTTTCCAGGCTACAGCTTGGATTGCAGATGGGTCCTGATCCCTTAATTACCTTGACAAAAGCTTTATGCTTAATTCTGAGGCAGTTTTAAGTCTAATTTACACAATGAAATGAGATCACGGCTTGGTTTTGAAAGTACTTTGGACAATATTTAAAAAAAAAAACCACAACAAACCCTCCCAGCTGATAGAGTCTAATAAAAAGCAGGGAGGGGGACGTTATCATTAAAGACGTGCACAAAAATAAAGCCAGTTACACCGACAGCCTTTGGAAAACAAAACAATTGTAAAAACAAATAATGAAATGCTAAAGTAGCAATAGAGCATACTCATTTGCCATCTTTTAATAAGAAAACAGACCAATTAAATGAAGTACTGAAAACAAATTCAAGAAAAATACTTGCATATTACTGAAACCTGTCATGTCTCACTGTGATGCATTTAAGGACCTCAAAATGAGCTACAGACAAGACTGAAATGAAAGGCTGTACCTTCAGTTTCAGTCATGCTTCATGTTCTTGGACAGTTATTCCAGTTAGAAGCATTTTTTAAAAATATATATGTATTTTTATGTACTTATAGAATAGAATTATTTCAGTCGGAAGGCACCTACAATGCTCATTTAGTCTAACTGCCTGACCACTTCAGGGACAAATATGTATTTTTAATTTTTTTTTTCCAGGTAGAAGTTCTAGTGCAAGTATATAAACCACAAAAAATTAAACCCAGTCTTTTTGTTCACTCAAGACATGGGCATGCCTCTAACAGGAACAGAGATATACTACCAGGGTTAAGGAAGGCTTTGACAGCACTGCTAATCCAAAGCAGTGTCTGGTTAAAGGGCGAGATTACATTCCCACCCTTGCACAGTTGTTTAATCCTATGGTCACCATGCTCAGGAAACTACAACGGCCCCAAAACTAACAACTTTTTTAGCAAAGCCAGTTGTTGACCAAGTAAGATCCCTGCTCCAGGTCACCACAGGTCAGACAAGCATTGGGACAAAAACGGTGACGACACTGGACAGTTGGGAGGGTGGGTAAAGCCGCTTTTTAGCAAAGCCAGCTATTAGATGGGCTTTGCTGTAACAGCCAGGCACCCCTCAGTCACAGATCCCACGTCGGTCCCTCTCGACAACGGTAAACATGGGCCGGGAAGCAGTGTTTAACAGTGTTTTCTGTGTATTTGGAAAGAGCACTTGGACAATGGGAAGTCCCCATCATACAGACATTTTTGCTTTTGAAAATACAAAGGAATACAAAAGCAGGAAGGCGGAGAGAAAAAAAAACAATAGCAGGTGGGAATGACAGCGCACACAGGGGAAGGAAGAAGCGTACGACAGGAAAGTAAAGGTTATTTTGCCAAAGAGGAACACAAGCCATGGAAAAGGTTAAAATGGAGACTAGGATAACTCACTGGAAAGTAGAAATACAACACGGTTAAGAAACAAATGTTTCTTATTTGTCCCATTCTGTAACTTTGGTCCAAAGAGACATCCCGCTGGCTTGTTAAATCCCAATTAGCACACAGGATCATCAGCTCTGGCTTTCATTAAAGCACAATGAAGTTGCGAGGGCAGAATTTTTCAGCTTATATGAAGCACATAGCCAAGTGACAAGACCGCCACACTTTTGATTTTATTTTCTTTTTAAATAGACTTGCACAGGAGCTGAGACTCATTTGAATTTTTTCTAGCACTATTTCTCCTGCATTCACCCCATGGCAATTCTACCCACTGCAATACGAGGTCTTGATGATTCACCTTTTTATGAAGAATCTGTAGAATGAGCACTAATGAATAAGTTTTACTGGTAACCAGTAAAGCAAAAATTGTATTCAGATTATTATTAGAATTGTTTATAATGGTGTAAATATATCCTTTTTCATGCTTTTTCTTTTTTTTTTTTAACTACAGCTTAGTTAGTTGGGCTGTACCAAGACCATACAGGTCTCCTTACGCACCTCATCTAGATTAAAAAAACCCCCATGCTTTAAGTCCCCGTTTCTACAAACCGCTCCAGTTGTGAGCCACCTTCAAGTCCGTGCGGATGGCCATGCACTTCAACCGGCTTTCCACAGGTGCTAGGCAGAAGTTAATCACGACTGACAAGATTGCACAACCTGAGCTGCCACAGCGTGCTCCTTTCGATACATGCAAAGCAGTCTGGTAGTATCCCAGAGTTAGGATCACAATCTGCCACCTGATTTACATTTCCCAGCATGACATAGCATTTGGTTTAAATTGCTTTTGCTCTGTTATGTGGGCAGGTAAAATAAATATTATAATACAGGCTTCCTACTTATTTTAAAGAGTCTGCAGAGGAAAAGAATCACTTCATGTTTGTTAAGGGGGTTATTTGTGTTTCCTATCAAAAGCAAGAGTAAAAAAGCTCAAGAAATTTTTTCCACCTTTAGACAGACTGCACTACTGCACAGTTTAAAAAGCGGTCAAAAATACACTAGCATTTCAGAATAAATACACCTGTCAAGAAACATGCATTTCTTGAAAAACCTTGTGCTAAAGAGAGCTCGGCTACTACACGCATAATAAAAATGCGGCAAATATGACTGCTCAGTCAATTGGCTGATAATTCCATTACAAAAACCATGGAGAGTCCTAACAAAACTGTAAATATATCATAAATACTAGTTTACTCAGCCTGCTTGCAAGCAAATACACCAATGTTTTAACAAAGAAATTAACTGGTAATTATTGCTGTGTTCCCATGACATATATGCTTGTGCTATTCTTTCTGTTGTTGTTTAAAATTTAATGGGAAAATAATTTCCATTAAATTCCTTGAATTATTCTAGTCCTTATTTACCATCTTTCCAAAAGCGCTAAGATGTCTCGGTACTCATATGCCAGCATGCATTGTTATTAACCTGACTCTCTTTCAACAAGTCTTTAGCCATACATGCTTATACTGGAGAAAAAAAACCAAACCCAGCACGTCTCAAATTTAAGAAAGTTTAAGACCTCATACTGAAAAATGTGCCAATTTTAGAAAAAGACATATAAATCTAAGCTTGGGAATTTTTCCATGCCATGTATGATCGCTATTACTTGTAAGACTTTGCACACTATCACCGATCTGTGAAAGAACACGTACAGTTTATAGACATTCATGGCATAGACTAGAAAAGCTTTGCAAGAATGACAAGTTACTCATTTAATATCCAAAAATTAAAAGTAGAAAATACTCAGATGGCATAAGGATCTGCAAAAAGGAGTTCAGCTTTTAACTGCCACAGACTCACCAGCCAGACGGAAGCTGGTTTATCCCAGACTGCGTTAGCTCATCTCGCAGAACTGGACAATTCACCCAGACTGCAGCCAGCACGCGAGAGCGGACCAGAAGAAGCACCCCAAGCCAGCACTGACACACGCTTGTACTGAAGCATGGCAGACGCTGGCAAATACCTGCCTGTGCTTGACCTGTAACAAACACGGCTGCGGCACCTGAATGAACTTTAAGTACACACAAACTGCAGGGGGAAAAAAAAAAAGGGGACACGTGTCATAAGGGGACTCAGAGGAATGAACTTCTGGTCTGCCAGTTGCTGAGATGGTATCCGATTAGGAGTGCAAACAAGGCACAAGTCTTTCCAGCAGGTAAATATCACCAGCATTTCTTAACGTGGCATCTCACAAGCTCCAAGAAGTACCAATAGCCAAGTAGTTTAAAAATCCACCAATCTGTAGTACTAGGTATGTATGGATTAGGGACGTTGCAAACAACCTACAGGCCAGAAAACTGACCTGTTTATCTAGCGTACATTTCTGCAGTCTGCCTAAGTCAACCCAACCACAGGCTGCTGTCTCCCCTCAACAGAAAGCCTTGCCTGCTCTCTGACTTTTCCCTGTGCCAGCACTAGGGAGTGTGAAGCTGTGCAGTCACCCAAGATCAGCTCACTAATTTGGCTTTTTTACATCATTATTATTTAAGCTGTCAGATGGTCACCAGTGTCAGTCAGGAGAAGGGAGCTGGGGCTGGCAGTCAGATTGCCTTAAAACGACCGCAAAGTCGCACTTACTCTTGAGCAGCCTACAACAGGAAGTAAAGCAGGGATTCCCCAAGTTCCCTCTCCTCCACTTCCCCCCAACATCTTGAAATCGAGTCTACCAAGATAGCATTAAACCATGCATAACCAACTTCCTGAAATAATATTAGAGACTACTCCTCATTAAAGAGCCTCCTCACTGCGATACATGAGAGATGACCTTCAGCTTTCCATGAGCAACTACATTTTGTGGGAAGAATGATTTTCATTTAATTACTTTGCTTTTCCAAAGCATCTTCTTAAGGACCGAGCTGAAGGCCCAAGGCTGAAGTCTCTTAAGCTTTGCTTAACAAGTTAGCTCCACAAGAACTTTGACGTTCTCACACTGGCTTTAATTTTTCTGTTTCCCCCCAATACTCCAACTATTGTGTATTTAAACCAAGTCAGACACAAATGGAAGGTGTTGGGAAAAAAACCCCCACTTACAGTTTTTAAACACAGTCCTTGAAATTCTCAACTATAGTCTTGCAGCACATGAAGCTCCAACATGCTATACATGCTACTACTGAGAGACAGAGCATCAAAAAAGCAAAAAAATAAAATCCACTCTGAAGGACACCACATTATCATTTCAGTTTTCATCGGCTAAGCATTGTCAGACTGGCAGTGACCTCTGGTTTCAAAACTATTTCTATGTAGTTTTACACAGCACACTGCTTTTTAGCCATTCTAGTTATGAACAGGTTTGAAAAGCCACCTAGGCTAATTTAGTTAACCATTTTCAGAAGTAACTGTAGGCAATATGATTGGTTTCTCCTGAAAGAAAAGATATTTAAAAACAAATTAGAAACCTCACAGGGTTGTATATAATTTGTGTTCAGATACAAACAGATTACAACTTTCTGAAAACAACTAAGATGACTTGTAAACACCTCCACAGCTCAGAAGTGAAGAGGGTAATAAATCTCGACAACAAAACCAACAAAGAAGGAACCATAGTAACTTCCGTATTTCAGGTAACTTACCACAACAACAGCATTCAACAGAAACTCCCTTGAAACAGAAATAAATGCTGATGTTTATGAGATACGCAACAATCTAGACCTCTGACGAGCTCAGATCCTATCAACTCCCCACATGAACACGGTGACATTTTTCATTAAAAAATATCTGACGCTACCAAAGCGGGACACTTAAGGCTGTTTGTGACAGCCGAAAGGGTCAGAATGGAGAAGCCAAGCCAAGTCCAGAAATCAGACACCCCACTGACCCGATTCCTTTGACACCACGCAGGGTGCACTTTAGTCTTGGCAGACATTGCCACCTGTCTCAGTTTGCGGAGAAGTCTTGCCTCTTGAACGCCGTAAAAACGCCTCCCCAATACACTCACCACAGTGCCAAATTGTTGCTTGAGTATCTAAGAGTTAGTAGACAACAACTGTTTGGAAGGGGACGTGCAGGTACTCACTGCTAACAACAGCTCATTACCTTTCTGCAAGTACAAGAAAGGGGCAAGCAGGCAGCGAGCCACAGACGGAGGACAGGGCTGGTGACCATACAAAGGGAGAGGGAACAGGCAGCGGAAAGCAAAAGGGCAGCTAACAGGCTGGCCATGACAGCACAGACGAGGGGACACCAGAGACAGCAAGCTGAGCGGGGGCCGCCATCAGAGGGCAAAAGCCCAGGGAGCGGCGGTCAGGCGAGATGAACCGGGGGGGGAAGTGGGGGCTTCCGTGACGGCGGGCAGCCCCTCTTCACCAGGCTGGGCTCGCCAAAAGCCCCGGGAGCGGGGGAAGGCCGGAGGCACCCGAACGGAGAGGTGCAGGAGGGAAGGGGTCTGCGAGGGCAATGGAGCCGGCAGGGAGCAGAGGACAACAGGCAGGACCGGAGGATGCGGTGGGTGGGCCCGGGGGGGGCGGCCCAGCGGCCGGCAGCGGGGCCTGCGGGCGGGGGTGTCACCGGGACAGCGGGGGAGAGGACGGACCTGCGCCTCGGTGGGGACCCGCGGGGGCGGCCGGCGAGGCCTGCGCTGGGATCTCAGCGGGGAACCCGCGGCCACGGGGAGCGGAGCGTGCGGGAAAGGGGACGGGAGGCAGCCCGCGGCGGGGAGGGCTGCGAGCGGGGACCCGCCGG
>VZSC01014372.1:433314-455816 GCA_013398225.1 Steatornis caripensis | reverse complement strand
CCTCCAGTTCCGCCCCCCCCACCCCCCCCCCGGCCAAGAGGTAACCCACAAAGGCAGAGGAAAAGAACCATTATTCACATCTACACCCAGAGCTCTGGATGCAGCAAAGTATACAGTGAGAGTTAAATACACCTTTGTTTAACCCAGGTACATGAATAACCACATAAAAGACATTTGACAGGATAACTGCACTTCCAATGTGTTCTTACTAATATGCAATGCACACCGCTCTAGTTGGCTTGGATTCCCAAAACATTTAGGTTCTTTATTCTTCATTCACCACTTCATTAGCATAAAGTTAAACGCCATAAAGCCACAAGCATAAATTCAACTCCTTCAGCATGCTCGAAATCCTAACCTACACTGAAATTTGTACAAACATTTTAAAATTAAAATACGTATCAGGTTACAAGCAGGAACATGATGTTCAGAAACTTACAGGGAAGTTACCACTTTAGCTTTATTTAAAGTATTTTAAGCCAAAGGAACATCTGCTTACATCAAAACATTGTCTAAAGTTTGTCATTGGAAATACGCAAGAGTAGAAACCATTCTCAGTATTCTTTGCACTGCTTATATATCACATGCTTCCTACCTTACATTTTGCTCACACATTAGGGCACTTATATTATGCTGACGTATTTTCTGTACTGAGGTATGAAAGCTACAAGCTCCCCATCTTTAAACCCATTTTAAGCCTCTGCTTTGAAGAGCCCTTTCTTAAAACATGGTACAGTCTGCAGGTGATGAGAATATAAAATGCTCACACATCACATTTTTAATTGAACTTTTTGGTCAAGAATTTTTTTTTCAGAGTTTGCTTAGGGAGAACTACTTTATGTTTTTAATCCAGCTTCCAGCACTGCCAATATTTTTCTTTTACCTTCATTAGTTTTGCTGATTAAAAATTTGAAGACTCTCATCGCTAAAATGCAATGTATTAGTTTTCCTAATAATAAATATATCGCTTTTTTTGTATTGATGACTGTCGCACTCATTTAAGACAGGCAGGCTCACTGTAACATGATGAAAAAGAACAGATCCTACCAATGACATCCTAAGCTTCTGCATCTTGCTCTCCAACCTTCTTGTTTTATGATTCATTACAGACATTTCCATCCTTCCCAAGTGTTCTACGTACACATAGAGACTTCCACTTCATCCCCACTCTAACTCTGTAACACTGCTACACAAAAAACCTGTGTACAGCTTCAGCACCATTTACAAATTCCGACTACTAGAATTCTAAGAAAAGCAAACTTGGGGACTGGATTCTGGTAACTGTTTTTTAACATGAGACATAGCTCTGAAGACCCATCCAGTTCACACAGTGACTTTCTGAAGTCACTAACACTTACGCCATCTTGAAGCAGTGACCAAGTTTCACTCAGTCCATTGAGAAACACAAACGTTACGTTGAATTAGAGCCCTGTTTATCCTGGAGTCCTTCATAAATTCTGAGAAGCCCACTAGGTTTAACAATGCAGCAGTAGGATTGTAACGCGTACACGTACAGCTACATCTATGACCTCCTCCGCTACAAAGTCCTTGCAAGAGCTTGGTAAAAGCCAGAATTAAAAAAAAAAGTGAAACCTTAGTCTTTAGGAGACTTTTGGAGTCCTTCTGATTCACCTATGCCTTCCTAATACCTTCCACGTGATTATCTCAAGGGTAGAAGAAAAGCCTTGCATATTATTTGTAAACTATGCACGCACCAAAGAATAAAGGTTTATAGAGTTAGTACGGCCCTTCTCAAACCAACAGGCTATACCACCATCTGAAAACCACTTCTTCTATGAGACTTCTACAAGACTTCCTTAAGACTACTAGAAGTAGTAGATAACTTAGTAGTACTAAGCAGTAAGCTAACAGTAGCAGCTAAGTAGCTAAAAAGCAAAGCTTTCTAAAACTGAAGCCATCAAAAAAGGTAACAGCTTTGTGGCTGTATAGTCTCTTTTGTGCAGTCAGACTTTCTGAAAGGTTAGTTCTAGTGTTCACATTAGAAGTACAAAGATTTCTGTTGGTGGTTTTTTTTTTAAACTGTAGGATATATTCACTTTAGTTTCAGGATAATGTTATGCAGGGCATGCAAAACAAGTTCCATCAGTGTGAAGGGAAACAAAAACAAACCACAGTAGTTTTAAGAAGAATTTTCATACTACTTTTGGACTTGGGTTTGTTTGATACCTGTATTTTCACATGTTTGGGAGCTGCATACGCTCAAAACCTTAGAAGGTAACTGTCAAATCTGCACATGTGTTTCCTTAAAGCACTAACCTGCCATGACAGAAAGAAGGGAAACAACGCAGGACAATTTTAGTCACAGCTGTTGTAAACACCATACATTAAAGTACATACTTCCAGGCATTACATACTTTGCACCTTATACAAGTCACTTTAAAATTCTAATAAGCCCTCCCTACTTTATATCTTAAGGTCTCATGACTCCTTACGCAACACAGACTTTGGGTTGCCTCCCAATCTTCAAATTAACCTTGGCCTGCATTCAAATGCTGCTTTGTTACAGAAAAACATGACACCCATAGGAAAAGTATTACAGTACGAAAATAAAAATATTGTGAAACATGGTAGAATATGACCAAGTCATAACTCATCACTGGAAGGTAGTTTTTATACAATAGCTTTTGGAACAGAGGAGGGGAAAAAAAATAAAATCAAGATGACTTAACAACCACAAACAGTGGGAACTGAGGCATCCACTTGTGTCTTGCAAGACTGCTGCTTAGTATAACCAGCTGAAAAAGCACTCAATGCCAAATACACATTTCTGTCAGAGAACACATAGTAGAAACTGTCACAGTGATGTGATGAAGAAGGAAAATCTAGTCCTGCAGCACTTCTACACTTACCCAAATATTCTGGAGTATATTCTACATCTTCACAAGACTGAGTGCCATGCTGTCGATTACGTGTTCTTAGTATTTCAGTCAACCCCTTGCCCCAATCCACTTCAACCTGGTAAACAAGCCTCCACGTACTGCTGAACGCACTTTATCTTTTACATTAGTCCCTAGTCACGTTTTCACCGCATTCTGTCAATGCGACAGCAGAACTGAAAGTGTGACTATCTGATTTGAGACAAAAACATCTCTGCCAAGGACCTGCCAGTCCCCATTCCTGCCTAGAAGGGGAGGCTGTGGACAAGGCGAGGAGCCGAGCAGCCGTGCCAGCAGGGCCGCCCGCCCCGGCCAGCTAGCACCCGCCAGCCCCTTCGCGCTTGGCTTTTCCCGGGCACGGCACCGAGCCCAGAGCTCAGCGTCCCGCCACTGCCCCGCGGGACGACCCGAGCGCGGCCCGCGGGCTCCCCGAGCCCTGCTCCCTCCGAGCTGGTCAAGCGCCAGGCCGGAGGAAACCCCCGGGCTCTGCGCCCTGCAGCACCGAGGCTCCCCCGCTCCCCTCGGCCCCATCTTCCCTCCGCCGTCTCCCTCGCAGCGGGCTGGGTCGTTCCCGCCCAGCGAGGCGGGCGGGACGGAGAACGGGCCCAGCGGCGAGCAGGCTGCCGTCCCTCAGGCCTCGCCCCGCGGAGCCCCGGCAGGTACCTGCAAGCCCCGCTGGCTCCGCCACTGCTTCAGCTGGTCCGAGGCGTCGTCCCGGCCGTCAGCCATTTTGCAAGCTTTAGGCGACCCCCCGTCCCCCAAGGCGGGAAGGGCGTCGCGGAGAGAAGCACGCGCGAGCCGGCACCGGCGGGGCTGTGCCCGCTACCAGCGAGGAGGCAGCGCCGGAGAGGTCACCCCGCAGGGAGCCGCCACCGCCGCGCCAACTCCGCCACCGCCAGCGGGTAGCGACAGCTCGGACACTGACTGCTTCCACCCCAACCCTGCGACCACCCCAACCCTCCTCGGCCAATAGCCCCGCNACCCCGCAGGGAGCTGCCACCGCCGCGCCAACTCCTCCGCCACCAGCGGGTAGCGACAGCTCGGACACTGACTGCTTCCACCCCAACCCTGCGACCACCCCAACCCTCCTCGGCCAATAGCCCCGCCGCGCGCAGGGCAGCGCGAGCTGTGAGTGGGTGAGAGGAACGTCAATCAGGCGGTGTGAGGGGCGGGGGGCCGGCGGCAGACTGCCACCTCAGCCTGCGCGGGCCGGTGACAGGGCGGCGCGGGGCTGCGGTGAACTCTTATTGCTTGAGGGTGTGCAATTAGCCGTCTGGAGGTGTGGAAGTGGCTTAATTTTTGGTCTGCGTTTTCAGTTTTGAGTTGTCGGAGCTTTCTAAAGGTGCTCGTTGGGGAGAAGTTGTTCGGTGGCGTAGGCAGTTCCAGGGTGAGGGCGCTGTGGAAACTGCAATTATTTCGGGAGTTTCGGGCAGGGTTTGTTGCAGCTGGGAAAAAAAGATGTTTTAAATTGCGAAGTCAAAGCGACCGAGTGTGTATTTAAATTTTCGTTCTTGTATCTGTACTTCAAGTGAGGCGCATACGTTAACATTGGTCATAATTCACACACGCCCAATTGTAAAGGGTATTTCTTTGGAGGCCTGAATTTGTGACCTTAAAAAAACCCAAACCGCTTCTGAGTTAATAAGAAGACTCCCTGGGTTATACTTACGAATGATGAGGTAAATACAGTTCTCCTGTTAGGTAACTCTGGTTCTGCTCCTTAAAGCGCTGGCTTTGTGTGCTGAGGTTTCTGCACTACAGCCCATGTGCGTCCCTTGTGCTATAACATTCGTAATACCAGGGGAGATCCCCTGGCTTTGTGCCTAAAGGATGAGGTACAGGGGATAAAAGTGGTTGACAGGTGGTTGTTTTTCCTATTTCTGAGGCAAAACCTTTCGGCAACATGAATAATCTATCTTAAACTTTTAGGTTGCGTGATGATGGCACTTGAAAGATAGAGGAAGATCTCTACCTACCAGTTACTCTGTGGACTTGTACTTCGTGCATGTACTTCTATACGGGGTTCCTGGACCCTGACATGTGGGTAAGACTACCCATACACGCTAGAAAACTAAAATATATGTACCTTTCCCCTTATTAGCTCTTCCCTAATGACAATGATTGGGGGTAATCATAGCAGATAGGAGACCTGTCTAAACAAACAGAATTTACCCAGATGTGGTTGCAGGAGTTCTGGTTTGTAAAAAGCACTCAGCAAATTTTGTGTGTGTGGTGGTTTGTTTCCCCCCGCCCGTCATTCTTGATAAGACTCCCAGTACGGTTCTTTACAGAATGCACATTACAACGATAAAGCAGAGCAGCTCTGTTTACCCATAGCCTGTCAAAAAGAAATGAAACCGGGAAAATGCTTATCTGTGACATTGTGGGGACATTTTTTTCTCTTAACAGATAAAAAGAATAGTCTAGCTCATTATTTCAATCAGACAGTTGCTTTATCTAGTGTGTGTTATTATGTTTTAGAGGGCTAAAAGACCCAAATTCAGGTCTGTACTACACAGGGAATACAGCTAATGGTACTCCTTTTCCTCAGTGGTAAAAACAGCAAACTACCTTTCTTCTGCTTCAGCCTTATTTGGGACATTTCTTTCATGTATCCAGGTCTCATAGTCTTTTCATTCTCAATGTGATGACCAACATCATAAAGAACAGCAAGAAAGATCAGTCACCTATGTTTCTAATATTTTTATATTAAATGTACATCATCAGACTACACCTACTACTGCATCTTCTGTGCAACCACTGATCACTTCCACGTACCAGACTTCCGCTGCGCTCAGAAGATCATTGGTAAAGCTGAACAGGAGTAATCCACAAAGATCTAAGCAGTTTTTGTACAGAGCAAGAAACCCTCTAATAGTATCAGCCAAAGAAAAAAGTATCGAAGCTTCACGACAAGGTCTTAACCCACAGAAAACTTTGTTTTCAAGATGCTGTCTCCCATTCTGCAAACCGTTTGTAGGCCTCGTCATCAGCTGTTTCTGAGAACATTTAAGGATCTTTTCAGGTACTCATTTAGGCTTATGTGGTATTCTTCCCTAGAGCTTTTATTTCTTAAGATGACTGTTTTATTAAAAAATGATGTTTTCATAAGAAAAGACTGATTGACAAGTCCTATAGATTTAATATTAGGAGCGCATACACGTGTTTTTAAAAATCAAATAATGAATATTTCGGTTTGCTTAACCAGCAAAATGAGGGAGATGTGGACATTTTCATGAAGAGCTGTTGTTTGCTTTTCCTTTAAAGTTTAACATTTCCTGTTAACAAATGTGCGCAAATAAACTTGCTTGTCACAGATCTGTTTCAAAGTAAGAGTAACTTGCAAAAACTGCTTCTCTTTCATTTCCCATAAACCCTTCTTATTATAACTGTAATGCTACAGGAAAGGATATATGTGCGTATATATGTATGTATATACGCATAAAAAACCAAGAAGAGATTAAATATTAGCTAAGAAAATATGCAACAACGACAAAAAAAATCCAAAGGACAGCAGGTGGCAACATCAATGGCATGTATTTTCAAAAATAGTTTGCACTTTAGCTTTACTGAACCCAAGCAACCGTATTTGATAAGAAAGATTACAAAGCTAAGTGAAGTGGGAAACGAATATGAAATTTTTCTCTCATCTCACCTTAATCATCTATCTTTTCCATGAAGAAAGCAGTGAATACTGGTTTAAATTCCACAGGTACCTTGCTTTGGGTATCTTTGTTTATTTCCCTTTTTTCCCCTTCTATTTTGATATTTGATTCCTGCGGCATCTTATTTGCCTGCATAAACCTCCTGTTATATATGCATTAAGTAAACAAACTTCAAACAATTCCAAATTAATCATCTTTATTCACCTGGGGAGACAGGTTCTATGTTGCTGTGTGTCTTTCTGAGGCATAATCCAAACCACACTTCAGCCTTAATAAAGATTTTGCGAGATTAAAAGTCATAATATTTAGCATCTGTATTCTGTTTTCTGTATTTAAAGTGAGTTTAAACACAAACTACAAGGTCGGTTTCACACACACTCAGTCGTGCTGTATATAAAGTTTATGCATCGTTCAGTCATTTGCACTGAAGGGAACGATCTAGGATTAGTCAAGTAGAAGGTAAATACATTTGTTGCTTTGCTCAANACTACAAGGTCGGTTTCACACACACTCAGTCGTGCTGTATATAAAGTTTATGCATCGTTCAGTCATTTGCACTTAAGGGAACGATCTAGGATTAGTCAAGTAGAAGGTCAATACATTTGTTGCTTTGCTCAGTGAGTTACTTAGGCACCTAAAACTTTCATGCTACACATATCAGCCACCTCAGCTGGCTGACTTGATACCTACTTCCTGCTTATGATTAACCAGATTCATAAATGTTGCTACGTTCTCTAGAACATCAGTTGAGTAGGTGTACTCAGAGTACCTCTACTACACAGCCAAAGCATTTAAATTCAGCACAGAGCATGGGGGCCACAATGACTTTTATTCTAAAAGATCAGAAAAGAGGAACACAGGACAGAGAGTGCTAATTTTTAATTAAACTGATTATTGGTGAGAACACTTACCACAGGATTGGGGGACTTATTTTTTTTTTCCCTTTCTACTAAAGGTATCCAAACTTACATCTTCCAGAGTATCCAAGTTACATATCTAGAGGCGAGGCTGGGGTACAGTTTGTACCTGTGCCACAAGGAATAAGGTCAGAAAGAAAAAAAAAAAGGCTCTGTTTTAGGCTCACATAATAAAAAGATAATTGATATTATTGAATGTATTTTCAGTTGTGAAACAAATTCATCTACTGCACGTACTTCAACTATGAAGTAATAGAATGAAACTATTCTCGAGACTTGAATAAATAATTGGCCTTGTTATAAACATCCAACCTGGGATATTTCCAGTACCTCAGGACTTTTCCACCTATCCTTTGGCTGTCACATCTGATGTGAGCATCAGAGCACAGAAAAAGCAGTGAAGGAGGAACATATACTATTACTTAACTGTTCACTTACGTGACAGAGGATTGAGGGGTAGGTATGGCAAGTATAGTCAGAAGAAAAATGTTGCTATTAAATTTTAGAAAAACAGATAAATATTAATAGAAATGACAGATTGATTGTCCATTGTAATACAGTAGATGGAACATATTTTCTGTCTTGATTCCGAAGCAGCAATACACACCCAAAACAATTCTATATGTCAAACTTGCAATTAGATGGACATGACGTCCCTGCTGCTGAAGGCCGGCCAACGTCTGGGTGATAGGTGCTAAGATGTTAGACATAGTAAGTGGTGAGAAGAAGAGGTGGAATATGAGATCAGAAATAATAAACTGGGGATCTCTGTATGTACGCTGTGAGTTACGTCTGACAACGTTTTATTGGTTAAGCTGTCATGATAAAAAATTTCTCATTCAGTAACTTGCGTTAAATGTAGTCTTTTTAATTTTGTATTGTCAGTCATCAGAGCTAATGGAAAACACAGAAAACCCTGTGAATACAACATCTTCAGGGGAGGCGGACTTTAAGGGATGACTGAGAGAACGATACTGGTGGAAAATGTAAGCAGGCAGGAAGTGAAAGCTGGCTTTTATAGGCAATAGCACATGTATATTGGGCTGTCGTTGGACAGAGATACTGAGATGCCTAGCAGAGAGAAAACATGGACTTCTGAGAAAACACACGTAGAAGAAAACCAGGAAAAAACAGAGAGGAAACCGCTTTTTTGTGTTTGAAATTTTCCGCCATCCTCTGCAGTAGTTATTAGGGCAAGGTCTTAATTTAAACCACTAGAGAAATGACTAGCCTCAGAGACAGAAAAGTGTGTTAGAGTAATAATAGTTTATATGTTTCAAACAACATGTTTTTCCTTTCCTCCCCTTTTGTCCTCCATAGACTATAATAAAGATTTCAGTGATTCTGGAGCTGACATGTCTTCAAACTTTTATAGTGTACGTGGTTAGTTAATGTCAATGGATACACCAGTCCTAGAATAAAATATATTTTGCAGTATTTTTACCAAAAAGAGAATTTCATTCATCTATGTTCCTGTTTTGCAATAATTTATTAATTTTCATAAGCAGCACTCCTGATCATCGTCATCAAGAAGCTGTGTTTCATATTTAGTGCTGGAAAGACAGCTACAATATACTTGTTGAGATAACTGAAAGAAGAATGCTAATCGAATAAGAAATGCAGGACTTTTCAGGCGGTAAGCTATGCAAACGTATTCTGGATATCTCAGTTTTTGTTTTTATTTTTATTCCTAGAAACATTATTAAAATTATTTCACACATACAAGTGTAATTTTCTTTTGTTATTGCATTTGCTTTTTTTTAATTTTCTCTCAAGTTAGAGCACCGATAAGAAAACTCATGAATGTTTTTTTGCATTTGTTCTCTGTATTATTAGCAGTATTGTCTGAAGCATTTACCTAATAGCAGTTAATAAAACCTTTATTTTGAAAGATTATTTTGCCCATTGGTTCTTCATTCTGCATAAGAAAAGTTTTAAAGCTAGACACAGCAATATTTTTTTCTGTTGTTAGAATGAGAAGCTCTTACGCTTTTAAATGGGTCAACCATCCAGTATGACTTAGTCACATGTGCTTTGAATTAGTCAAGTGCTTAATTGGCTGGATGGGTGTTTGCATGTATAAATATAGATGCTTGAGCCAAGAGATACCTTGATACAATAGGTGACATTTGATGTGTTCTAATTCTTTAGAAAGAAAGGAATCCTAAATGAACTGGTTTTTCAAACCAATTGAATTTTCAAAAACTTAAAGGCAATTTAAAATGTTGGCTGCCCAGTGGGACTGGAAAACCAGGCTATTGTAGCATTGCCAGTAAAAATTAGATACATTCTTTTGAAAAGTCTGGATATATGTCTGTAGCTAAATGCATCAGTATGGCCCTAGGCTGGTATATGCAGATTATTCATAAATTCATTCATAAGCCAATAAGATGAACTGAACTGAAGCTGCTGCTTGGACTTATGAACAGAATTTGTTCTCGTATTATATATGTTCTGTGATCTGTAAGCAGAAGAAGGAATAGTTTGATGCTGTGCTGAAAAATATCAGTGTGATATTTCAGATTAAAATGTAGAATTCCATGGTGCAAGTGACAAGCTGTACCTGATACATGTTTTGTTAGAGGTCTACAGAATGTGAAGTCAACAAAAGAGATTGCATTTATGCCTAACAACATCAACACTTCTTTGTCCTCTGGGCATTCTATTTTGGAAGAAAAACCCTAATTAGTGGCATTTTGAGTGCATGACTGACGTTTAGGTTGCAAGGTGAATAATAACAGTAATGACGAATTTAGGCATGGTTCATACATCAACTTTCAGTTAGTTTTGGTACAAAAACAATGTTAAAATTTGTCATCTGATGGCACGTTGTTCTTTACAGTGGTGATTTCTGAATTTTCCTATGAGTATAGTATCACCGTTATGACTGGAAGAGACAATAATGTGATCCTAGGAAGCTTATGGGGAAAAAACCAAATAAACCAGCCAGTGGAATGGCAACAATCAAGATGCATTTGCTGTAACTGTGGCAGATGTGGACGCTAGGAAACAAGGACAGAGAAGAAGGTACGTTGCATTTGTAGGGTATGAAAAGAGAAAATGTAGGTACAAATTCTCCATACACAATCTAGTCACTCAGAACTGTTAACCTTGAGAGATTTAAGTTAGGCACCTAAGTAATGTTTAGGTATCTAAAGAAAGGCTGGATTGATCTTACTCTAAGTTAGTTGTGAAAGATGTGACGCTCTGCAAGCCAAGATACATCAATGACTATTACAATGCATGTGACAATCATAATAGGTACTCCTGATACTTGTATGCTAGAGTATCAGTAAGCATTTTACATATATAATAATCTCGTGTGCTGACTTGATGGGTCAGTTTCCCGTGGAATCCCCTGGAGGTAATTGTTGCAAGTTCTCAGTGCAGAGATTGCCAGCCAGGATCCCATTAAGATAATATTTTCCAAGTTTAACATGTTTATAATACACAGGTAGTTTCATATGTTTTCTCTTTCACGTTTTTTGCCCTGAAAATGCAAATGCACTTTGAAATATTTAAAGGAAGCTAGCTCGTCACTGCTTCGTTTTCATTGTCTTTAAACTAGCTGATTAATAGATGCTGAACATAACTCAGATTTTTTAAGAATTTGAATGAATTGTGAAACAAATTCAGTTTAAAAATATCTGCTTTATTATAGAAGAATTGTGTCTGTCTCTTTAGTTGCCCTGTTTAAGAGGAATAACATCATTAGACAGAAGACTTGAGGTTTGTCCCTTGAGATGGTCGTGAATAGAACCAAAGGAATAATTAATCCTAGGATACTAGCACACTAATTAGTCTTGTTTGAATTGATCGGAGTTGTAGGTTCTCAGTACCTTTGAAAATCTCTTTTTATTTTGGTGTGAATATTTTAGCCTCTTTTTTTTCAGTTTAAGTAGCTGTCATTCTCAGTATATTTTACATCATAATAGGAGGCATCTAAGGATGGAACACTGGCAAAAAGTCTGTATACCATCTGCTTACATATCTTAATTTTGACAATAAGAACTACTACAAAAAATTCCGAGGTCTTATGAGATTCAAAGAAGCAAGGGGCACAGTCAGAGTGAAATACAGCACTGTTAGTAGTATATTAGATAAATATAAAATAGCTCTTTTAGCCTGGAATAATTGGTCCACCATAGTGCCTGCCATATGCCGAGCAGCTTGCTGATACCCTTTGCCTCAGCTGTCTTGTGCAATGGCGGCATTTGAGCTATTGTTCCAGCCATTCTGATGAAAGCAGTTTTTCACACCGACGAGTTACGTATCATCGTAGGTTGCGATGATGGCCGTTATTTTCTTCAAGACTTACATAACTGCTAGGGACTACTTCTGATTTCTGCTGAAGTAGGATAAAAGGCCCAGACAAGACCTTGACTGTTTTGAGCACAGGTAGATGCGTGGAAAATAAACAGAGCAGATTTTTTTCTGTGTGTTTAGGTATGGTTATTCTTAAAGCCAAAGTTCTTTTCTGTACATTTGACCTAATTTTTCTAAAGGGTTCTGTTCATAGAAAATTAATTGCCTCAAATAGGTAAGTTGAAATTATGCAAGCATCTAATACAGTAGGAAACGCAAAATAATTCCATAACTACAGTAGTCTTTACAGCATTTAGTTAGACATTGGGATCAGTTTTAGACATCTTAAAAATTCTGGTTTTTACATGTATGGAGAGCTGTGTTTTTAAAATATGCGCCTGCTTTATAAAAGTTGCTAGAAGACGTACTAGTTGTTTTGACATATCAGCACAGAACATGTCTGTTTCATGATAACCAAGAACTGGTGAAACTTATCTGGAAACTGTAACAAATTACTAGTTTGTTGGGTTTTTTTCTGAAGGTCGACATTAAGTTACCACGTTAATTACATTGGTATGTTTCTATCTAGCTACTAATTGTCCCCTGTGCCCTGGCTGGCCATTTACAAGATATTAACAAGAGGTTTACAAGCCATTTACATTGCCAAGAAACTTGCCATGCAGGGATAAAAATGAAATACAGATCATAACTTGTAAAACCATCAAACTTATAAGCACACTAAGACCTTCTAAACAGATCTACAGTGATGTATCAGCATTCCTAGCCAGCTTTGTTTATGTGCATTTCCTATTTTTGTTGCGTTAAAAGCAGTGTTTGTTCTGTGTTTGAGCAGCACAGTTGGGTCTTGATCCATCATAATGTGGACTTTTAAACACTTTTAAGAGGAATAGACATTTTTCACTGAATATGCTGCCTTCATTTTTGTGAATTCTTCTAGTCTAAAACTGTTTGATAAATTTCTTCAGCTGCAAGAAAGAGTACTACGTGATACCAACCATGTAAATTAGGCCAAGTTTTGACCAGGAGCTGCTTTTGATTCACCAGCAGTGAAAAGAGCTATTTTTCAGTAATCCTCTGGTTATCATATTATTTGGCTGAGGAGGTTAGCATTTTTTTTCTTTGCTTTTGTTGTTAGTATTGTAGGG
Organism: Steatornis caripensis; assembly: GCA_013398225.1. Lineage (NCBI taxonomy): Eukaryota > Metazoa > Chordata > Aves > Caprimulgiformes > Steatornithidae > Steatornis > Steatornis caripensis. The sequence goes on along the minus strand of VZSC01014372.1, from coordinate 442,866 downwards.
GGTTTCTTGGTTTTTACAGTGTTTTAATACCTCTTCTGTTTGGTATTGTTTTTTGTACATTTTCCTGAAATCTGAAAATAGGTTTCAAGATACAGAAGGTTGAGAAATCTTAATTTCCTGCCTGCGTGGCAGATTCCAGAGGCTTTTCACCATCTTATTCCGTATTGATGTTTGCTCCTTTTCCTGCTTACCAGTCATAGGGATTGTAACCAATATATATCCTACTCACAAAAGGCTCCCTTCTGTTTGCAAGTTAACTGCCAAGTATTCTCCTGTGGATTGGAGACAGACCTTGGTCTATCTCCCTGTATTTCAATGCATTTGAACGAGGAGGTTTTTGTTGTGATCCAGTTCTAATGGCTTATCCTGACATCCGCCCATCATTTCTTCATTTAATTTAATTCTTTTGTCAGCCTCTGATACATCTCTGATTCATCATTTTATTGAGCACTCATGGATCCTGTACTCCATAATCCTGGCACCAGCCCGACTTTTACCGAATCATACAGACTATTCTTATTATTTTTTCAGGATGAATTGTTGAGATGTGCTATGCATAGAACATTGTGTAGCATCGATACTTCCATTACAAATGATGTGTCACAGGTATGCCTTGCTAATGATGTAGGTGGAAAAGAAGGGAGTTGGTAATTATCTACCCATTGATTATAGCGTATGTTTCATCCTGAGTGGCAATAACAAATTGGCCCATGTCAGCGGTCTCCTTGTTGGAAAAATATTCCTGGGTTATATGATAACCAGCAACCCTGCAGTAGCACACTGTGCTGTTGTCTGTCTTGCCGGTATACTGTGAACATAAAGGGGTGCTCCCTCTTCCAGAGGCTTTATGCTAGGGTTAAGGAAAGAAAGCAGATCTCTGTTTCTAGTTTTATAAATAGAAAATCGTTGACTTCACTACCATGCAGTTCAGATGTTATACTGGGCAATCCTGCAGCTATCCTAAGCAGTTGTGTATGCAAGGCATTGCGCACTTGTTGATCGCTCTGCGAGGCAAGCCACCTTGCGGTGATAGTGCTGTATCATAAGATGTGATCTGTTTGTGCCACACACGCAGTGCCTCATCAGTGTTCACACGCACCCCCACTACACAAGGTGTGTCAAACAGCAGTTGTTTGCACAGCAATTGGAACGCTGGTATTCATATTTCCCCTAAGCATTCTTCATTTTGTGGTGAATTGACTTGCTATGCATTTGATAGGCATCCTGGAGCAGTGTGAGTACAGTGGTGTCGCGGTATTTCCATACAGCCAGCCTCAAGAGGGAGTCAGTGGGTTACTGTAATACAGCAGAGCCGCCTAATCCTACAAACTTTGGTATTCCTTGGGAAAATAAAGCTCTGACTAAGCACAACCAGGGGGAAGCAGAATTTGTGCACCCGGCCTGTATAGACTTTGATGGAGTAGGAGCCCTTGTGAGGCCTGGTAATAACCCTGTGGAATGAGATCCTGCATCAGCTGGGAAGCTGTTGCTAGGTTGGTGTATGTCAGTACCACAATAAATACTGCAGCTGTTGTCCTACGGTTCTGAATGATTCCAGACAAGGTTGAAGACGTTTTTAAGACTTGAGTTTTGCCGTTGCATTTCCCCCATCATTTGTCTTCAATTCTTTTCAGCATTGTTTGCCATTGTATGTAACTGCTATTCTCAGCATGGGCTGATATGCTCTGGGGCATCCACTTTATTGCAGTGTTAGAGGATAAGATTTTGTTTGGTTTCCTGAGAGTTTCCTGACTGCTAAGGATTATGAAAAATACAATATTTAACTATAAATGTCTGTCTATGTGGCTATTCTTTCCACTGACTCTGTGATCATAGTGGTTGACTCTTGATAATGTTATTGTCAATACTCTATTACTGTTGACATTGTAAAATTTTAATTAACAGTAAAAGCTGAAATGAGAAGTGGTGGGAAAATAGGCCCCGGTAAGTTTCAGTATACCACTTGCCTTGAATAATGTCAACGTGATGAAGCAAATACTTTTTTATTCCCTTTGTTTGATCTGATTCCAGATGGTATAATATGATTCCCCCAACCAAACCTCACTGGTAAGCCCTTGCTGCCAGTGATTGGGAAAATCTGATATTGTACCAAGTTATCATTTGGGAGTCCAATGCACTTTTCAGATGCTAGTCTTTCTTATGCTGACAGTTTTTTCTACCCTTTGTCGTCACAATCATTTTATTGTGTTATTCATAGGACAAAAAGATAAAACATAGATCCTTATTTTTTGTAGTTCCATGATCTTCCCAAATAAGGCATACTGTAACACTTGTTCAGTTGTCTGATGCATTTAAAAGTAAAAAGTATTTTTATATCACCTCTTCATACACTCCAAATTTCTGGACAGATTTTTTCAATGTTTGTTGAGGACTACATTTTTAATTAGGTGAAATCTCAAAAAAATCTCATTGGTTATTTCCAAGATTAGCTTGCTTTTCCTACTTTAAAAATGCTTTCAAAGCAAACATGGAATAAATGCATCATACGTGAAACAGCTGCTGAGGAATGAGGCTGTTTCTTACATCTAACAAGTGTAGAAAGCATCTTCAATGCTACTTTCATTCTTAGAAAGTGTTTCCTTTAAAGATGTCTTCACCTATAAAATGTGTACTGAATTAAGAGAGACTGAAGACTAAATTAACTGGAAATGTTTAAAGGTGAGGGGATTCAGCAGCAGTGTTAGAAATGCTAGTGAGGAGAGGGATTGCAAATGTAGACAGAGGACTTGACTTTGGAACGGGAAAGTTGTGCTGAGAGGGGTTCATCTAGTAGGTGGCCTGGTTGGAAGGCACCTCTGGAGATAGCCTAGGCTGACCCTCAAAGCAGGGTCAGCTAAAGCCGGTTGTCCAGGACTACGTCCAGTTGGGTTCAAGGATGGAGACTCCACAGCCTCCCTGGGCAACTTGTTCCCAGTGCTTTACCACCCTCACAGTAAAAAGAGGTTCGTTTAAATGGAATTTTCTGTATTTCAGTTTGGACCCATTGCTTCTTGTTCTTTCACTGGGCACCACTGAGAAGAGCGTAGCTGTCCTTTTTACTCTGCCCCCATCAGGTATTTATACCCAAGGATACTCCCTCACCTTCTCCAGGCCGAACAGTTCCGGGTCTCTCAGCCTCTCATTAAATGACAGAAACTCCAGTCTGTTAATCATCTTTGTGTCCCTTTGCTGGGCTAGCTCCAGTATGTCCAGGTCTCTCTTGTACTGGAGAGCCCAGAACTGGACTCAGCACTCCAGATGTATCTCATCAGTGCTAAGGAGAGGGAAAGATCCCCTCCCTCCACCTGCTGGCAATGCTTTTCCTAATGCACTCCAGGGTGCTATTGCCCTCCTGTGCCACAAGGATGTACTGCTAGCTCATGTTCAACTTGTTTTCCGCCAGAACCCCGACGTCTTTTTCTGCAAAGTTGTTTTCCAACTGGTCAGCCCCCAGCATGTAGTGATACATGATATGCATGATATTCCTCCTTAGATGCAGAACTCGGTGCTCACCTTTGTTGAACTTCACGAGATTCCTGTTTGACCATTTCTTCAGCCTGTCGACGACCCTCTCAATGGCAGCACCTGCTGTATCAATCATGCCTCCCATTTTTTTGTCACCTGCAAACTTGCCGACTGGCCTCTAGCTCAACTTTGTGATGCTGATCACAACCCTTCAAGCCCAGGAGCTCAGGCAGCTTTCAGTCTACCTCTCGGCCCACTTACCTAGGCTGTAGTTCATCAGTTCACCAATGAGGATGTTACGGGAGTGAGTTTCAAATGCCTTGCTGAAGTGAAGATAAACAGTATCAACTATTCTCTCATCTATCGTGCTGGTGATTTCATCAGAGAAGGCTGCCAGGTTAGTCAGGCATCGTTTCCCTTTCATAAATCAATGCTGACTACTCTAAATCACTTTTTTACCCTTAATGTGGTTTGCGAGTGGTTTCTAGGATTATTTGTTCCATCATCTTCTCAAGGATAAAGATGGGGCTGACCATTTTGTAGCTCGTTCCTTTGAATGACTTCTGGAGGAGCACAGTACAGCTAAAGCTTGCTAGTGAAGCTGTCTGTACAGCAGCAGCAAGCCACTTTTTTTTGTTCATCTTGAGAATCTGATGTACACGTGCACAGAGATTTCATTCCAAGTTCCTTATCTCTCTAGTTATATCTACTACAAAAGGCAGCTTTTGAAAGTACAAAGGATGTATTTTTAATGGATTCTCAATGTTTCTTATGCTTTTGATAGCTGAAAATGTGTGTCAGAAGCAGGCTGTTGTATATAAGCATCACCAGTTAAAGTTTTTTTTAAATGGTCTTGCTTAACAGTTACTATTAGTCATAATTGAAATGACCCCTTGTTTCTCCTCAGTTAGTAATAATTTTGAGAATTAGTACCTTATCTGTCGTTACAAATAATAGTAAAGTTAATCTGTGCTGATTTCCTATGCTAAGCAAACTTACCTTACTGAAAAAAATGGAGAGATGTCTTTTTTAAATAGAAATTCTGTTTTAACCGATAGTCTAAGGGTATCAGTGAGGCGAGTTCTGTAAGGACAGGTAATGTCATTTACTAGAGGAAGTGGTGTGGTAGAAAAAAGTAAGCAGGATTTGTCAGGCAGGAGCGTTTTTGTGGAATTGTTAATAGCAAAATGTAGTTTTCGTCTATGCTAAATCACAGATAAAACTGAGACAGGGAGAAGGTAAGATCGCCATTTATTACCAGCAAGCCTGAAGATTTCTTCAGTGTACTCTCTGTAGAAGATTTCAGGGAGCTCTAACTGCCTGAGAAGTTTACACAAGGGATAGTATTATTTCTGAAGATTTTAAAGAACAAAGGCTTGGCCTGAAATTCTGTCCATGAGATTCTGTGTACTCTTTTTCAGTTTTCATTAGTGCTATCAAGTAAATTTACCTATGAATTACCAATTAACACATTCTGAAATGTAAGTGGTGTAACGTTTGAAGAGGTTGCACAAATGCTGCGCAAAATAAATGGGAGAAGCAGCTGACTTATTACTTACTGGGGAACAAGCCTCTCTTCAGCTGGGAAGATTGAGCTGGTACCTCTGTTTTTACTTGGTAGGTGGTGAGGTCAGCTGTGAGTATTTGGTAACTTGCCAAACTGGACCCTCATCTCCAGCTAGAAAATAAATGGAGGGCCTTCGCTGGATGGGGGTTTTGCTGTACTGCAGAAGACGCACCAGATGTACATTATCTCTTCATCAGTGTTGCTTTGAAAATATGCAAAGTGTATTCTCTTTGGGGCAGTAAACGTTTTTTTTTTTGTGCGTTTGATTTAGACCTGATACGTGGTTCACCTGCTCTAGTCATGCCTCATCTCTACTTTTCTCCCACGTGTTCTGGTGTATGGGCTCAGGCTGATTGTCAGGTACAGAGCTACAGTTTATTAAAAAAGATGGTTCTGAATGTTGCAGATAAAATGCAGTGAAATTAAGTAGCTATATAAGGAAAACACCATATTTTTACAGTGGACAAACAGAATTAGCACTTGCTCAAAATAGAGACAGCAGCTCAAGAAGGAAGTTTCTAGCAATAGCTGTGAAAGCGGTTTGCAGCCCCTGGAGAAGCCTGGGCAGCTGTTGAGCCTTCGGGCTTGTTAACACTCCCACCCACAGCTGCAGTAAATAAGGCTTGGAAAGGGCTCCTCTGCCAGGTGTCTGTAGGGACTACTTCAGGGTTTTGGTTGCACCATTCAAACAGCTTCTTAGAGTGCCCTGCTGAGGGTAGTTGTGTGATTTATTTTGGGGGTTTCCCCCCTCCTTTTTCCTGGTGGAAAAGCTTCAGTCTTCTTTACTTCAAGTGAGTAAAATAAGCTGTTAAGGGCCCTAGTGGCACGGGATGTTTATACTGCTCCATAGTGTATATGTGACTGTTGTTCTCTAGGAAAACACTGAACTTTGTGGTTTGAACAAGCAGCAGATTAATCTAGCTATTAGTTACTTTACAAGGTATTGATTTGGAGCCTTTGGTACAGATTAAGTTTATGGGGGCTTGACATTTGCTTTGACTGTTATGTTTCCTTAGAAAAATAAAACAAGTGATTATTTGTAAATGGGTTTGATGCTATTTGGCTAGTCACTATTTGTGTATCAGAGACTGCTGATGCTTTTTAATTTTAATTAATTCTGATGTACACTTAAAATTAATTCTGAAACTCTGTCAGAGTCTGTAGCATATCAGAACTAGAATAACGCTTGCATCTGAACCCTTTAGATAAAGGAAAATGGGGCTTTTAGACTGCCATATTTTTGTTTATTATGGGACTTCCACTGTTACATCCTTTATCTGCTTTGCCTACATTCCTGAAAGTCTTCCAATATCTTCTATTTTCTTCACACTTTAATTTTAGAGAGAAATGATGATGAGAAAATCTGTCTGTAGAAAGTTGACCTTTATTGAGTGAAAATAATCTGCAATCCCTAATGGCTCCAGCTGAAACATAAGCAAAAAGAGCTCAATACTTATCATGCCTTATAAATCAAGGAATGTTAAGTTGTTCTTGTTGGCATTTTGATGTATGACTTGTAATCTTGATTGGTTGGGTTGGCAATTTTGTGTTAGCCCAGTACAGTAATTGCTTTCTGGAAATATACCTTGGTTTTCATAACACAGTCTATAGTTTTGTTACAAATATATGTGCCTGGTCTGAAAGTGAATGTTTTTCTTCTTTTTCAAAGAAAGAAGGTAATTTGGTTATTTTCTTCCACTCTTTGTGCTTCTTTTAGCTGTTCTTGGCAATCTGTTACGAAATCAGCTCTTCCTGGCTGTCTGATAGAGATAGCGCGCTAACGTCGAAGAGCACAGCGCATGTGATGAACTTGTTCTGTCACGGATAAGTAGTTCATGTGAAACTGAGAACCCTTATTTGTCTGGTCCTCTTCCTCCCACCCCCGTTTTGTTTCTGTTGTGTTGGATATCTTGGAGTTCGAGGCTTAAACCTTCAGTAAGGAATATCCTTCCCATTCTTGGGGGCTTTTGTTCCATGGTCGGTTTGCCATTGGAAAAGCCTGGTGATACCTTTGCAGTAGGGAGAGAGAAGGATGTATCAGGCAGAGTGTTAGTGTATGAGGAAATACTACATGTGAAATCCCAAAAAAGGAAAGTGGTGTAACTCCTAACAACGAGAAAACACTGCGTGAGGGAAGTAAGAAAGCAGGTGCTGCTGTTAAGCCGGATGATTTTTTGTATTGTTGCATTACGTGGAATGGTAGGAATAACAAACTGTGTGGGAGTATTGGGAGAATTGTGATAAAAGGAAAGAATAGAAATTATTTGTAGAAGTGCAGTACTTGCACAGCTGCACTTTTCCCAAATAACGTGAAGTATGTAGCGATTCTCAGTGGCAATTTACGTTTGCTTTTACGATTGAAATTAATCCTAAGAGGTAGACAGAACAGGATGAATTTAAAAGAAAGCTTTTGCCAATGGGGTGTCGCAAAACAAAGCACAACGGCTTTTTAGTGAGAAAGACTTGATAGAGATGGGTCTTACTGTTCGTATAAAGTTCAGCGTGAAGACACAAGTGTGTGGGGTGGAAAAAGATGTTTCTGTGTAGGATTTTAGAGATACCGACAAGGTACTAACTTGTAGTACCCTTGTTTTGAGGAGGCAGTGGAGAGATGTAGGGACATGAGGGACAGACACCCCATGAAAAATGACCAAAAGTCATGGTTAAGAAGTCTATGGTAGTCCCTGGTACCCAATGCATAGGATTAAATACAGTTGTATGAGTGGAAATACCATATTTCAGAAGGAAGCATGTTGATTGAATGCATGAGACTTAAAACTGTACTTTAAATCAGTGATGCCTTACATCCAGGTACCTATTTATCACGTGCACTGTCAGCTGTGTTGGCTTTGCTGGACTTGAAACTCTTAAAAATAGTGCTCCAGCCTGAGAAATATGACAGAATAGCAGAGTCAGCTTTGATCTGTAAAATAACTGACTGAAGTATTAGAATTGTGTAGAAAACATACCTATGTCTGAACTGACAAACGAAGTGCTGAGGTGTGAAGGTTTTCAAATAAATTGGAATGACTTTGAGAGAATTATGCCTGGTTGTATTAGGCAACTTAGATACTTCATTTTCATGCTTTCACAGGGAGAAGCTATGAAAAAGCAGAGCTGAATTATAGGTGGGCTTAGATCTAACAAACATAAAAAGATATAATGTTAAAAAAAGCAGTTTTGAGGGGCAGCCAGAGGGTAGTTAGTATGCGCTGTTTAGTACTTTGTCTTTTAGTATAAATGGATGCTGCTTGCTCCTGTGAGCAGGAGTGCATGGGTAAAAGATACAGTTTTTCAAGCGTTTAATTCAAGTCTAATAGTTGCTCTGATAGATTTTTCATTGACACTAAGCAACGTGTATACTGCAGCACAAAAAACCCAAAACGAGATCCTGTTAGGCGTTTGAAGTAGGAAATCTCTTGTATCCCAGACAGGAGGAAAAAAAATACCTGTGGAATAGTGAATTGCCAGCCATGCAAATAAGTGGTCAACAGCAAAATCTGCTCAAAGCGTTCGCTAGCCACAGCCTTCGTAGGACAGCACTGCGCTCAGATCGTATGCAAATACAACCCTTCTGCATCCTCTATTGCAAGTGGTCATTAAGGGAACGTGTTGCACACGGAGAATAGATTGCTGTTCCATGAGTGTGACTGTAAAATATCTAGTTTTAAATGCACCTTTCTAGGCAGTTTTTTCACCAAAGGAAAGAAGTCAAAGCATTTGGCATGTTCATCGTTGCCTTGTGAAGCGGGTGTCGTGGCAGTCAGCCCGCTGTTACAAACTTAGACCTGCTTTTGTGTGAAACCTTTCGGCCTCGTACAACCAAAAGACGACAGGACGTGACGCTTGGTGTTTTTGGTTGGATTCTGTTTAGTTTGAAGAATATATATACACTCTGTGAGAGCACAAGAAATACGGACTGGGCTGTCCTAAGTGAAGGATGACGTCCACGGAAGGCAGAGGTAACCACCGCTTTGTGCGAGGTGTCGCAGTAGTTATTTAAGGTTAGCGAGTGCTGAAATTCCTGGCTGAAGTTTCCTTTCGTATGTTTCAAATATCAAACATAGTTTTAGAGAAAACGAGCACAGAGCTTCCGTGTGTCTTATAGAGAAGTAACAATGCTGTGTCTGTAAATAAGCAAGCTGTTGAAAAATCAACGCTTGAAATGCGCTAAATGACGGGTGTTTGCAGCCACTGCAGTTTCCTGTAGTGAGGAGTGAAATGAGGGTGAGCGTTAACAAAACGGGCTCTCGGCTACCTTTGCCCCCAGTGTCGGATCCTTGTCACCTGCTTAGGTTAACGTGATCTGGGGCTCCACGGCCTGTGAAACGCTAACGTTGACTGCCTGGGCGCTTTGACGCTCGGGTGGGAGTAAATAGGAGCGGAATGGTGATCTTTGGCGGGGTGTTACCTTTTGTAGAAAGGTAGGACTACTGCATTTAAAAGTTAAATGGCAAGAACTTAAGAACCTGATGCGGGGGAGTGAGGTTTCTCCTGCCCCCCCCCCCTCCCCCCCCCCC
>VZSC01014372.1:419503-432134 GCA_013398225.1 Steatornis caripensis | reverse complement strand
CACCCGCCTCGGGGCAGAAGATGGCTGAGCGCAGCCTCCCCGCGGGATGGAGGTAGCTGGCCCTCGGCGGAGCCGGCGTGCGGGGAGGGCTCCTTCCCGCCGTGCTGCAGATCCTCCCGCGCCGCTGGTGGGGCAGGCGGCTCTGGCTCGGTAGGCGCAGGAGGGGATCTGTCCCGGCCTCCCCTTTCGTGCTCTTTGCGGTTGGCGTAACCCGTTTTTCCTATGGCTGGGATATACAGCTCTACTCTGAAGACCCTGGAGGATTTAACGCTGGACTCTGGTTATGGGGCAGGGGATTCCTGCAGGTCCCTCAGTCTCTCTTCTTCCAAGTCCAACTCGCAAGCCTTCACCTCTTCTCAGCACAGAGGCAACTGGTGGTACTACTCGGGCTCCATGAACAGTAGGAACAACAGCTGGGATACCGTGAACACTGTTCTGCCGGAAGACCCCGAGGTTGCAGATATCTTTTCCAAGTGTCCTAAGCTGCCGGATCTAGAGGAATACCCTTGGACTGATGAAGACATTGGAAGAATACTCAGAAAAGGGAAGGGAGATGGCAATACCAGAACCTTTTCTCAGGAAGCTGTCAGGCGGCTCTCGCAGCTCCTGAGGCGCGCCTTGATCAGGGTCTCCAGGGAAGCTCAGCGGCTCAGCGTGATGCACTCCAAGTGCACCAGGTTTGAGGTGCAGAGCGCCATCAAGCTCATCCAGAGCTGGTCGTTGTCAGAAAGCTGTGTCTTGGCGACGGTCAGGGCGCTCTCTCTGTACAGCATGAGCGCTGGAGACGGACTGAGGAGAGGTAAATCCGCTAGATGCGGCCTCACCTTTTCGGTGGGGAGGTTTTTCAGGTGGATGGTGGACACTAGGATCTCGGTTAGGATCCATGAATATGCAGCCATCTCTCTAACCGCTTGCATGGAAAACCTTGTAGAAGAGATTAAGGCTAGGGTTTTGGCAAGTCAGAGTCCGGATGGTGGAGGAGGGGAGATCTCGGCTGAAATCCTGGAGATGGTTATCAACAACGATGCTGAACTTTGGGGAGTGTTGCAACCTTACGAGCATCTCATCTGTGGGAAAAATGCTAATGGTAAGATCCAGCTTTTACGATTGCTAATCTTCGTACCAGCAAGCATTACAGTAAAATCATTGATTTCTATGGACTTTGCGTTTTGGGGGGGTTTCTTTTCATCTGAATCGCGTCTTGGTTGCGGTTTGCGTGTGCGTAAAGCAGACAACACGGTTTTACCAGGCATGAATGATCCTGCTTTATTCTTAAGGTGTACCAGTTTATAAAAAGTGCAGAGGCTGTGGGAAACCAAGCCCCGTTGTCTTAGGGAGTCTCGCCAGACTCTCTACTAGCTGCTATTTTCACCTTTTTTACTGTAATTGGTGTGTAAACGTGCTTCTTTGTAACCGTAAGATGAAATGTGCTTTACAAGCTGCTCTTCAGAAAATACCACAATTGTTTTTAAACAGAAACTTTATTATAGTGAGTATCTTGCAGTTTCATCTTAAAGGTGCTATTCCCACATACAGCCTGGAGAGGGAAAACAACATGGTTTTTTTTTTTCTTTGCAGTAGTAAAATTCAGTTTCTGAGCAAAAACTTATAACTACCTGTTACTTAGATTTATTTCTAGTTTAGCAGAAACCTGTGTTGTAATTACAGTCATGGAATAAACAAGAGCTTGTGCTTGGCTTGACGAAGTGAGTATGTAGGATGGTGCCTCAATAATAAGAATAACATAGCATTAAGGTACTTACCACTGTAATTTGTTTAGAACGCAGACTTTTTGAACAGTTAACCAAATAAGCAGATAGAGGAATGTTGGCGTCGTCCTATGAGACTGAGGAGCAATTTGCAAGGCTTAAGTCGTGACAGTTCTGTTTAAGAAGCTGCGCTGTTTATTTTGCGTTGTCACATTGAGGAGTACCATATTTTTCCATGAAAAACTTAGAGAAATATTCAATTTCAAAAACTATTCTGTGTACCACACGCAGTTTCATGACTTTTGCTGGCCTCATCGTTATGATCAGATATTCTATGCGTAATACTTTTCTGATTTAACTTTTTATACAACCGAGTGGCTTGGTCCTCTTTCAAAAGGTAATCTTATAACGAGAGACAAGTAAAGGAGCGCATTTTCTTTGAGGAAAAAATATACCTTAGGTGAATGTTAGTAATGAAACACCGTCAGAGAAGGGCTGACTCAGCTTCTGTTCCTTGGGTGCATTGCTTTCCTGCAGTTATCCTATACCAAAGCAATAATGTCGCGATTCAGATCGCCAGTAGGTAGGGGTCAGTGAGTGTCCCCATTGGGTCAGCCTGGTTCAAATTACAACTTGAGAGGATGGCTGCTGTTAAGGTGCTCACAGAAACCTCTCTGGTGCGCTCTATCTGCCCTCCGTCCACTGACAGTGTTAATGAATATAGGTGAAACAAACGTGAAGAGCCCTTTGGGATGTGCTCTTGGTACTGGTACAAGACATAACTTTGAAAGTCAAACACAGACATCTACTTTTTTAACTACAAGCTCGTTAATGGAAGACTACAAAGGTACGGGGATGTCTCGTCCTCTGCCAAAACACCGATCGTCATTCTTTGTGTACCATGGGGGGATATTTCTCACCAGCTCCAAAAAGAGGACTCATTTCCTTCTCTTGTTCCTTATTCAGGGAAGCTGGAGTAAAATATTGTGGTTCTGTGAAGTAAAACATGCAGTTCAGCTGTTCCCCGCTCAGTGCTTCTGCCACACAGGATCCGTGTGGAAAAGGGAGAGGAAGAGTTGGTCCCTCAGGGAGCTTTTCTTTTTTGTTAAGAGAAATCTCCTTCTTGGAAAAATTGCAGTGCGTGAATGGAAGCTGGTGTTCGATGGAAATGTGAGTGGCTGTGCAGGGAAATGCTTATAAATATTCAAACCACCAAATGGTCAGTTATGATAACGCTTGGATAGTGTAATACCAAGCAGGCACTGGCCACAAAAGGATTGGCTTCTGTTGCCTCTTTTGTTGTTCTTGTCTTTCAGATCAATTCCATCAATAATTTAATGCATTTTTTAAGTCTGAAAATTGAATAAAACCACCCATGAAGGTATCCTGTGATCTCCTGTGACAGTCTGTCACTAGTATTTTACCTGACACAAGTCAGTGAATCTTCCAAATGGCTTCTCTTGCAGCTGTAAGACCACAAATGGTTTTATATGGATGCAAAAAGCTTGAAATAACTTCTTTATTCTTTCTCCCTGTAGGAATTGTAAATTAGTAGTATTCACATCATTCTCCACAGTGCTTTCAAATGATCTGGTGTTTTACGTTAATTTAAGTCTGAGGTAGTTCTAGTGGTGAAATAACTGGATTTATTCCGGTATGAGGAACAGGAAAACTTGCTTTACTGTTATTTTATAGTAAGAACATTTGAACAGAGTACTTGTACACTGATGTTATGTTGCTTGGGTTGGGTTTTGTTTTGTAGCACCGTGTTTGATATTAAGAGATAAAAAGCACTTAGAGGTTAAGTTCTACCTCCAGTCGGGCATTGCAATCTTTGGATGAAATCCATGGCAGCGTACTATGCAGAAGATTGCACTGGACTATCATAATGGGCCTTTTTGCCATTATGATCTATTGAATCCAGTTTTCATTATTAGATCAAGATAGCATGCTGCTTTGGAGTCTAAGAAGCAGTAAGTAAATACATAAATCTCTGTAAAGTCTCAAGAGACTGAGGTTTAGACCTGTGTTTCTTCAGTGACTAATCTCCCATCACAGACAGTAGTCCAGTCACTGTTCTTAAGGCTTTGGAGGCTGAAAGCTTAATATTTTGTATTGTAACAAGCGTGTTTTAATCAACACCTGGTGTGTGAAGGGTAAAGTTTAAAACTCTAAGCGCTTAAGGGGCATTTTAATATTATTTTGAAATAAAGAATAATCTGTGGCTTGCTTATTTATTCACCCTTTCTGTGAAGGTGTTCTTTAATCAACTGTTTGCTGCTTCTATGAGACATTTTCGGTTCTTGGTGCGAGTTCTGACTTTGTGCTTGGGACTCAGCCTCTCTGCCTTGGAAGGAGGAATGTCATCTGAGCTTGTGGCCATAAGGAGTTCTGTAAAGCTCTCTGGATGTGTTAATGCTTCCAAGGGCGAAGTCTTTTCAGACAGAGTCTAGGTGGGATGTTGCAAAAATAACGCGATGCAAGCTGGAAAGAAAATGAAACATCTTTAAAGGCAGCAAAAATTATAAGCAGCTATTGAATGACATAGCAATTGGAAGGTAAAGAAACAAGTATCATGCAAATTAGAATATATGTTTGTTGGGAGACAATGAGAAACGTGAACTTACCTTGGAAATATGATTCTTTTACATGTTTCTGTGTTTGACTGGTGCACGATTTATTAGAATCTGAACTGTCAAGCCCACAAATATGTTTTGATATTATTGCCCTATTAACTACAGCGCTTACGTTGTACTTAACTATCTGGTTATTGCCGAACACTCCTGCGACAGCCAATACACCTGCTGTGCTATTTAATGGATCAGCACATCCTGATGTTCTGTAGATCTAAGTGTTGACAGATGTTGTTGCAAAAAAAAAAAAGGGTGGGGTGTGTGGAATTTAACTTGGTAACTGTTTCTTCACATTCCTCTTAAAGAACTTCAAGTGTTTCAGCTGTGGCTGAACTAATCCACAAATTAGCCTGTCGGTTTGCTCAGCCGATGAGTAGTAGAAACAGTCTGAAATAAGCTCTACTTGTGTCTTGAGACATTTTTCTTAGAAAGGAGTTGAGGGGGGAAAAATGTGTAACCGTTCCTCACGGTGGGAGGGAATGACTTGGACTTGATAAGATTAGACAGGGATGAATTTTCTTCCCTCTGATACTAAACACTGTGGGACACCCTACCAAGTGTTAAGCATGGACTTCAGATTTAGTATGACTNGACATTTTTCTTAGAAAGGAGTTGAGGGGGGAAAAATGTGTAACCGTTCCTCACGGTGGGAGGGAATGACTTGGACTTGATAAGATTAGACAGGGATGAATTTTCTTCCCTCTGATACTAAACACTGTGGGACACCCTACCAAGTGTTAAGCATGGACTTTAGATTTAGTATGACTAACACAGTTTTCTTGTATATTTCTCACTGCACTAACATAGGTTAAAAAATATAGCTAATTTTAACATCCANAGTCTGAAATAAGCTCTACTTGTGTCTTGAGACATTTTTCTTAGAAAGGAGTTGAGGGGGGAAAAATGTGTAACCGTTCCTCACGGTGGGAGGGAATGACTTGGACTTGATAAGATTAGACAGGGATGAATTTTCTTCCCTCTGATACTAAACACTGTGGGACACCCTACCAAGTGTTAAGCATGGACTTCAGATTTAGTATGACTAACACAGTTTTCTTGTATATTTCTCACTGCACTAATATAGGTTAAAAAATATAGCTAGTTTTAACATCGAGGGGTTTTTTTGTAGCTGTGCCATTGCTATAGTTCTTTTTTTATAGCTATAAAAATGGTCTGAAATAACTTTTTTTTTAATTTCAGTGTAGCCATGGTACTGTACTGAAATCAAGCATGAAAAAAATTTGACATTTCAATACCTAGAATGTCCTTTTGTTAACTGAACGAACTGGTGTGCTCATAAAGAGCCTCATCAATTTTAATATGCTGTCAGCTTTACAACTATTCAGGAAAAAACTGCATGTTGGAAGGGGTGAGTTTTGGGCAAGAGAGCTGCAAATGCAATCAATAAGCTAAGGTGAGTAGTAGTACAAGGCTGGTACAGCGGTACCACAGGGGGTTTGCAAATCATTAAAAAGAAAAAAAAATCAAATACACACTTCTGTCTTCTGTGTCATCATCTTGGAAGCAGCAGTTTGAAGCAGTGTTGCTTACTGGGGATTCCTGGGCAGGAATATGGTAGACCTACGCGCACATTTTTGGGTTAGATGAGCTGGTCGTAGCTAGGATCCTGTTTGAACTATGGCTTCATTCATCCCTGTACAAACATACTCCCAGCACACCTTGTGGGCTTCTACTCCTACACGTTCAACAACTTGGATTTCTATCCACAAACCCACAGGGACAAATTCTTTAAGCCAAATGTTAGTGCCTGTGTATACATGCTCGCCTCTCCTACAAAAGCAAACCACTAGATGCACAATTAAAAATACAGACATCTGCAGATATGCGTTTTGTGTATGTTAAAGGGTAGATCAAGTAAAGCTAAAATGCCTGGTTTTTTTCCTTATAGTGGGTTTTGTGTGTGTGTATAAACTTCATTTAGTGATACTAAAGGAAAACTTCATTAATGAAGTAATAATGCTGTCTTAAATTAATCCTTCAAATTGCTGCTCTTATACTATGGCAATAAAATTTGTGTCGCTTCAATTCAGTTGGTTAAAGAGCAAGTGCTGAACTTCCCTCGGTGTATAACTACTAGCGGCAAATGCCGATATTTGGATTTCAAGTGGAATTGGTGTCGGTGACCGCTTAACCCTGTGAAACTGAGGAGCTAGGCCTGTGAAGAAGGAACCTCTTGGAGAGAAAAGTCTGTGACCTGTTGTGTCGAGGCTGAAGTCTGTTACTGCTAAAGCCAGTGGTTTGAACTGAGCAAATACTGTTGAGGCCAGGACAGAATTTTATCCTTGGTATGTAAACCCCAAAGTTATAATGGGATTTATTTAAAAAAAAAAAATATTTTTCGAGTGGAAAATCAAGCTACTTTAGCTCAAAGTTTAGCAGTGAACACATGTGCAAAATTTGGGTGGCTCTTGCTTTTTTGCGTGTGTGTCTGCAGAAAATGAGGACTGAGCTTTGAGTGTTCAATTCTTAATAATAAAATATGATGTGGTTGATGTACGTGTCTTCTGATGTTGGAGTAATTGAAGTGAAATTGTCTCATTTCCCATTTGAAGATCTTGCAGCATACAGTCAGCTAATTTTTCTGAACTGAGCCACCAGAGTGGGTTTTTTTTTCATGTACCCCATGTAATTTCTCATGCGATTTGAAACCTAAACTCATCTGATCTGGGGAGAGTTGGTGGCTGTCAGTGAACTTCCCTAACTGATATCTAGGATTACAAATTGCGTCCTCTTTCTAGTGCATGGAGGTTGTAGATATTCTAGCTGTTTTGAAATCTTAATGCTACCTAATTTGAGGCTATTCCAAAACTAAATGCAATAGTAACATAGAGTGGCAGTGAACTTTGAATAAATTGTGTTTTGATAATGGGGTGGAGATGAAAGGTCTTATTACGCTGAACATCTTGTTTCAGCGTTAATGTTATTGTGACGTTTTTGTGTTGTAGTCATTTCTGCTGCTGTACCTGGTGTGGTTCAATTAGTCTAGTTAATGGCCCGTTTAGAGCTTCCTTCCTTACCCGTTTCATTTTTCTGCCCCTTTCCCTAGCTTGGTATCGTAGCGCGTGGGTATTCAACACTGCAAGGGAGATGTTTAAGCTTATAAAGGCTTCTGTTATATAAAGTGTAAGTAGTAAAGTACTGAACGTACTTATTTGTAATAGACTGTATAAAAGTCACATATTGCACAATTACCACATTGCAGAGGGGCACGGGCTTAGGACTCAGGCACTTAAATAACTTCAGAAAGAACCGAAGCTCAAAATTGCCGGATTGCGTGTGGGAGCCCAAGATCTTAATTTTGAACTAGAAGCAAGTTCATTTTCAAAAAGAACTCTTCTTGCAGCAATGAAAGTGGAAAAATTAGGTCAAAGGTAATATTAATCCTGTGGTCTTCACTGAGTTGATATGTCGTCCTTTCTTAAAAGTAACATGAACAGGTGTTTATCTTGAGCAATTTGTCCATTGTGCCAGCAGAATTCAAAAGAAGAGAAACAGAGGCTTGTAAACACAATGAAACCACTAGACGCTCAGCAGTGCCCAGTGAATCCCTCAGCAGTCTTTATTCTTGTGGATGTTTGGAAACAAGATCAAAATAATTCTCTGTTTACATTTTAGGTCTCATTTTGCATTTAGTCAGTGCTAAGCTTTCCAAGTCAATATATGTGGTCCTCATTTATAAACACGTTCACACGGTTAACAGGCTCAGAAGCCCTGCTTTGCAGTCTTTATGCTCTGGACGTTAAGAAAAACTTCTCTCATTTACCAAGTTCTGCTCCACCAGTACTCAACGTAAGAAAATGTCCGTTTGCCAACATTGAACTATGAGAACTTGAGCTGATGGGCAAAAGAATAAAACCAATCGTTTCTGATGCTCTTCTTGTTTTAATTGGATTGATTTACGTGTCGTCTTGGACGCAAGTGGCTAACGTGACATTTGGTTAAATCTAAGCGGGCCTGAGGCAGTGGTAAAACCAGTACAATGGTGGCTTCATGCTTTCTTCATTTAGAAATTGGGAGAAAAGTATTTCAACAGAACTCTTAATTCCTTCCCTAATGGAACACGAGCTACATTTAAAAAAAAAAAAAACAAACAACTGCTGGACCTTGTTGAGAGCGTCTAAATCAGCTTAAAGATTCCAAGTTGTGCGTTTGATGAGTGAGGAGAGCTTTTTAAATGGAGTTGCACTGTTGGCAGGGCAGGCCTTATCACGAGGAAGCTGTAACAGAAAGAGGAAAGGATGCACAAACACTGCAAGGTTTGTTCCTTTCACCCAAACGCATCCAGACGTACATTCTGACTTAGGTCACAAACCAAACTGGAACTGTGAGCTCATTCTGGTCCTTAGGAGAAGTTTGGCTACAGTGGGTATGACTTGGTATGCTTGGCAACTGGAGCGAGGAGAGACCAGCGCTGGGCCGGGCAGGGCTGAGGGTTGTTTGTCAACCTGTGATTAAAGCGTCTGCCTGCAGCCTGCCAGGGCGGTGGCTGCAGCTTTTGTGAGCACGGAGTATGTGGGATAGAATTAATAGCGTCAAAGTAACTTCTGAGGGAAGGGTATGCTGTAAAGAGCATCCGTCTTTGGGAGTGGAAACTCAGGATCAGTCCTTTTAAATTCAAGCTAAATGGAATTCTGAGCTATAAAACCCTTGTCTGTTAAAACCTACTTGCTTATGTGTTCCTTGCAGATGAAAGTCCCTTGGAATTGTAAACTTCCTCCTCATTTGCTCAAAAGCTGTCACTTAATGATGTAATTTCATTAACTATAGTCTAGCTGATGTCTTTGGTGGCGCTGCTCTAGGAGGCAGTGGTTTGGCTTGGTCTTTGCTACGATCTTAACAAGAAACGTTTCTTTGAAATAGACGTTCACCAAAGCCGAGGTGGTGGACTGTAACCTGTGAGAATCATTACATCAGGTCACAGGGACTGCCGTGAACGTACCTTACCTTCTTCCCGTCGACCACGTGAAAACTGTCTGATGTTCTTCGTGTGGGTTTGACACAGGCAGCTCCTAAATTACTTGTAAGCCTGAGCACTTGTCCGTCTTGTTCTAGTTGTTTAATTACTACACTTGGACCACTTCTTTCTTAAAACTTGTTTGATGTTCACCAAGCTACTTAACCTGGTTCACGTCTGAATTGAGCGAAATACCAGCATCTGGAGGATGCTGCAAGGTTTCATTCAGTCGTCTGTGTAAGGTGTTTTCAGGCTGTGGAGCGGTAGGGAGAGTAGAAGGCAAAGCATTGTCTGATCATCTTCAGTCAATATATATCGTTCACGTATTTCATGTGAGGATTTCTCTCCAACTATGCTGTCTTACGGTGAGAATATGTATCTCCATTTGTTTGCTTATCTTATGCACGAGTAGCAAGTCAGCTATGTGATAGGTTTGTGAAAGTGAAATTAAAGTCTAAGCCCTGATTGTTTTATTTATTATTGTTTTATTTTTAAAAAAAAATTTAGAAGAAAGCTAGAGAAGCTTCCAAGTGACCAAAGTGTTGCTTTTTTTTTTTTGTAGTTTTACAGTGCCACAGCAGTCTGTCAGGAGGCTGCGTTTGGCTGTCCCTGTCCAAAAAATGGAAAAGTCTTGAAGTAAGCAAAAAAAGAGGAAAACTGTGGAAAATGTGCTTAAGCAATTGCTGTAGTATTTGTGTAGTGACACCAAAATGCTTGAGATGATTAAGGGTATTTGTGGTATAATCATGGGCTAGAGACGAAGAACTGAAGCCAAATAAACATTTCAGACCAACTTTTCAGTTTGTGCATGTAGATTTATAACAACTGATAAATTTGCTATGGGGCTATGCAAGATCAAAGTAAATGTTGTTTATGATATTTCAGGGATGAGAGGAAAGGAACACTACAGAAGACATAATCTGCTTGTCCCATTCTTTGGTGTTTATAACATTACAGGCCATGTTGGATCCTTCTGTTGCTTTCATTTCGAGCCCAATCTGCAGTCAGCTGCCTGGAACCTGGAGAATAACGAAGAAAATAGGATTGCGTCTTTATGCTGGGACTTATACATCAAAAAGATAAACATGCAGAGGCATGTTTAATTATCTATGATTTTCTTGATCCTATATAGCTCTTTGTTTCTTCCGGTTTAATTCCAAGATGACAGTGAATAGATTTTCTTCTAATATTTATATTTTATTGCTTGTGAATAAAACACACTACTCCTTCAGCTGAAGGGCAAGAGTTGAATGTTGGCAAACAGCTAAAGTAGGGAATTAGGCCAGTTTCACCTCGTTCTTTCTTCAAACTGTTTTGGATTTTTGATGTTTTAATAGAATTTAGTAGAAATGAACTTCTTGTTTGCTTATTTAAACGACTAACCAATACTCCATGCAGCACAGACTGATGTCAAAACTCTAGCAGATGAAAGCAAAATCCCAGTTGTCTAGTTGCTTTTAGACAGTCCACTTGGATGATCCACGGGTGATCCTGCAGCTGCTTTTAACCTGAAATAGCGTGCGTGTCAGCCTTCCCCGATGGGTGAGGAAGCGATGTCAGATGCTGCTGTGGCTCGTGAGGAGCAGGGGCATGAGCAGGCGTGGTGTTTCTGCGGTAGGTATGCATCCACACAGGCAGAGAGCACCCCTCGGCATCCCGTTACGCTGGAACGTTGACCTCGGAGGTGTCTTTTTGGCGTGTGTTCTTGTGTGTTGAATTTGGGAAGAATCAGAGACGTGAGAAACATTGGTGGAGTGGTGCACATTGTAACTTTGTCCTCGGAAGTGCTCATCTGTTTCTGCATCACGAGTAGTTGAGGGGTTTCCTTTTTATTTCTTTTCCAGTTTTTGTGCAGTTTCCTGAGATAATACCACAGGTTTAACTAAAATATTGGGGATGTATGTTTAGATAATATAATATGAAATATTGATACATTTCATTATCTATTATCTCTTTTATAATGTATTTCCTCTGTGGGGGTGATATAATTTCTGGTTAATTGCACATTTAATTTCTGCTCTTTGGTTTGAATGTTATCTTCCCTTCCCCACCCCCACTCCTCCCAGTTTTATGCTCAGCTTGCACTGGAGGTTTTGTTTAGTCTAGAGATACAGTTTTATTATGGTCTTGGTATGGTTTCTAGTACTTTTAAGTTGTTATATCAAATTTATAAGGTGTCTTTGGATATTTTCACTACAGTGATGGTTTAACTTCGAGTGTGGGGGGGAGAAGATGGAAACTATAATAGTAGGCAACCAAGACATAATATCTTTATTAGTTGTTCTTAAGAAACCATTTCATTATATTGTCAATATATAGAGACCTCTAAAGCTTTTCTATGGGCTCATGGTTTGTTTCTTTTTTTCAAGAAGTGTAATGAAAAGTTCTCTTATGCTTTAGCAGTCTGCTTGGAAATTCTGACTTGAGTGAGTATTGGTTTTGTTTGAACTTACAAGATACTTGCGGGTGCTGACAGTAAGATCATCAAGTGGGAAATTTGTCAGAATTGTTGTCAATGAACTGCTACTGAAAGCAAGCTCAGAATCCATACCAGAAGCGCTGCTTATCTTAAAGGTTAATCTTGCTGGAGCCAAAGGAATAATTTCCGTTAGCTTTAATGGAGTTTTGATCGGTATCCAGAACAGATTGGTGAATCTCTTAGTTCTGAATGATGCTTCTACCTGGTGTGGTCTAGGTAGAAGAAGAGAAAGGCAGAAAGTCAAGAAAATGGATCAGAGTTGTGAACTAGACGCAAGGGGGAAAAAAATATATAATGTGTTTATTTACTAGTGCCGAGAGACCAGAGAGTTTCATTGTGGAATAAAGCAGTGGCTTATGGGTTTTAGTCTGTGATTCCTTACAATAGCAAAGGAATTGCTCCTCAGGAAAGACTGGATTCTTTCTGAAGCAGTTGCCTGGGCTCTTCCACCAAAATCAGTTGGATTGAAGCCACGTGTTTGTCTGAGGTAGTTTTGTTTTAGTACTTTGTAATAAACTTCAGAGCTTTACACCTCGAGGTGGGAGAAGCTTTGATGGTGACCGAATATTCATTCCGTGGAAAACCTGGATGTCCCGTCGTGTGTGCTGGGGTAGGGGAGATTTAAAGCATAAATACACTGAGGTAGTTCTGTAGCCGCGCCAGTGAATGCGATGCGAGTGACTGGTGTGTTCTTGTTAATGTTATTCCTTGAAAAATGTGTGTCCTTCCTCCCATTACCCCCCCCCCCCCCCCCCCCCCCCCCCCCCCCCCCCCCCCCCCCCCCCCCCCCCCCCCCCCCCCCCCCCCCCCCCCCCCCCCCCCCCCCCCCCCCCCC
>VZSC01014372.1:366457-419437 GCA_013398225.1 Steatornis caripensis | reverse complement strand
TCTCAGGGCAGTGCCAGATCCAGAGTCTCTTACTAAAACCACTCAAGGAAGATTCACGTTTAACACTACATTTCCCGATGGAAAGCAACCCTGGAATTGTTTCTGGCACCTTTCCCCTGTGTGCGTCATCTTGGGTCTCAGGTTTTTGTTGCAGACATGTGGAAATGCAGGTTTCGTCATAGGTTACTTTGTGGGATGATGTATGTGCTGCACATCAGTAAATGTGGAGAGGGAACTGTTTTGCTTTGGTTTTAAACAGTTGCGGTGACCTATGACCTGCTGGAATTGAGTGATAAAACTGTGTGAATTTTCTTCTACCTCGACTGCAGTTCAGAATATCATTTTCCTTTTGTAGTGTGATGATGTATATGTAAGGCTGTGTGACTGTGGTTTTTTTATGTTCACTGCAGAAGGCCAGAGCTTCCCTAAGGCAAGCACAATTTATAAATTAAAATGAATATAATTTATTAGCACTAAGGTAACTCTTGCCATATAGCCAAGACTTAGATAATGCATATGTTATGGAAGAAGATACTAAATTGGCACAGGGCATTTGGCCTGCCACCATCTGCAAAGCCCGCACTCCAATTTTCTGCTGTTGCCACGGGCTGCAGACGCAGACAGGAAATCATGGTAGGATGGGAAAGGGTCCAAAATATACACAGCTAGTATAAGGTTTGCAGTTAAAAGAGAGTCAGAGAACAGACTATCTGTTCTGCTGAACAGGCAGTGCAAAGTAAAACTGGCTTGTGTGTGCGCGCGCGCGCACTTTAAATGTCTCTTTATATTTTATATGCTCATTTTTTAAAAGCTTGGATTTTTTCCATATAAAGTCACATGTATAACTTCAAATGATCCATTTATGTACAAGGGGCCTGATTCAGCCCTCACTTAATTGGCCACGCTGGTCTGAAAGCGGAGTAAAGCAGTGGAGAATCAGGCCCCTGACAAACATGCAGTAACCACAGCAAGTTTTCTCTTGGCACGTCAAACAAAAGAGCAGCCCCCTGCCTCCACTCCTTCCCCCGGACTCGCCACTGCTTTGGGATTTGGTTTTGTTTTCAGGGAACAAGGCCTGGGTTCTGTGTACTAGTCAAAGGTACAGAGTTCGTGGGATAGTCGTAGGAGGCTCCGTGTATGGTCCGTCAAGAGACTGGGATGCAGAAGGTGTTTGGTTGGCGGAGCTGGGTCACTTTCTTGCACTGGGTAGACCATAGGGTCAGAGTTACCAATGTATTTTCTTTGAACTGTAGGCTGAAACAAGGAATACTACGGGTGACTTGCTTTGGAGAGCAGTTTTCTTACCTGTCAATGAGAGAGTAAGCATAATAATCTAGAGGTAACGAGCTGCACTATTTGCAAAGCTTCCAGTGTGTCTTAAGAGTAGTGTGTGACCAGTCAATTTACGCTCCCTTGACAGATGATGGGAGAGAATAATTTCACCATCAGTTCCTAATTTAATCTTTGTATAGAAGATACTTCTTAATTAAAAGATAACAGCAAACCAACACTGAGTGTCATGCTAATGATGTGGTCTGGACTGAGAGAATAGGAGCTCGGCAAACTTCTTGTGGCAAAAGCCTGAACTAAAACTTTTTCTCATCTTTTAATGCTGGCTCAAGCGAACCCCACAAGAGGGTGGTTTGTTCTCTGGGCGTTTTCCAACCATAGCTTTTATTTGGCCGTAAGGACAGCTTCCTGCTTGCCTTAGTTGTGTATGTAGTCCCTTTTCAGCTGCGTGTGAACAGGAGTAAGGCGAGGTCTGCGTGCTGCAGTGCCAAATATTGCTGGATGGAATGGTGCCACATCTGCCAAGAACGAGGCTGAAGCTACCAATTAATGCAATTTAGAAATCAAATAAATGCTACCTAAGTTAACCCTGGGGCTGGGATCAGTGAATGAGGCAGTCTGTTTCGTGACCCTGTATCTTCCAGTAACTGCTGCTTTTTTATGTGTAATATAATCTCAAAAAGACTTGCTGATTTTTATTTTTTATTTTAAATAAAATGTGATGGGAGACAGTTTTCAAATTGCGAACTGTCTCAGCCAAGCCATCTGCATGAGTCTTCAGCAGCGCATTGTATTTCTGAAAAGCGTTCTAGCGAAACATCATAATTCTGAAAAGTTTGAGCTGATTCTACGTTAAAAGAGGTGATCCAAAAAGCTGCTGCTGATTTACATGTGAACACTGCCAAGTATTTCTCTGATGAGAGTACATAACAAAGAAGTGCTCGAGTGGTTGAGTAAGGCTGATTTGAACAATCTGTTGCGGATTATAGCTCCTCCTGGTAGTCCACAATTGTGAGAGGCTACTGTCACCTGAATTTTCAATCTGTGTTTTGCTTAGAGGTTCGAGATCTCTTGTTGTCAAGTCCCTTGAGCCAGTTGGGACAAGGGGGTGGCGGGTACCTACAATATTTCTTGCTTAAAAATATTCATGAAGCTTGCACAGGCTAGCTTCTTCTGACTTTGTCGCCTATAGAGACTTCTAGAAGATGACGGAAAAGTCGTATTTGATTTGTCTTAATTAGGGATTGCTAGACAAATTCTAATTTGGCTTGGGTCTGAGTACAGATATGTATTAAGAATCAGTTGCTTTCCTAACCTTGCTATTTTCTTAACTGTTACTAAGGAGTTTGCTCAGTGACTGTCTATAAAAACGTATAGTATGCATTGTATAGGACTGGTTCATCTGAGGACGGTTTTCTGTTGTTCAGGGACAACAGGTTACTTCCTGTGCTTGTTATGTGATGAACAGCACGAGCTTTGAAAGACTCTTGTGAGAGTGATTTCTTCTACTTTTAGTGATTTGCTGTCGAAGAGAAATGAAGCAGTTTGTATAAAGCAGCTGCTTATTTTGGAACAAAATCAGCATAACACTTTAAAGAACCCATTAATCACTTAGCTTGACCTTAATTTAGTGTTAAAAAACCCCAACTTCTTGCAACTGTTGTTCATTTCAGAGTGCCAGGGGATGCTAAGAAATATGTCATGTATTCAGATCTATAGGTTAAGAGCTTCAAATTAAGTTGTAATAGGGAGCAAACCCAAAACGGATTCCTGTCGAATTATTGGCTCTCCTTTTGCTCATTTTTAGGAGATGATGGCTGCATAAATACCTGCACAAATGAAGACTTGCTGTGAGCTCTCATCTTGTTCCGTAGTTGCTGTGCATAAATTTTTGCCCTGGGAATAGTGGCTGCTCCTCTTTGTTTAATCCTTGCCAACACAAAAGCCCTCACTTTCCTGCAAGTCTTTCAGGAGGGGGTAAAAAAAAAAAATAAAGGAATAAACCGACTTTTTCATCTCCTCTCCCTCAAAAATTTCAGCTCTCATTTTGCAAGAGAACCTATTCCATGTTTAGACTCTTAAGTACTTGGCACAGTGTCCTTCGTATATATCCCCTGTGTAGCTGTAATGGTATCAGAAGAGCTTACTACTTCCAATCATGTTAACTTGTTGCAGAGATTTTTGAGCACTTGTGGATAAATGGATCAGCCATTAAAAACCTAGATTACTTTTGAGATGGAGGAAGGGGTCAGTAGATGACTTTCTGAAGAGATTGAATGATTTGGCCAGAAACTCGCTCTGTGATCGCACAGGAGCGTAATACAATTGGCTGTTCCTGCAAACCAGAATGTAAACATAACCACAGGATCAAGCTTTCATTCAGCTTTTGGGGAAGGTACTCTAACAGCATTTTCATTTTATTGGGGGGGTACAGTCAGGTTTGTGGTGTTCTTTAATGCATAGTAGTTCATAAAACTGGCAGCCTTAATTGGATGTAACAGTTAGTAGAAGCATATGAGGTGAACCAGAATGAGATCTCTTGGGGTCTGAATTGCCTCTTCTCTTGAAATACGTGTGGCTTGTCGCAGTGAGTAGCTGAGGTCAAGAAAAGCGTAGTAATAATTTTGTTTGAATAATGGCATTCATGTAGCTATGCTAATGAGCTGTGCTCTGCTGTCTATCCTCCAGATTATGGACTGGGCTCTGAGTTTATTTTACATCTGTAATGGCCTCTGTCTGCAGTAGAGCTTGTCTCCCTGCACAGTGATGTAATGGATCAGAATCTGACCTTATTGCACTGCTTTCCCACAACTGTTGTGCAGTAATCACACAGCTGTTCACAGATTTTTATTTTTTTTTCCCAGTTGGCTGCTTTGGGAGACATTATTCCTTGGCCTCAACTTCCTAACGCAAGTCATCAGCCACTTTCTGGTAACAATGTTCATACAGAGCAGGCAGTGGTGTTGAAGGCATTAAACACTGTTTAAGTATTTGGTTATGTGCAGAATGTTCAGGCCTTTAATGAATATTAGGTTTATTTTTATGGGCAGTGAATTATGTGCTTTCTCCCTCCCTTTGCCCCTATCTTATCCTCAGCTTATGACAAGCTAAGACAAAAGCAGCATTTAGGAAAGGAAAGGAGTGTTTTATATAGATGCATGTTGTAGGGTTTTTTCTTTAATGTCCTGGGCACGTACTTTCTTAGATTTGGCATCCCCACTGACATCAGGGAAGTTCCATGGGCTAGCAGTTCTCAGCTTAGTGTTTTTTGGGTTTTTGATGATTTTTTTTTTTAAGTATCTGTGATTCATTCATTGTGAAAGCTCTGTGAGCTTATGAATTAGACCCAAGAAAGGGTGGGAGGAGAAATATAAATGAATACTTTGGGAGCTGGAAATCTTGGCTGTGCTGCATAATTACTCGGTCACATTAGAATGACTGAAATGCTGGTGAGGAAGAGCTCCTGGAGCTCATCTAGTTCAATCTCCCACCCATAGTTGGACTCCTGCCAGAACTACATCAGGTAAGTGATGGCTTTGCCCCTCTAAATCTGTAAAACTTCTGTGTGGTCGATCCTATAGCCTCTCTGAGCAACCTGCTCACTTTTAAGTTTCTCCTGATGTTCAGCCTGATCCTGGCAAGCCATGGTTTATGGCCAGTGCCCTTGGTGTGCCATCTGGCACTCCTGAGGAGACTTTGACACCATAATTTTTGCAAATACCCTCCAAATAGTTGTGGGCTTCTTTTAAATTGGCTCTTAGCATCCTCATTGGCAGCTGATACAAGCCCAGCTCCCTCACCCTCCCCTTGAAGGCTGTGCTCTGTAGGTCCCTGACCATTTTCAAGGAGAGACCCTCAGCTGTTCTCTCTCTGTTTATCTGCATCCCTTTTGAAGCGAGGAGCCTAAAATAGTGTTACCCACAAACTTGCTGAGGCTGATTATGACTATGTTAAACAATATGGACGCTAGTATCGGCTCCTGTGTTCTCTGCTCATTAGCACTCTGCCAAATGAATACTGTAAACATAATACATAGTAGTGCATATTATGTGGTCTACCATCGTCTCTGCCTCGCCTTGAGTGTGGAAAGGCCTTTCTGGTTAGAAACTGCTGATGAATTCTGCCAGGCAGAGTGCAGGGAAGCGGTGGCAGAGCTCCAGAGATGAAGAGGTAGAAGTGTGGCAAGGAGGCGGCAGCAATCGGGAGGCTCGCTCCAAAGCGGTTGGCAGTCCTGGGTCTTCTGACTCCTGTCTGGTTTCTGAAGACTTGGCTTCTCTGTGCTACTGAGCTGTTGTATAACTTTTTGGCCATGTCATTTTTTTTTCCTCTCTGTGTCTCTAATTGATGTATTAAACGAAGCTAATGATGCGTCTAACCTTTTGTAGAGTATCTGAAATTCAGTGAATCAAAGAACTTCATGAACGAGTGTCTTACATCACCTTGTGACCATGCATTCATACTTAGCTGTCAGTGGTCATCATGTCCCCTGTCGCTCACAGAATGCTTCACGTTGTATGTTAGATGTCACCTGATCTTTGGTGATTTGACCTACTGTACTAGAGAAACACCTGGAAACCCCGTGTTTGGAGCATGCTTGCCCTGGCATGGATGCCAGCGCTTTCTTATGCATCATCGTTGGGCCAGAGAACTTGCAGTGCCGTCAGACAGAAACAAGCGTGGGAGGATGAAGAGTTACGTGACAGCTCTGTGGCAAAAGCAGGAATGAGCCCAGACTGATTGGGTCCAGGCTTACTGCTTGCAACCACTGTTGGAGAGGGACGTGTCCTGGTGTTGCCGAGGTCCTAGACTTGGCACGCTGTAGTGGGCCAGATTGTGGCTTTTATACACAGTGAAGAAGTATGGCAAAACAGAGGTTTCAAAGCAGAGTTTTCTTTCTGCCAGAGCATGAAACTTGAGACATCACTTGCTCTAGGGAGTCTCCAAAGAGAAATTACTTCATCACTAGAGAGTGAGCTTCTTGCTACTACAAGCAGTGATTCTTGAGTTCTGTTTTAGCCGTTTGTAAAGTCAAAACTATTTCTAATGTTTTAAAAATAATTAAAAAAAAAAACCACAAAAAACCAAACCCAAAACAAAACCCAGCGAAAAATCCCTGAAGTCTTCTGCGTGGCAGTTGAATGTTACTATGTGCTTCTTGCAAACTCCTTTAACCCTCTCAACTGAATTACAGCTATGGTGTCAATGTTGTTGCAGTATATGAGAATATCAGTATTTTCACTGTCCAGATAAGTCTTCAAAATCAAGAGTTTGAAGTCTGACTGTGAGGTCTGCTTCTGCCTGAGATCTAGTCTTAGGTTTCAGTGTTTTGTTTTTTTTTTTTTTTTCTTGATTTCCCACCCCTGCTTTTCCTGTCCCCCCCCAAGGCAGCCTTAAAGGCACAACTTGCCTGATCATTTTAAACTTAGGAGGTAGGGAAAGTGTGATCTGTTGGTTATAGCAGACTGCAGACTTCATTTTTTTGTCATTTTTTATCACTGACTGCCCTTTTTAAAGTTGCAGTCACTTATGTGAGTGCTGCCTATATGTACTTGGAAAACTGAGTCACTCTGCTCTGTGCAAGTGGAGAACTGAGAAGCGAGTATTTTAGTTTCTCTGTGTACTACATTAGGATGTAGACCATTCACAAACCAAAGACTCATTCAATATTTCTTTGGAAAATGTGGCTCTAAACCCTAGCTGCCTCTTCTTCCTTGCACCGGCAGCCCAGGAAAACAGCTAGTGGATTATGTGTGTTACCCTTACATAACACCTAAAATAGGAATATTATCTACAAAAATAACGGACTAATATAGGTTAGCAGTCGAAGAGAATTAAAGTAACGATGCTGGTGACTGCAAGTTTCAGTGTACCCACACTGCTTTTCTTCCATCTTGCATTTATTTTGCCTTCTAGGTTATAAACTTTTGAAGAGAGGGGGGTAGAGAGCAGGATGCTGAAAAGTTACTCTGTATTAACTTTGTTCAGCTTTTGAACAAAGCTCTTAACAAAACTTGAGGTCCTAAAGTAATTAGTAAAAGTAACTGATCAGACCTGTCACTTTCTCTTCCCTGAAAATGTTGAGATTATGCTGAAATGTTCCTCAAAGAGGCTGGATCCCATTAGCCAGCAGTATCAGTTCTGGATGTGGGGTCCCCTCTGAGGCTGGCAGTGCTGGTGGAAAAAGGAGACAAGACGCATCTTTTTGACACGCTTACAAGCTCCAGAAATGTCAGCGGAGATAATCTTGACAAATGCATTATTTACCAATGAAGTATAGACTGCAAGTATTGGTATACCCCAGAAAATGGTGTTCTCCCATCTTGAGTAGTGTAACTAAATTGAGTTTGCCAGTAGCAAGAGGAAACTTGCTCCCTACATACAAATTCACGTCTGTCTTTCTCTAATTGAAGTAAACCCTCTGTGAAATTGCTACCCAGAAATGACCTCACTAAAGTTATTTGCTCAAGCTTTTGGTAATCAGTTTTGAATACTCAATGCAGTAGCCAGAAAGCAGCAAAAACCCCCCTATAAGCTAAAGAATAAAGGTGGTGTCCATTATACCAAAATGCTCTCTAGTTCTTCTCTGCTTTTAGTTCAGAAAAATGATTAAAATAGTATTCTAATCTTGCATTTTGTTAGTTACACCTTGCCATGTGAAATCCAAAGAAATGGCTCTATATGGAATGCTAAAATGCCGGGAGTTAACTGCGCTGAAGTATTTCATATTAACCCAAGTAACCGTAGTGAGTTACTTAAACACAAACATGAGGAAAAAAATCCTGCACTATTCTAAGTCTGTTGCCAGTCAGTCTTTGAATTTAGGTAATTTCATGCATGCGGAGGTACACTTTATTTTTCCTTCATCAGCTAAAATAACAATAAAGCTGAACTTGGTGTATTTATTTAATGAAACACAGGATCCCTGCCCTGATGGTTTTAATCAGTACTCTCGCTATGTGGTAATTAGGGGTTCTCTCTCATGGTTCTGTTTTTACTTAACTTTCAGAATGTGTAGCCAGTTTAAGTTTCCAGAGATAGTTGCAACTAATGTTGCCTCATTTACATGCAGATTATCCAGAGGGGACTCTTAAACACGCACTCATGTTACAGAAACGCAGACGTTTTCAGCACTTTCTTGTTCAGTGAACAGCGTTCTTGAGTAAAATGGTATCTTTTGTGAGTAACTAAATAATTTCGCTCTGCGGATGTGACCAGCTCTTTCGTTTCTTGCACACAAGGATTCAGAAGCTGAAGAGGGCTGAGAGCCAGGATTGCCTGCTCTCCGATGTGCCGCTGGATGCAGTTCTGCTCATTCAAAAGTACGTACCTGAAATCGGGTTCAGGCTGCAAATGTGCCACAGAGAAGCCCTGTATGCGATATAGGTCAGGAAGTGGGCCGTTGCTTTCTCCGGCTAGGCAAGAGCACATCAGCAGAAAAGAGGTTACAGCAGGCTTCTCGTCTTTAGGCTTAATAGCTAGCTCCCTAAAAGTGACCGGGGAAATGTTCGTATTCGTGTCTCTAACTGTACAGCTGGGTACCATTTGCTCTTGGCAGTTATGGAATCACTGGAGACGTGAGGAAGTAGAACGAACGTATAGCACTTAAAGCTCTCTAAAACAGCTTCATCGCATAATATGCGATGTTAAAATACTAGGTGGCAGTTTGGTCCTATATAAAAGTTTTATTGGTATGAGTTGGTGCCAGCTACGTTATTCAGGAAGCCTCTACTGAGTTTTCAAGTTATCCAAAATGTGCGCTAGTAAAACTCTTTTTATAAAGCAATACAAATTCATGCAAACTCGCTGCATGACTAGTCATCAGTGTCCTGGGGTTTAGCTAGTGGGGTGTTTGTAATGTGAGAGTCTCAGTTGCTGGTTTGTACGGGTATGCTGCTTGTAAAGCCGGACAGAAAGAGTGAGCTTCTCCCAGTCTCTCCTGCCTCCCAGACTTTAGCAACGGGATTATAGAGAAACCACCTTTGCATTATGCTGAAACCTATTAATTAAACTTTTCTCATTGCAGAACTGAGTCTTGCTGCTAATTCCTTTCCCTTCCCAAGCATTAAGAGGGAACTT
The DNA here is from genome assembly GCA_013398225.1 of Steatornis caripensis. NCBI lineage: Eukaryota > Metazoa > Chordata > Aves > Caprimulgiformes > Steatornithidae > Steatornis > Steatornis caripensis. Next base: position 410,071 of record VZSC01014372.1, on the reverse strand, counting down.
GTCAGGTTTTATGCAGCATGCTGTGTACTTACAAATACTGTAGAATCAGAAACTCATGGTGGGTATCTGGTGCCTCTTCTCTGCAAGCACAAAAATCAAAAACCTTCCCCAAACATGACCATTCAAGTGATGAAGCTGAGACAGCGGGGCTTCTGTTTTGGATTGTGAAGGAAAAAAATGTTCTCTTTTATTGTGTGCTGTGCCAATCTTGGAATAAACTAATCTGAGAGATTAAAACTTCTCGGTTGCAAATACAAATCAGTAGCCAGAGTGATTTGTGGTCTGGACAGGAGGTGGCTAGCCTGGACACCTGGCACGTGAGCATTGCTTCCTTACTGGGGGTATACACCCAATGGGTTTTAAAGGTTTCGGAGGCTGTGACTGTGGCTAGAATAATCTCCTCCCCTCCCATTCTTTAGGAATACTGGTAATTGTGGAAATGCCCTCATTGTCGAAATGCAGTGTTAGCATGAAGGCATGTTGCATTCTCATTGCAGCGGGATCTCGTATTTGTCTGAGAAGCTGTTTAGATTCCCAGCTAAATAGGTCTTTCCAGGCTTGTTCACCCACTACTTTGATCTGGCTTGGCACTTTTCTCTTTCATTCTGTTATAATTCTTTCTTTGCAGCTCAGCTGTTCTTAATCATAACAACTTACGAATTTGGGTATGTACTGTAGCTCTGACTTTACAGTTGTATCATAAATAACAAAATTAAGAAATTGGTAATAAAATGTGCTTTAAACAGTTTCAACAGTAAAGTATATTACAGTGCATTGTGAGAAACCTGTTTAACTGGTACCGGTAACAGTCTGCTAACAGCAGCTTAACTTTAAACCTGTGCTTACTAAACACAAAAACCCCATATGCTTATAACAAATTTAATTTTCTTTTGTGAATAAAATATGGATACATAAGTTCTTTTAAGAATAAGGTTTGCTCTTACAAGTTGTGGAAGAGCTGGTGTGTGAATACAGACTGCAGTTTGGAAACCTGTAAGGAGGCAGAGATTGCAAAAAAATTGCTTAGAATTCTTTCCCTCCTTTGTATTTCTCACCCCCAAAAAGGGAAGGATGACTGAGAATGAAGATTATGAGCAAACAGTAGGGAACCCAGCACTGAAAATATTTACTGTTCCAGTGTAGTCCTATAGCAGTAGCATACTATACTCACTGTAGTGAGTTCTGTTGTAGCATCCCACGAAGAGCACAGAACCGAGAGAGGGGACCGGGGCCATCTCCTGCTTTCCAAATGAAGGATCAGCTATTATTCCTACTTTTATGTTGTCTGAATGGCCAGTTGGTAATAGTTAATCATTGGATGCAATCAAAATATTTGCAAACCTCTCCAGGTTTGGCCACACTGTTCCTATGTGAATGTAAATAGTATGTGGAAGGCTGTGGGTGAATAAACGTGACGAGCTGTAGCCAAGGCTTGACAACATGGGACCTGCGTTCACTGCTAGGGTTGTTGTGTTGGAAAAGGGAAGAGGAAAACAGATCTCTTTGGGGAAAAAAAAAAAAGGGAAAAGAAAGCAGATCCCTTTATGAAAATATATGAAAATAAAAACACGTTATGGGATAGCTTTGCTTGTATTGGAATTACCTTTTTTTTGTCTAGCGAGACTTGACTTCATTTAACTTGAATATTGCTGCTAATAGTGGAGCACCATATCCGTTGTACTGATGTGGCACAGAAAATTCGATGGAACTGTCCAAGGCCACCTTTCATGTTAGAGTTGGGATTGAATTCCAGATGTTCTGGCTATTCTGAGCTTTTATGCTCCCCCTGCGTCCTCCACTGTCCAGCTGTAATTTTAGAGCTTGGGATTATGGAGGGTAAGATGTACTCAGCATAGCACCAGTCGACGATGATTTTAGTGATTTTATATGATGAGCATCAAGCCTTCAATGAAAATAACAAAAGCTACAAGACTTCCTGCAGTAAAAATCACTGGTATTTGGAATACTTTCCACAACTTCTTCTAGCAGCTTGCTCATCTGATATTTTCTCTCTAGCCTTGTAGGCTGGGACAGTCATCAAGGAGAACAGTGAAAGTAGAAGCAGCCAGTTAACTTGAAGGATTTACATTCTGCTCAGCTGCAGCATTCTGTCAAATAAATTTAGTGTATCGTGCTGAAATATTTTAAGGAATACTTCTCATTGCGCAGTCACCCACATTTGAGTAACATTTCCATGTTGTAGGAAAGCAAACCACTGTGCATACTCGTTACAGAAACATGTTTGTGCAGCTCTCCATAAACACAGCCAGCAACAACCTACACGTACCCGCCTGGTGACAAATGATTGCTCAGCCCAGCAGTGATTTGACTTCTGCTTTATGATAAGCCAAGGTGGTTTCCTTATTGCAAATTATGGGAAGGTGTCTTTCTTTCTGAAGCACGTAGTCATCTATTTTTGGATTCGGTTTGTATCGCATTCATGATGACTCTGGCCGGGTACATCAGAAAGCGCATCATCGTTCTTTTTTTAAATATTATATAGCTGAGTAGAATTAGGGCATACCATACTCATGAGGAAACCCTCTCTCTCTTCCTTTTCAGCTATACTGAAAAGCTGTATTAGTTCACGGTGTGTTTGTGCAGATCACTAAGCATTGTAGACAGCGTAATAAGAGGTGGAGAAGCTCTTGTGAAGAAGATGACACACGAGTTTCGGTATGCTGCTTCTGCTTCACACCCTGCTTACAAAATATTGCAAGGGCTCAAGCCAGGAGCTAGAAAGCTTATTGTTATTGTAATAAGTAACTTGTGATTTTTATAAAGTACCTTTTTTTAGTGTTTTAGAAGTACTAAATAAGCCTTGTAGCGCCTTATTAAGGCAGAAAAATATTGCAGATTTGAAATAAAAAAGGAAAATTTGAAATATATGCAGGAGAAGTGATTTGGTTAAAGTGACACAAAAACCAAAGTGGCAAAACTGGAAAGGAAATCCTAAAGAGTGTCTCAGTTGATGCTGCTGTGGTAGCTAATGGACAGGTGTGGTCTTAGTTTAGGGTTTCTGCCAGCTCATCAAAGTCAAAATAGATGTGTCCTGAATGCGCTCAACTCTGTGCTCTCTGGCCGGCGCAGCAGCCGGTATGAGATTGTAGCAAAATGGAGAAGTTTTTAGAGCAACCCCAGGACTGCATGAATTTACAGCCCACAAACAGTGGAGGGGGAACAGGACACAGCAAAGCATCTTCAGCGCTTCAGTGTATTTCCAGACAAGAAATGGGATGCCGTCTTCCTGGAATTCCTTCTGATGTTGAGCAGTTATTAGAGGGTGGTCTACTTGAGACTAATAGTTAACCATTTATTTTAAGAATTCATTATAATTAGAGGTCTTGCAGTGAATTTTGCTGGAGAGGCATGCCCCCGCAGCTCAGGGAGTTGAGAATGGGGGCTGCCTTCTCGGGTCGAGCAAATCCTCAGTGCCTTTCACGAGAATTGGTTGCAAAACTCCTTTGCGTGTTGAAAGTGAAATCTCAGTCTGTTTCCGTTTGGTTCTTCCCAGAAGAAGAGAATTTTCATTTTTGACTGCCCTGTGGTAGATGCTGAATATGAAAGGATACGCATTTGCTACTCCATTTTTCTCCTCTTAGGCCTACTGTGTGTGTGGGACTGCATAAAGAGCTCATTACTGTCTAGTCCATAAAAACTTTACCAAAAAAAGAGAAATAAATCAATGCATGAAACCGATCCTTTGTTGCGTTTATGGCTCCTTTTAGGACTGGAACACAATTTAGTGTTACATTAACTAAGAACCGCTTTAGCCTAGGTGAAACAGGTGCTGTCATTAATCAGTTATTAATCCTATTTCTTTTTTAATTACAAATACAAAAATCCAAAGGCCTGAGGAAGTTCACTAGCATAACTTAAATTGCCACTTTTTGGTTTATATTTATTACTTTCACATCAGGCTCTGACTTCATAAAATGGATCTGATGCTCACCTGAGTTACAGCGGTGTATCGGAAATGAGCATCTGGACTCATCTCTTACCTACAATGAAATCTGGTTTTAGCAGTGGCCCTTCAGACAGATGAAAACTAGTTGCTTCGTGAACTTGGTTATTTAAAGTAAAAATCAAGTTCAGTGTGGGAATTTAGGCTCATTCCATAAATGTCAGTGACCATAAATTTACCTGCTTTAGTAAACTTGTTACAACGGTTTTAAAATAGACATTTTAAAGAAGAGATTTTATATAGGATGTGCTAAACCTCTGGAAATGTTATTGACTTATGAATGGCTGAATTTCTTTGTTGCTAGATTTGTTCTAGGATCTCTCTTTCTCTGGAGGAAAAATGATTCCATATAACTTTAAATTCTTGGTCTTGCTGGTTATGCGTAAGTTGCGGGGTGGATTTACTCTCTAGCGCGCCTTGCAGATCTGGTCTAACACCTTCCTGATGTTCCTACCACAGGGCAGGACAGAACTTGAGTGTGCATCTCTCCACCTCCTCCCCAATCTGCCTGGTTGCCTGGGCACCTAAGTTTTCTTCTAAGGAAAACAGGAGTTTCCAGTAGACTTGCAGCTGCGTAGTTGAGGAAATAAGACTGCAGGGAGTCCCTGGAGGGGTCCTGTTTTGTAGGCTTGGTATGGTTGATGATGAGGACCAAATGGGGCCGTGCTACAACGGAGTAGTGGTTACACCAGAGATGAGCAGAGCTTTCCCTGTCTTTGGATAGGTACGGTATTTTGACGTTCACATTCATAGTTTCATCTTATTTCTGCAAGGAAATGAGGCAATTATTCATAAAAGAGGTATTTTTCAAGCAGATGCCAATAAATGATATGAAGAGCTTAACTAAAGGTAATTGTCTCTTATGGGGAAAAAAGTTTCATTTTCGTCACTGCAAACTGAAACCATGTTGTAGGTGGCTGCTTGCAACAGAGACCAGGCTTGGCTCTGTATATTGGCCCTGAGGACTGAGCTGGGTTCGTCCTTTCCGAAGAAAGGTTCTGGAGCGCAAGTTATGCCCTTCCAACATGGGTGGCAACAGCATGGTGTCGTGTTTATGCTGTTGTTGATGGGTTGGTATCCTAAAGCAAGCAACACCTGTGTTTAGGTGCAATAGGATAGAACTTGCTGAATACAACCTCATTCTTCTCATGTGCCTATGAGACTGTTGTGGTCTTTTTTGTTGTGACTCGTGGTCTATATCTGGTGGAATATTTTTTCCTAGTGAAAATTTTGGGTGTGGTTTGGTTTTTTTTCCCACTAAATAGAAGTTGAGGGACTTAAAAAAACCCAGTCAAGTTGAAGTAATGAGACAAAGTACTCATTACTGCACAGGTACTACCATTCCTCTTCTGTGTTGGAGGAGTTATTCTAAGGTAACATGCTGTTATGTTAGTATGCAAGGGCTTATATTGTCTGTCAGCATAGTTAGAATATAACGATTAGCATAAACACATTCTCCTTTGCATTGATTCTTGAACTGCTAACAGAACAGAAAAGCAAGGAAGGCTTGATCTGTGCCCTAAGAACTGATGATCTGGCTCTGTCCGTACACAGCACGAGAAGGAACAGAGCTGTTGAGTAAGAGGTTATCATTGCTTCGTAGTAAGTTTTCAAAGTGGGAACACGCTTGAAACTGAAACTTGAAGAGTGAGGTGCTAGTGGAACCAAAACCGAAGAGAAGACTTGCAATAAACCACGTGAACTGCAGCATCCAGCTGAACCTTGCTTTGAAATTAATGAGCACTGAGTTTTGTTTTTGTAACTTGAATTGGGTTTCTTTGTGGAGGAATACTTACGAAAATGTGCATCATTGATTAGAATTTTTCTATGTGGTGGTTTCAGCTCTAAGTGGAGGTAAAAGTTCAGTAACTCTACCTTAAAACTGCACAAGTGGAGCTGCTCTGCGTTCGTCAGGGCTGTCCCCGGAAAGAAAATAGCATACAGACAGTTGTCTACGCTTATGCCATTGCTTGCTGATAAATACTAATGCTTACGCAGCGTAAGCCCTGAAATATAGCTGAACTCTGCAGTTGAGAAAAAAAGATTATCTTTTAGAATATTCTTAATACCACTGAACAAAGAGAAAAGATCAAAGCCAACCAATCAACCCCATTTTTTGTTTTATTCAATTGATTTCTAAAGGCCTCTGTTACTATAGTAACTCCAGTAGGTCTTTTAATTACAAAATTTGTAAAAACACATCAATTATTCAGAACTGCTGTGGGGGGAAAACAGTGCCACAAATGCTTTACAAAAAAAAAAAAAGAAATTTGCAAACAAACTATTGCAAACAAAACTTGACAGACTTCCCATTAACCTGACAGGGAATAACACACCATCAGCATAAACACATTGGGTTCAAGTTCTCGGAAAGCAATCCCCTGTTACAGGGTTCCCCCTTTGGCTAAGGAGAAAAAAAAAATCCCCATCGCTGTCCAAATAAAGTGCTTTCCTCTCCACAGACACAGATGGTAGACCTTATTCTTTATAGACCCTAAATTTAATTACAGTGTATCTGAGCGGAGCAGTTGTGTTATCACATTAATTAGCAGTTTAGAGAACTGTTCACTACTGGAAGTGTTGAATACCAGTGTGTGTTGCAGGTACTAGCTCTATCAAAGAGGAATCATTTAGTAATAATGAGCACCTTTCAAATAATAATTGCATTTTAAAATAGATGCTGTCATCTTTTAGCATCAGGTATGTTTCCAAAATGGATTTATACTCCAGACAGACTTATAGTGACAGTACCAGAGTAGGAGAATTTGACGCATATCAAGTGAGCAATTTCTAAACGCCATCTCTTGGCTTGAACGTGTGCTGAGTTGAGGTGTTTGGCAGACCTGGTGTAGCTGTGGGACGCGTTGCGTTCTCTGACACCGCAGGGGAACGCAGTAGTGAAATTTTGGTTGTGAATCTTTTTAACTCTTAAAAAATGGGAGACTTTAATGACCGATATTTGGAATATCTCTCTCTCTATCTTTATTTTTGCCCTTTGCAAGAAAGTACATATCACGTCTGTCTGTTGTATTTCTTACTCCAGTATGTCACACAGCCCAAACTTTATTTCAGCGTCTGACAAAGATTTTAATTGTATGACCAAGTAGTAAGCTTACCTCTGGACCTAACTTGAGCTTTAGCCCAAACCTAGACGTCTATGCCTGTACGAAACTACTACACTCTGTGCATTGACCCCGCTTGCTTGCTTGGCTGTGTTGGGAACAGAGACTGCCTCTTCTGGAACCTCTTGTTTTCCAGAGTTCCATTTTTTGATTCCCCTCGCCCCCCCGTCTTGTCTACATGCTCCCTTCTTGCCCCGTGTATGTCAAAACCTCCGTGTTTACATGGCATGGCCAGGACTTAATCCTGCTTCTCACACTGCCTTTTCCAGTTCTGCAGGACTTGGATCCTCTCAAGTGACAGGAAATGTAACTGGGGGGGCCAGGGAGTCCAGATTCTGTGCGAGTGCAGGAAAAAAAGGTGATTTTAAAGAAGCATCAAAAAACTCTGTGTTTCTCAAAGAAACTACTTAGTATCCAGTGTGAGAAGTGATAGTAATAAGGAGTTGCCAGCGCTGTATAAAATAATAATGGGTGTGGATACCATTCTGACCGTGCTAATTAGCACTTGCCCCTCAGCCTCTTCATTAACCCCTGACGGTTCTGCTGCCAACACTTTATCTCAGTAGTGCTGCGGCTTGAAGTGCACGTGTCGTTGTAAAGCGTGATCGGGTTGGAAGCAGGTTTGGTAAGGTTTGGTTTTTACCTTTGGAAGTCCAGCCCTGATACCTGCTGCGCGCGAGATGCAGGCTGTGGGTAGGAAGGCCACAGGAGCTCTGGCGTATCAATGGGAGAGGAAGTTGGATTCTTCCTTGGTCGTACAGCAAGCACTTTGAAGGTCTCGGAACAATCGCCCTCACACTGTCTGCCTTCAGCCAATTATATTAATGAAAATAAAATACTCTGTGGGTTTTAGAGAATCTCAGTTACAAAAAATCTGTCAGATTGATCCTCGCTTCATAGAACAACAAGCAAAACTAAGCTACTGCTACTGTGGGAGTATTATTGGTTTTATTCTTTTCCTATTAGCGTCATTCCTGTTGCTAGAAGGAACATTCCATTCCTACCGTTAACTGAACACGTTTTTATCTAAAATAGAACAATAAGGAGTGTTTCTGTTAACCCCCAGAATGTTTTGGTGTGTGCTGTATTACTTTGCCAGAGTGAAAATGCACCAAAGGTTTGTGAAAAAGCCCCCTAAGACTGGTGTGCTTACAGAGGGTCACCAGGTTACAAAATTAGTCCTTTGAGCCTCTGTCACAGACGTCCCCCTGGTACTGTACGCTTTTTCACATCTTTCGAACTCGAGGATTATGTAAATCCAAGGAGTTGTGGTTAACAAAGCTTCAGTGTTGGTGATTCCTGGGAAAGAATTTGTCCCTCCTTTACATCTTACATTTTAACGTAAGCTGTGAATGGGTTGTGTAGGCACTGAGCAAACGGTAACTTTTTTCACCTGATGCATAATCCATGCCAATGTAAAGGGAATCATAAGCAGTCCAGGCGATCTATTACCGTACGTGGTAACGTGAGTTTCACGAATACACCTGTGTTTCCAGGAGGGCGATCTCCAGTGTAAACGTGTTCAGAGTATTAATGAATTTGCCCGTGTAAACAGCTTTGCACTCTTCAACTGCACTTGCAGATTTTAACTGTGCAGACCTATACCGCAAAGAAGCCAGCACAAAATACCACCTCGCAGTAAATGCTACTCATCTTTACTGATCACAGATGATCAAAACCTGGGTTAGAAGCTTCATTTGAGAACCTTCTGCTGTCGTTAAGGTGTGTCTGTTGGGGTCTCCTAAGTGATGAGCTTTACAGCTGTAGAAGTGTTGTTAACCCACAGGCTAACAGGCTGTAGGTGGCAGGGAAATGTGTGCTTGCAAAGCGGTACCTCTGTGTCCAGGAGGCTGGCCGCAGCTGCCGGCAGGGATTTCACAAGGAGACGTTTAATGATTAGTCCTTCCAGTCGAAGGATAAAGTTGTAACCTCACGGAGTGACAATAAATTAGAGTAAAACGTATATTGCTGTTGAGTATATATTTTTAAAGCAAGGAAAACGTACCATGCCTTAAAAGTTTTGAATGCGCACGCATGGGAAAGAACCACTGTCTGAGCTGCTTTATATCATTAGCTGCCCAAGATCCTATTGCACTGAATTTGTGTTGACAAACCAGTGTCCGCTTTCCAAAGGCCTCCTGAGCACGTGAATGCAGTGAGGCTCTCCTCGTTAATCCTGGCGGGGTAGGAAGTCAAGCACATTTCAGAAGCTGATTCAAGGTGAAAAGTAATTTTTTTTTTTTTTTATTAGGCAACATTTCTTAATGGATAGACAACATTGACCTGGAGCTTAAAAGTAATATTCACAAAGGTTAATTTTAACTTGGAGAGAGGTTTTTCCATCAGCTCCATGCTTTGAACGTTCCCCTAGAGTAGCTTTTGTTTTAGACTTAGTTCTTTATTGGCTTGCGGATCGTTGCTTCTTAGTGTGTGAAGCAGAGCTAATAACACTAGGTTTCAGGACCCATAGCTGAAAAGCCCTTGGTTTTCCTTTGTCTTTAAAAATTGGGGGCTTTTCCCTAAAAGCTTTTTGAAGAGGGCTCTAATTCAGATGTTCTTGGGATGAAAGTTGCATGCAAGAAAAGAGCAAATGTCTTACATAACATTGCAGTATATCAAGAGCAGTGGAAACAACTGTTTGAATTGTACCTTTTTACAGTTGGAAGTAGCACGTCTATTGTGTCTACTAGCCCAACCTCCTTGGGTTCAAAACTGCCACAGATGATGAAGTTTCCATTAAAGGATAATAAACTCTGTATGTCAATGTGACAAAAGAACTCTCTTATCTCTTGGGAATAAGAATGCTCTTTGAAGAGCTTCATAAAAGACTGCAGTATGAAATAAGTCTAGTGGATGGTTATTTTTGAATTTCTATAAAGTATGTCATCCCAAAGGCTAAAGGGATTATCCGTGAAGTGGCAAAACGTGAAAGATGAATGCTTTCCTCCTACTTGGTGAATGACATCTCTCTAGAAAGCACAGGTGTAAATTGTTCTTCCGCAGCAGTGGTTCAGATCGGGAATGATTCCTTGAAATTAGTGGAGCCTTTCAGGTGCAAGGGATCTCTCTACAGTTTTAGGTTGAATGTAGATCTCAAGTGTAAATAAGAAATTGTAATCCTGATCCAGCATATGGCTATCTACCTCCAGAATTGGAACGCCTTCTTTCTTTTAGCTTTGCTTATACTTCTAGGTGAATTAAAGTGACCGGGAAAAAAGATTAACGGGAACAGGCGTATCCACACATGAATTTACTTAAGAATTGCTCTTCCTGAACTAACTGTCTGCAAGCCTGAGATCAGAGGCAGATTGGATCTGAATATTTAAATATTTAACGTTTATGGATTACTTTTTATTACTTTTTTTTATTCATGAGCTAGCTAAATACTAAGTTCTTACTGAGAGGCAGAGATCCAGTGGTAGTGAGGCTAAAGAGTAGATTTTTGATTTTTACCTGGCAAGGGAGAAACTGTTTCCATTTCATAATAGTCCTTATGTGCCAAAAGTGTAAAAGTCCCTTTAAAAATGAACAATTTGGCCAGTGAGCGGTATTAAATAGATCTGGCGAATGGCTCAGTTGTGTGCCGGTTAGTAACCGGCCAACAGTAAATAGCTCTTTATCTGCAAACTGGCATTTTGTACATAACGAAGATGATGAGAGGAGAAATTCCACTCTGCTCATAGAAAGGCAACAGAAACAAAACAAGCTTTGGAAATAATTGCCACGGCGCTATGCTTTTATGCAGTATATGTGCACTGAAATCAAAAGGAATATAAAACTTTCCTCGGGCTAAACGGCTTCTGTCGTCTGTGCTGAGAGCCTCTACATCTTTGCTGACAACTCCAGGGCTCCCTCGTCTTCTAATCACCTTAGAAAAAAGCAGGCTTGGTTCTGTGGGCGAGAGGCTTAAACACAATAACGTGGCCTCTGGAGATGAGCAGAAGGGGAACAGAGATGGGTGGCCCTGGTGGAAAGCCAGAACTCAAGTTATTAAAACATTTGGATGCTTTTGGTGCTGTTTCATTCATTAAATGCCAGGATTCTGGGGGGGTAACAATAAAAGGGGATGTAGGCAAAAGCCTAGTGGAACTCAGATTTACAAGCCCCTGTCGTTCCCAGTTATGTTTGGCAAATGGCTGAATAAAATTAATGATGCCAAATTATCTTTCTGTGCAGTATGTGATAGCTTAACTATTTTAGCTATTTCAGTGTTGTGAATTATGGATCTGATAGCACATTAATGTGATCCTTTCAGGCTTCTCGTTTATATTAATGAATTTTAGTCATCTAAGGCAAACTGATAACTACTGATTAATAGCTCGGCAACTTCCAAACTGGCATCAAAGGCTGATCGCTCCCTTTTTTTTTCCCTTTTTTTTTTAGCTCCTTGATGGATTATGAGTTAAGACAGTTAACAATTAACTCTAAGCTTGATTGAAATCCAGATGTTAAATTCTTGATGGAAGTTAATTTAATTCTGATCACGGCTATAGCAGATTTCAGTCTGGTGTTTTTGTTTTGTTTAAGTAGCTTTGAACTTGAAAAACAAGAGCATGATTTGTTTCACATTTTTAAAATTATTTTTTAGCATTTGCAGTCTGTTGAAGGGGGCTTGTTAAACTAATATTGAACAAAGATAAATTATCGCAGGAGCATCAAACAGCTACCAGCAAAACCCAGTAAACCCCTCAGAAAAACTCAAAATTATCAAGAAAAGGCAAACTGCTTCTCTTAAATCTTCAAGCTGTTTTTAATTTCTGTATGTTTGTATGAAGAACAGATACCACATTTTCTGGGCAGTATGTAATGGTAGAGACCAGAGTAAGAGTTACAGGTATGTGCATATGAGAAGTCAAATAACAATTACTCGGCTAAGAAAATGGGTGGGAGGGTTTGGAAGAAAAATTGAGAGTGAAATAACAAAAGTGAAGTCAGCCTCTGAACAAGACTGGGGGTTTTCTATGCAGGCAGCTGCTTACAGGTGAAATTTTTGAAAGCTTGTTCGTACAGTATTCAGTCTTTAGGTTTTCTGTCGCTACAATGAATATGGGATTGTCCAAATCTGTTAGAATAGTCAGTGCAAGTAAGACATCGTATTAATACGGGATACGCTACACTAACACTTACATTAGGCTTCAAAACATTCCAGTTTTGAAGTGGAGGTTTTCAGAGGCCAAGCAGACAACAACTTAGAGTGTTTGTGCAATTATTATCACAAACGTTCTGAGTTTTTCCTGGGCTGCTTACTAAAAACTACATCAAGCAGCTGAAGTTCTTGCCCTGACACTCGGGGGTAATCCAGGTCAGCTTCTGCTTTTCAAACAACTGCCTTCATTGTTTTCCAGGAGGAATATTGGCTTATTTAGAAAACTGTACCGTGCCTCCAAATAAGGAAACCTGGTATGTTGAGAAATCTTGGCCTGGAGATCAGAAGCACGGTTCACTAATCAGTATTGCTTTAGCATGTACAGTGATTGTTGACAATTCCTCTTGGTGCCTGATGCTTGGGCTTTAAGGCTCTCCCACAAACAGCTTCATGCATCTGAGGTGCGTAGTGATGGGACTAGATTTGCAAAAAACTAATTTCACTGGAGAAAGGAGAAAAAAAAAAAAGGTGTATTGGTACACGTTTAGTCTTCATTTTAGATCAATACATTTTCCAGTCACTAGATATTCCAAAAAGCATCTGCTAGAAAGATAAATCCATTGTAGTGAAAATTAAATGCATATTTTAAATTCAGACAGGTTTGTGTTGTATTGTCAGTGATGTAAAGGAAAAATGAATGTGAAAGCCATTTCAAAAGCTTGTCTAAAACTTGCATGTGTGTTAAAGAATGTTGTCCTTTAGAATTAGACCCTAAATCAGATTTTCTCGTCACATTGACTAGTTTGTTTCTAATCTTAAGAGTTCTTTTCATCTTTAGAAACTGAGTTTAAATAAGAGCTTTAATATTCTGCAACAGAATTCTACATCTGAACAATGAGCATCTGCTGCAGTTTGAGAGTCCTCCTTCACCTGTAAGAGGGATCGAGTTCAGAGTGTGCTGAAATTGGTGTGCTTGACACACCGTGGTCCAGGCTGTAGCCATCAGACTAGCAGTTAGGGACCTGTAACACTTGCTGCAGCATCCCTACCGAATTTCTGCTCCAGCTTTCAAAAACCCACACAGAACGACCATCTTCACCAATTTACCTTTTGCTCAGTTTTGAAGAGGCCAACCTGCGTTTGAAGTATCGCTTAACTTGAGCTGGGCAGGTTTTGTTTGGCCAGAAGCCAGGTTAGTGTCATGGAAAATGTTAAGTGAAGATCTGCCTGGCAGAAGTAAGATAACTATGAAGTGAATTCTTAAATTCCAAATTTACTCCTCAGAACTGGCATAAGATGCAGATACCAAAATAAAAAATAAAAACAAGAAATGAATACATGACAGTATAAAATAGTTTTAATGCTTAAAATTAGGATCCTCCTAGTACTCAAGTTATTAACCACAGAAGAGAACTTCAGGATCTTAATGTAAGGATCTTAACGTTACTGAAGCCTTTCAAATCCAACTACCTTAGAAAGGCCGTTCTAGCAGAAAATACATTCTGTATTGTTTAGATATTGAAGGTAGTCCTGGAATACTGAAGAGTTCTAATTTGCAGGAGCAAGGACTTGACTCTTCTAGCATGCAGTCTTCCAAAATCCTAACCTGGCTATCCAAAGTTAAGAGCCTGTTTATTAAAACAGAACAAAACAACCCAGTTTTGGTTACATTTGTTTTCTGGTATTTTTAGCCTGCAGTGTTTAATTTATTCTCCTTATCTGTAAAGAATGGACAGATGGATGTTTTGTTTCCCTTTTTTTTTTGTTTTAAGGAACATTTCTTTGCTCATTGAATACTGAAACTGTGGGAGATGCGCTTGAGAATCACGAAAACTCCCCGATTTGCAATCGAATGGCAAGGATTGACAAAACTACTGTACCGGAGTCTTGACTTCACATTGAAGGCTGTTGAGAGCTTCCATAGCACCAATAATGATAACTAATAATTTGGGTAAATCTTACTTTTACTGAGTTTTAGCTTATATGAGAAGATAAGACACTTTTTACAGTATGTGGACCAGGTTTCATCAAGAATGATGAAACTCGTGATTGCTCTCTGCATGGATTATTCCTCTGTTTCTCTACTGTGAGCTTTATGCCAGCCTCTGTAACCGCTTACATGCAAAAACCGTTCTAGGAAAATACTTAACGTATATTTAGTTTTCTGGAATGGGAGGAAGAGGAATCAGCCGCATATGACAGCTTCTTCTTCATAGATGTCCAGAGATATCATTCGGTATTCTGTCAGTCACAGAACACAGCTAGGAAGCGGCATCGTCGAGAATTCAGGGTGCAGTTTTACGTTACACTGAGTTCAGTTTAAGTTTAGGCTGCCAATGAAATGAGATCCTGTTCTCCCTGGGCCAGCCGTGTGCTTCCACTGTTTGTGTTTGCTGTGGCAGCTCTGGGACTGAGGGCAAGTTGGATCAGTTTGCTGGCTTAATGGAGAACTTGCTTTCAAAAATGAAAACGAATTTTCCATTGGATTGGATTGCTGACCTGAGACAGCAGGCTGTGTAATCCTGTGCAGGATCGAGGGTGAGAATATGCATCTTAGGGAAAAAGAAAAAGAGGACCTCACCTTTCAACAGCAGCCAGCATAATGTAAAACTGTGACCTTAGGGGATAAACTCTGATTCCATCTAGTTTAAGTATACAGAATAAATAGGGTTGTTTTAAAACATCAGTTGGCACCTACAGGGTGAGATCCTGATTCTGTATTACTGGATGTGAACTACCCTGTACGGTTATAGTGCTGTGTGTCGAAACACTGACACGGGTGGAATTTGGATGGGCCGATACAACGTCCTTGGTATCACTGACTCACTCCTTGCCAATGCGTTACCTGCGGTGCCGAGCATCTGTTACATCAGGGGTATTTCCTAGAGAAAAAGGAGATAAACGTGTAACTTCCCTTATCAGAGGGTGTGGAACAAGTCTTTAAAGACCTTTATTTGACTCAGACAAGCAGGAAGAAGCCTGCTACAGCCCAGGTTAGTGTTCTGGGTGAAGGCTTCTCTTTTCAAGTTGGTGACAAGGTAAGCAGCAGGAGACTACAATTTCCAGGGTGAAAACGAATTGAAAAGAAAGTAGTGGATGGACACTTTTTTTTTTTCTTCTTCTAGAAGCTTGATGCAAGAGCCCATTTCATTCTGATCCACTTTGTTTCCATCACTTTGATATAGATTAGGAGTAACTCCATTGACGTCAAGGCATTTATAGAGCATAATATTATCCTTTAGCTTTTTATGCATGGAAGTAGTCCCTCCAGGTAAGCTGATGGGATGTGCACCGCAGAATCAAACCTTAAGTCGGCGAAAGTTATGGTTTTTTGGACCAAGTTGTATTTATGGTGGGAACAGATACTGCAAAAATAGCATGTAGTAACAAATATGTTATAGTACTTAAAATTGGAGACTGTCATAAATACTCTCGGTATCACTCTCCTGCCCCTTGGCGGTGGAAAGAACAATGAAGAAATTAATCTTCCACATTCAGGACAGCAATAGCCATACTAGGTCTATCACAGACCTGTGAGCAGAGCCAGTCTAGTGCCGCTCCCCAGAGAAATTCTTATCACTCGCGGGAGTAAAGCCGCACTTAGCAGACCTTTGTACATTTTTAGGGGGACTGTTACAGAAATTCACTCTGCTTTGTGCATTCAAGAGCTGGCGCTCTCCAGATCAATGTTCTTTGTTACAGTAGCTAATAAAAAGAGCTTTATCAGGTTACCTTGCTTCGTGGCTGGTTCTTACATCTGTCTCTGTTAAGCACTTCCCCATTTACTGCAAGGGCAACCCAGTCCTATGGCTGTGAGGGCAGCTGTGCAGCAACGCAAGCATAGAGGTATCGCACAAACAGCAGTTTGCATTGAACAATCTAGCGAGAGCTCGCCAGGAAATTCTCTCCTCCTGGCTATTCTAATGATGCTGCAAACTTCCCGTGCCAGAGCATCCATTTTAACTGGCCTGAGCGCATAGACTGTGGTAAAAACTGTTAAAAAAAATGTCAAAATCATGCTATCAAATATGAGCTGACTGTCCATTGGAAACCAGAATGTACAATCCTAACCTGGTGCATACAGCATGTCTTTGCAAAAATATTTTACACCCTTGGTAAAAATCCTTGTGCTTACCTGCTTGCTCTTGTTCAGTTGCAGAATCGGGGGATAACGACAATAAACTGCCTCTCGTGGCTTCATTAATGTGCGCAAGCGCGTTTTATTGAAGCTGCATTTTAGTGTTAGCATAGTTCATTATTAATACACAAGAACAAATACAAATATGAAGGCCAAACTCATTTACAATGAAAATTGTAAACGGAGAGAAATGAGTCACAACAGTGTAGGGAAGAGCAGAGTCTGCGCTTTGACTCTTGACAGAGAATCGGAATTCAGATGGATGATTCTTTTTGGTCCTTTGTACACACCAGAAGGCTGGGAGTATTGCTTACTGGTACTGAATTTTACTGTAACGTTCAGAAAATCCTAACAATTACTGCATAACGCTCTAGTTTTCCCATGCATGTCTGTTTCACAGGCCTTTTCCCTTACAATTACTAGATTTCTTAATTTTCAGATCTGATCAGTGAAGAGGATAGAAAGTGTAAAAGTTGTTTCGATTTCTTTCAGGATAACCTCTAGCCAGAAATACGTGATATTGCAAAACAGGAAGAAAAAAAATGAGAGAAATGTGAAAGCTATTGGTGTTCTAAGTGGAAGCCTTGCTCCCTGAAGGATAGAGCTATTTCATGTTCCCCTTTTCAAATGGAGCATTACAGCATATAATGCAGCAATTATTTTGTTGGGTAGGTGTTTCATTACCAACCTGGGCCTTGGAGGTGATGGGAGAAAATTTGTCTTGACCTTCCAGGGAAGCCATAAAAGAGAAATGATGTCTAAATAATAAATGTCTAGGAGAAATGTGAAATGCCTAATAGTGTTGCACTTAGCTTTTGTGACATCTGTGCATTGTAGTATAAAGAGCTGGTATATGGATCATTTTGAAAGCATTTCTTTGCATTTTTGACCTTCCTTGTTCTCCTGATTCAATCCCTCTCAAACACGGTTTAATTCGTTTTTCTGCAGGATGTGTGTTTTCCTGGTTTTCCCTTAGGACTGGAGCAAACCACAAAAAGCAGATTTGGAAAATAACTTTGATTCCAAAGTGACGGTGATGGGATCAGGTTTTTATTTACTGTACTTTACCATATGTGCAGCATTTGGTACTGATAGCCACACAAGAACGAACCTTCCCTTCTCTCTTTAATGATCCCGTGACAGCAGGAGCGGTAATAGTGTGGAAGAGAACGTGCAGGAGGAGCAGCTGCTATGACGTGTGGCCCTGCTTTGTATTGCTGCTCGGGGTTCGGAGGTAGGAGTGCAGGTCGTTCTTGGGTTTGGGTATTGTGGGGTTGTTTTTTTCTTCCTTCAGTTTCAAAATTTAGATTTAATAGTTTTTGGGACCAGCAGTTGAGTTGTTCTCGTTCCTAAGTTCTGAAACTTATAATTCTGTAGTTGTCTTGTTTAGTCCCTTGTTGAATAATCATAATGTGTTCTATGCTTCTGCTCTTTCCAGTTGCTTTGGGAAAGGCTGATTTCCTCTCTGAGTAAACTGCGATAAAACTGATTTTAATGGAAAAATAAATTGCCCTGGAATAAATAGTCCATTAAATGATCTCATTTTTAAGTCTTTCCTGCTAAACAAGTATGAGTGTTGCCACGTGCTGTTTTTCTTCTCATTTTATATTCCTCTAGATCTAATGGAGATGGAGATTCTCTTTTGCTAAGCGAACGTAATGCCCCCAAAGAACTGCTGATCTGGACAGATAAATGATCGTTATGTTGAGCTTTATTAATATTCCTAAGAATCTTTGTGTAACATTACCCATCATGCCAGAGCGTAGGAGTAACTTCTGATTGTATGTGGCTTGAGTGATCTGCCTCATTCACTGTGAAGTTTTACATCCTCAATGATTTCAGATACCAATCCGTCACTGGTTTCTGTGGGTGCTTGACAGTCTTTGTTTTGCTCCTAACTGAAGTGTTTCTGCTCTTGGATCAGAGTCTTGGATCGAAGCAATCCTTTAGAGAAGTAAATGCTGAGCAGCTCACCCACTGCTTTGTTGTACCCTTATGCGTGTCAGCTAGATCTCTCGGACTCCAAGAGATTTGGAGTCGTGCTTCTTGACACAAAAGGTTTGCCATGATTAGAAGAGGCAAAAAGGAGAGCGTGTAGGCGGGTCTTCGATGTGTAAAGCAAAACTCTTGACAGCCGGGAACGTAAGCTGTAGCATCCGAAGCGCGATATCTGTGAGAGGCGGGGGCTCCCAGCCACTGAGTTCGGCATGCGCCATCGGTGGAGAGCCACTCCCTCTTGCAAAGATAAGAAACTACTGATAGGGAAATAAGCAGGATCTTGCCTCTTTTGGAAGTCGGTTTCTAACTTTATATTCCCTTTGGGAAAGAAAGACCTAATCTGGTATGTTGGTCTCAAAACGTTGCCTGTCGTAATTCTAGCTTGGAGTCTAAGGAAGCACAAATGATGCTAAACTGTCCAAAAGACTCTCCTTGACGTAGAGGCCAGCCACTAACCCTTCACGTCGTGCTGCTTGTGCTTCTGAGCATCTCCTCCTTCTCCCCTCTTCCCCTCCATTTTCAATCTTGCTTTTCCATAGTTAGGAGTTTTCAGCGGCTGCCCTCTCAGCACAGTTCCAAACCCACTGTGTTTGTGCAAACTGAGTGCCCTTCGTCTGAACCGACCTCGGTGACCTGCCCTGAATCCTCTTTCCATTCTTAAGACTTGCTCAGATGCTATTTGCCTTCCTTCTAGGCTCCCTTTCTTCACTGACTTCTCTTCTACCTTTTCATAGCTCCTTTCCATGTACCTCCAAACACTAGTGTGTTGGATCATTGCTGCTTTATTTTGTCCTTTGTCTCTTCCCTAGTAAGGCCTTTTTGCTGATAAAGAGCCCTTGGTAAATGTTTATGTGAAACATGCTTGTTATAAAACAACTTCTGGTAGCTGTCGTGTCCCTGTAGGTGTATGTGGATTTCTGTGCCATAGCTGGCGCTGCTTGGTTTTGAACTGTTTGCCCAGCAGCATGCTAGCTGAATCTTGTCATCTTTTTATTGAGCAAATAGGTATCTAAAGTGATTTAATGGGTATTGGTTCATTGGAGGTTTCAGCTGACTCAGGGTAATGTACAGGTCTGGGGAGAGTGGGAGTGTGTTATATTATTTGTAAAAGCAGAAACCTGATGAGTTGAGAGGACAAAAAACATGATTCATCTCAGTTTGTCACTGTTATAAACCTAGGAAAAAACCCAAGGAGTGGCTGTAGCTGTAACCGTTCTCAGCTGAGTTGGTTTTGATCATTGGGAGACATGCCAGTTCTTCTCAGGGCTTCTGGAGAGCCTTGGTACCATGATGACTGTATACAAGAATGCTTAACAAGACTGTTAGTACGGTGTCAAATATATATCTGTACATAAATGTATACACACAAAAAAGATTTACAACTTTTCTAGTGATCCGTTATCTCATGACAGACATGTCTTGCTTTACGGTGTCTCAGGGGAATAGTGTTGCTGCTGGCATGTTTTCTCTACTCTTTTTACTGCCTATCAGTCCCTTAGTTTTGCCGTGAAGGTTTAAAAACAAAAATCTACCAGTGTCTATGTTTAGATAATCACAGTTATGCGTGCTTGCTGTCGGCAGATAGTTGAGATCAGCAAAGTCGTGTTCCAAATCCTAAGCTGGAAGGAGCCATCTTCGTTGCCCTTCAGCACTGCAATGGCAGTACGGATCATGACAGCAGCCTCTTATGCATCTTGAGGGGGTTTAAGTTGTTGTTTTTTTTAATTAAATTGCCAGCGACGATACTGTGTCAAGTGACTTCCCTTAACTCTTTGCATGAAGTTACGAGAAGGTTCAAACTGTGCATATGCGTCCTTTATTAACAGCAGCAACAACAATTCCTGATAACAAAGCACTGTGGTTTTCTTCATTTCCTGAAATATAAGTCTGCATTTTATGTGGCTACTCAATAGGCGGTCTAGGTAGCATATGTACCGAGAACATGAAGGTGTTTAAGACACAAAGATGTTACTCCAGTTTAATAGTGATTTGCGTAGAGCTTAGGAAAAATTAGTTAAACAGTCACTTCCCCCAAGATTGCTTGCAGGTAGTAGGAAGAAATGGCATAATAGCTGTTAACGTGCTCTCTCTGAAGCCCTCTAAGTAGGTAACGTGGAAGATAATACTGGGAGCCAGACAGTCAAATACACTGTAAATAGTTAAAAGTTGTCTCTATCTCATGATAAGAGAGTCACCAAAGCTCAGCTGGGCTGACAGCCTTGTTACGCTGAACTACCGAAAGAAATCAAAGGTGTCTTGGCATATGTTTTCAGTCCTTTTTGTCACAGCGCTTTACTGCTAAGGTTTAGTGTCAGAGAGCAGCCTTGTCGCTTTCTTCGCTGGTAGTCATGGGCTCGGGTGCTGTACTCGTTTCGTTGTATTTAGGTGAGCGTTACGGAGCGTATGTGAGTGTATGTCTGCTTTGAACAGGAATTGCAGTTTCACCCAGGAAGAGAAGAATGTATGGAGTCCATCCATCCATACCTGAGAGAGTGCAGGAAGCCAGTGGGAGCAAAAATGCAATTGCGCGAAGGGCAGAGCTGTAATTCTGAGGAAAGAATTCTCCCTCTTGGCCCCTGCAGAGACCTTCAGATGCCATCTTGATGCAGGCTATTTTTTTTTTATCCTAGCAGATAAAAGTAAGCGCTGGTCAAATGCAGGATTACTCATATGAGTTCCTCTCACCTGTAAGTCTAATCAGCACTATACTGGACTTAAGCATCTGTTACGAATTAAGATGGTTCATGCAGACAAGCCCCCTGACTTTTACTCCTATTGTTACTATTTTTCTGGGGCTTTGTGTGCATTTCTGTTTGTTGATGGTAAGTGCCCTCCACAGCATACAGCTGCTGAAGCATGGCGTCAGCACAAAAGCCACCCAGGAGGATAAGATAAAAAAGATTCTGTGTGGGCAACTACATAGGAAGAATCTTCAAAGGAGTGCTATGAAGAGCATCCCTTGAGACTTAATTCTCCTGATCAGCTAAACAAACATGGGACCAGTTAGTTTTTCTGGCCCACTGGTGAGTTCACAGTGTCTTTCAGAAGTTTCTGCCTCAAGAATCCTTGAAAGAAGCTTTAGGTGTGTCCTACCTAGTGTGTTTGCTGTTGATTTGTGGTTAAACCTTTAGTTGACGGTACAACAAAAAGTATTACTGCCTCAGACGGGAAGCTCTCGGTAGTCGAAGCGCGGCTTCTGTTTATGGGAACCTGATGGGCTGGTAAAGGCCAGTTAATCTCTGGGATGCCAGCCAACGTAATTTCTGGATTTATGTCATGTGGCCTGTTATCACTCTAGCAGGCTTCTCTGTCAGGGCTGGTGCTTCCCCTTCAGAGGGGTTAATTTTGTCTCACTTTCTGAACACGAAGGAACAAAACTTAGCCTCTTTATTCTTTTGTTCCCCCTCCACTGCCCACGTTAATTTAATTTGACAGCCTGGCGAATAGGATTTGTCAAATTCTGTAACCTTAAGCAACACAGATATTGAAAACTGTGCTTTAAATTTATATAATCCAGATGTG
Source organism: Steatornis caripensis (assembly GCA_013398225.1). NCBI lineage: Eukaryota > Metazoa > Chordata > Aves > Caprimulgiformes > Steatornithidae > Steatornis > Steatornis caripensis. The sequence goes on along the minus strand of VZSC01014372.1, from coordinate 388,241 downwards.
AGAACCAATAAAATGCTCAGATGAAATGAAATGTCAGGCTTTGTGGGGAGAGAAAGGGAGAAATACTGTTTGCCACTTACTTTTCCACATGGCATAAAAAGTGCAGAGCTGGGTTCAATCAATTCTATTAGTCTCCAAGAATAGAAGCAGGTTTTGTCATTTCAGTGCTGGTAGCTAATAGTAAATATGATTGATATAAAAAACACTGAATCTCACAAGACCTGTTAAGTAAAAACAGTTTAGTGTTTGGGCAGTGAAAAGGCTAGTCTTGGGAAGTGTTTACGGGTAAGCTGCTGAGATGATGTTCGGCTCAGAATGGTAAAGTCTAATTAAGCAAATCCTGTAGGATCATGTATGAAATTGTTTGATTACCTCTCTCTTCCTATCCACATAAGGTACCACTCGGAGAGATAACATTTCTCTCTCTTAGTAGTACTAACAAAAAAGCCCCCAATGTAATGATTTCAGGTCTGCAGGAGTGATCCAGTTGGAATTAAGTCAAAGAACTCCAAAAGAGTGGGAGGAAGCAGGCTTGTAAGCTTTTGCTGGGGGTGTGCCCAATAACTGAGGTACAGCGTCCTATTTGGGAATGTCACGTGTTCTACAAAATATATTCTCAAACTATGTGCATAAACCAACTTCTGTTTCTGCACTATTTGTTCTCCTGTACTTAGGAAGAGCCTGAAAGATGTACAGTAATTGTCTTAAGCTAATTTTCAGCTAAATCTCTTCACTCCCTCTGGTGACCTTTCTTTGGCAGAAGGGGAGAAATACTGAGTAACGCTATCGAATAGTGTATTCCCCAAAGTGCAATTTAATTTTAGCTAGAAATGTATATTCATCAAATTCAGAGCATAAGCCTAATAAGTAGGATTAAAATTTGAAAAGTTTAAAACATCACCATTTTAATATTTAAAAGGCAAAGGCTTTAATGCCAATGTGAATTGTCTTTTTTAATTTTGCCTGCATTTAATACAAAAGCAGAAGAAATTTTCAATCAGAACAGTTTTTCGCTGTTTTAAAATAATTTGATAGTAAGCCAAAAGTTGTATGTATAGCTCAAACAGTGAGTACATGCTGGTGTTGAGAGCACTAACTTGGTTTGTCTGGACTGTGTAGTTGTGGTACGGTACAATAAAGTTGGACTGTTCTTGGACTTATTTCCATTCTCCACCATATGAATTAGGTGTCCAGAAACAGGTTAGAAATTGAACTGTATTTAAACCACCACCCTCAATTCCGCTCTCGGGGCGGGGTGGGGGGGTGGGGTGGGAAACCACCTTTCATACTTGAGTAAATTTAGACCTGAATTGAGACCACCTGTGGTTTTGATCTCCCCGAATCAAAAAATGTATGATCAGATTTTGCAAATCTAACCCAACTGCTGGCTTTGTGTGTCTGTAAATGATGATTTGCTTAAGTCAAAAGCTGCAGAAAAAAACCTCAAAGGTTTACTGGAAAAAAAAGTGCTGTGAGGAAACGCATGCGTCAGAATTTTTCTTGCTCCTAAGACATCGAATTAGAACAGCTAGGGGGACGGAACCCTAATACCAGCACAATTCATAAACTTAACTGTTGAAGCCTTGTATTTTGTACACCGAGTCATGTGAAGTCAGTGCGTTAATGAAGACACCGGGGCACAGCAGACCTTAGCTATGTTATTCTGTTTCTCAATGACTTCCTGCATTGCCTCAGCACAGAATTACCTCTTATTGTGTATCTGTAATATAAGGCTGCTACTGCTACAGCTTAAATCTGAAGGGACATTTTCCTGCTTCGTTGTTTTACATTTGCGAGCCTACTAGGCCACGAAGCTGAAAGAGCTTCTTCAGGCTGATGTAAAGGCAAAGCTTTTGTCAAAGATAGTTGTTGGAATGCAAGTTTGGGGCAAAGCCTGCAGTTCCTGCTAGAGTCTCCAGGTATCCTACCCTTTCCAGGCCATGCTTGGGTACATTTTGTATGCAGCCAGCTTAGAAGTTGAGGCTGATATTACTACTGAAAGGGCAAAATTTGAGCAGGTAAAATTTCATAGCCCTGGGTATTTTCCAAGAGAAGTATCCCGTTAGAAATGCGAGGTGCCATAGCTATATTTGAGAGAGAGAATGCTCTCGAAGTTGTTTTGTCCGAAGTTTTTTGTGTATGCTGTCATAGAGAAGTTTTTGCATCAATCGCAGCTAATTCGGATGGAGACAACGCTGCTGGAAGATGTCAGTGAAGACAGATCCACACTGAAAAATCCCATGTTTTTTAAACAATGCAGTATCTGTCTGGACTCTGGCTCTTTGAAACCTTAGTATAACCAAGCACAAAGACCTAAGTAGTAGAAATGCCATTTAAAAAACTCGGTCCCATTCAGCTGATCGGATGACCTAGCCTCTTGGGTTCGTTTGATTCATTCATTAGCTGCTGTAATCCATTCGTTTCTGCTGAGGTTCCATAAATCACATGCTTGCCAGAACGGAGAGAGTTATTTGAAAGAATGGAAGAACCATTAAGTAGAAATGAGAGTACATATATAAATGTTCACCCTACATAGCTGGGGGGAATGAGCACTGGCCTCTGTACAGGATGGAGCGGAAAGAGCAGCGAAACCTCAGCCATTTCCCTTGTTTCTGGTTAACGTAATAAACATGGTACTAGGCTATTCCCGGTAGGGACATACTGCAGCTTCCAAAACTGGGGATAGCTTGCTTCTGTGGTGCTCAGCCACGGCTTTGTGTGCTTTTCCTCCAAATTACAACATAGTTTTAATCTAAACAGACACCAGTTCTGTACGCCAAACACATCAAATATATATTGCAAGGATAACATGGGAGAAAGTAACACGGCTCGCGGAGTGGGAATTGGAGGAAGGGGCTGAGCAGGGAATGGACCCCCTAAAGCAAAGCAGCTAATGGAAAAAGCAGTCAGTGAATAGAGGTATTGTGTTCAGCTTCATGAAGGAGATTCCCCAGAGAAAGGTTAGGTTCCAGGATAAATGAAATCTCCCCTCAAATGGTGTTCTTCCCTGTCCAGGTACAGGCATGACGATTATCTGTTAGGAAACAGAACTGAGGGTATGTATTGCTTCTGTTGTAATTTACATGGTTCTACAAGTGTCTTATTTTTGCCTTGATTGGAAGGGCTGCGTCATCAGGAGATTCTGCCTTTCTGAAAGATATTTCCTTCTAGGATCTCTTAAGCACTTCCTTCAATTTAATTATTTTTTTTTCCTTCCAGCTTTTTATACTTGTTGTTCATGGAAGGTGTATAGGTTTTTTCCGCAGTCACTGCAAATCTCCATCTAGAGAACAGAGTCAACACTGTGTAAGTCTCCATAGCCTGGTGTCTCTCCGTGTTCTGGGGATACCAGATAACAACCAAAGAAGGTTGAAAGGTCTGTCACTTTTTTTTTTTTCTTGTGTCCCATGTTCTAAGCGTCAGAAAGATGAGGAGTGGGGCCTCCCACCGGCTGAGAGACTGAAGGGTGCCTGCTCTGTACGGCTGGGTTGTGTGGGTCCGACGTGTGGGAGGTACGGGAGTGACAGCGCTGTGGAAAGAAAAAGCTGTTTTGGAAAGGAGGTGTGAATGGAGAAGTGCTGGCTTTGGAAGCCTTAGGCTTATTTGTTTTGTGCGAGCTCACAAATTAGTACAGACAGGGGGACATACAAAAGCTTAAGCAGGCTGTTGTGGAGAATACGTAGGGAAGAGACAGAGGGGACACCTCTTGCAACCTGCTCTAAGGCCAGACAGCTGTACGATGTCGTTCTTGTGACATAGTGGTAAGCTCTGTTTCTTTGACAGTTGTGTTTGGAGGGTTTTTGTTTAAGTGCTTGCTGCTATAATTAGAAAGTTACAGGACAACTTCAGTTTTCACTACAAAAGAAGTTGGTTTTAGCTCCTGTGATAGCAAGAAGTTTTAAAAACCATGGAGTGTAGTCTGAAAAAACGGGAAAGTTCCTGAGTCTTAGAATAATATCCCAGGATTTTTTTTTTCAAACTTTTTTTTCCTCCTTGTTTTTTCAACTCCCGAATGCGACCAGTATTTGCAGTGAAGAAGTGTATGTTAGCCTGAGCGTGGTGCATCAGGCACTGATTTTAACTGTGTAGTTCTGCGTTGATGTTTACAATGTCATAGCTCATGCAAGTGCTAGACAAAGTGCACTCGTGCCTTATGAACTGCTCCAGGTTATTCAAACCCTATTTAGTTATCATGCACGTAGATACGGTCGTCTACTTAGCAAATCAAAGGTATTAAACCAGAATCGTCTGCAGTTTTCACTAATACGGTGATATAGAAGGACTGTGATATTTATTTTTAGAAGGTTCTGTTGAACTTGTTGGAAAAAGATTACAGAAGCAGTCACGCGGGGAAGCAGGCACAAAAAAGAGCCGTTCTCGGAGTGTGAGCGAGAGTGCAAAGGAAACAAACTACGTGTAGAAGGTGTAGAAATGACTTTAAAAAAAAATCAAGCTGAAACACATTCTCCTTAGTACATAGTCTCACTCTACAGCTGCTCCTTCTCCAGCCAGGCATGCAACTGTTTTGTTGCAGCACTCCCCGAGGACTTGGCATCGCTCAGTCTGTCAAGACCAACAGCAACACAGTGCTGCTGAAACGTATGAAGCACGAGTTGAATGGTGCCAACACTTTATAACATTACAGAGTTTTTGCCCAAATAGGGGGATCCTGCACCAAACTGCTTTATGTTCAGTTCTTTTTACAAATCTACGCCTCTGACTTCTAGTTTTTGAGAAACGTATTTCTCTCGCACTGTGGCTTTTCGGAGATGTTGCGTGTTCTCGGTCTTATGCTTTGATGTACTGTATTTTGACAGTTGCTTCAAAGCTTAAGTGGATTGGGCTCCAGAGGGTTTTAGACTACAATTTCAGATGGATGAGAATGAAGGAGGGGGGGAAGTCAAGTATCACAACAGTGTCTGAACCCTGGGAAGCAAAATGCTACTTGGTAGCAGAGCCAATGCAGCAATACAGGAGCAGAGTGCTGGAAGCAGAATTACGGGACAACTGGGACTAAGTCACTTCTTTCTGAAAATTTTCTCTCTGAAGCTCTTTGGGTTTGTTTTATAGATAAAATCAGAAGTGGTCTAAACTCAAGACTAAGGGGGAAATGCTGAATTTCAGACATTGTTCTTGCACTCTTTCCTTGTGGCTACAGGTAAAATGTTTTGTTTCCGGCTGTAAAACAGGCCAGGCACTTACTTCCCCTCCTCGGAGAAATAGTGTGGGCATTAGTTTCCATTTACGAAATATTTTAATGTGCTGTCGTTCGTCATGGTTCAGAATGGACTTTAACTGTAGAGATTTTTCTCTGTGGCTCAGAAAAGACCACACCTACCACATTGCTCTCAGCTTTCTGCATTTGAATTGCCAGAAGAAAGCTAACAAATTGGCATGAGCTTAGAGGAGAGCAACCCAAACAACTCAGGGACTGGCTGGAGGGGTTAAATTAATAATGCAAGATTAAAAGAGATAAGTACATGTAGTTTGGTGAAAGCTGTTCCCCTAGAGTTAATTATGCCGTATTATTTTAAAGATGTAAATGTTGAAGGATTTGCTTAGCGTGCTCCAGAGAGGTAATTGGCAGAGAAGAGGGGAAGCAAAAAGGAACTTCAAGTTGAATACCAAGGGAGAAGAATTTCCTGACGGTGGATCTGTTGCTCAGGGAAGTGGTGAAAGCCCCACTGTTTGAAACATGACAGTCTCCTAGATGAGGAAGAAGTCCTGAACTGAGATAAAGCTGAAACCCAGTGAGTCTTGTCTCTTTGAATTACTGTAATTTGAGAGACTCAGATGCCGTTATTGATACAGCAGTAATGCCCGGGAGCTCAAATCAGAGATGCCTGCTGTAGAAACACACGAGCGAGCTTTCCCTATCGGTTACAAAATCTGGAGAGCAGTGTGGTTCTAGACTGACTCAGAAGCTGGTATTGAAGGGCCAGCACTGGCGTGGATGTTCTGCCCTTTTCTGTTCCTATGCCAGCAGGGGCACGAGGGCAGCTTGCTGGCAAGACCAACACATCTAGCACAGCAGAGTTGCCCTTGGAGTACCCGAGAGGGCAGAGGCAAACATCTCCTACGGACTCATCCTCAATGCACAGACTGCACTAGTGTGCAGCTTTACAGTTCGCAACACAAAAAACAATACTGTCCCAGGCTTCCAAGATCCTCCTGATCTCTGATTGTAAGAGCAACTGTTGGAAGGCTCAGAAACTGCAGAGGAAACATAAGTAGGAAAACTCAAGGAAAATTTGTTTGACTTCTCCATTAATTATGAACATCTTTTCCCCTTCTTAACTGTTTTTGTTTCTCTGAGATTCCAGGTTTTCCTGTGCTGCAGCATATACCAGACCTGACCTGAATATTTCAGGAAGGATAGCTGTGGTGCCCTGGAGTTTCCTTGCAGGCAAATTTACCCTGGTAGTCCTAGCAGGGTGTATTAAGCCATGTTTAGTGCTGTGCTATCGCAATTACTGTGCTTCCAGTGATTAGGCTAACTTGTTTAGACTTATCACAAGCATCTCTACAACGCTCAGCAGTCAACTAAGCATTTTTCCCAGAAAACGGCATCAGCAAAAACAACAGCAGTAGTTGGTATTTCTGCCAGTTAAATAAGATGGAGACCTTAAATCAAAACACTCTGATCTGTGCAGTTTATTTAGATCAGGCAAATCCCAAACTCTGGTCTGTAGAGTTAAGGAAGAAGTCAACCTTGATCACGGCTTTTAACTTGCCAGGCGCTGGGTTTGATCAGAGAACCGGATCAAATGTCCGTTGTAAACAGAACAGTACATTCGAAACCACATGTGAGAAATTATAGCTATGAAGCCTTAATCATGTTGCATGGGAAATGCCTACGTTATTAGTTTAGCTAGGAGCATTTAAATTCCTGAAGAAAGTCTGAAGCTAGGACTTTAACGCAAAATCCTGTGTTCCTCTTACATCTATGATTATAAGCGTACGTGAGACCTTCTAAATAATGCTTCTGCCCAGCTTCATTACCTATGCTGATGAACCCCGCAGAATTTTATTCCCAACCTGTAATACAATGATAGTCCAGGAATGAGAGTCCAGTTCCATCCCGTTCCCCTGGCATCCTTTCATTGGTTATCTCCAGCTTTCTGCCATGCCAAGCTTCAGCCATAGCACAACAACTCTTAACGTCTTGGTCCGTGATTTGTGTTTAGCAGCGCTTTGCATTTACAACGGTGCGTGAAGCTTTAGGGCGTCTCGGGTGGAGGGTCTGCAAAGGGAGCTAAAATCCCGAGAGATGCAGGTAAGGAATTTCAACCTTTTCATGTCGTCTTTTTTTCAGCGTGTTTCTGTTTTGGGGTTATTAACTTAGGGATAACTAGATTTTAGGAAGCAATCCCAGTGGAATGAAAACAGTGAAATTGTTAGTATTGCTGAAACCCTGCTGTTCCCGCGCTGGGTAACTCCAATACGTGAACACTTATAGGCAGCAATTTTATCAGGATGTGTGCTGTTAAGCAATTAACTAAATGTGAAAAAAGATGTGGTCTGGCGTTGAGTGCATTTGCTCTACTCTTTCAAACTAAAAATAATTAAAAAAAAAAAAAAGCATGCCATGTAAAAGCTTCCAGACTACTGCTGTCAGTATTCTGGTTAATTAAATGATTGGAAATTTGAAAAGCTGTAATACTTCTGCTTTTGCTGAATTCTTCACTGCAGAATCGATTCTTACCAGGAGAAAGTCTGGTGTAGGCCCTACGCGAATTAAAGCCAAGGTGATGATTCTATTCCCAGGACCAGTTCTGGAAGTCGGAGCAGACTCACTGATTTGTCCAGGCTGTTTTAGCTTTCCTTATCCGCTCCCTGCTGTCTGTACATCAGAATGTGCTCTCTGCATCCCGTCACTAACACTGCTCCAAAGAGAAATGCCGTGATAATAAGTAGTAACTTGACTGTCCCATTCATTAGACATACTGTGACTTAATGATAGCATTAATTGAATTGGCTGAGTAAGTGCTCTTTGGGCAGGATGCCAGCGTTTCTGGGAGTCTGTGTAACAGACGTGCTTCTGAGGAAGTGAACGAGGTACGAATCCGTCTTACAGTAGGCACCGATTTGGTGTCTGTTCCCGTGGTTCCCATCGACTTACGGCTCTGAATGGTTATGTATAAAAGCATATGGCTGCCTGTAGTCTGATGCTCGCGAGTGCTGGGGTGGGTTTTTTTGTCACAGTGATGATGCCTGGACCTAGCACTTTTCCGATGGTATTCCCTGCCCTGGAAGCATGTTCACCACCAACCATGCTCTTTCTTCTCGTTTCCTGATCGATGCTGGCCTTGGACCGGAGAGGTCAGCACTCTTTCCTCTACCTCTTTCTTTACCTTCTGCCCTCTTCAGGTCTCTGGCATAAGGGAAATCGGAAGGCAGGATAACTATTTTGTTGTCTTTCAGGGATTCCTAGCAGCAGGTTTGCTATTTTTCCTTTCCATTTTCTAGTCCTGTGCATTGTTCCCTGCTCCTCATCAGCGCTTCTGTTCGGGAGTACTGCACCGCTTCAGATACGGGGCGCAGCTGCCTGTGAGGCTCCTGCCGCATCGATAACAGCAGCGTAAACTACGATAGTTACCGTGCTGGTATTGTCATCGTTAATGCTAAGAGAGAACTCCTCCTGATCCGTGCTAATGCACAGTCCATGTGTGTTACCAAAATCTGAATTCTTTCATTATTTAACCATTATTTTTGCACAAATACAGGTATATATAATAGAGGCCATTTCAATTATTTACTGCTTCAGTTGGTTAGATGTTCCTTCCTTGCCCTTAACTAAAAACCTTGTATAGAGGCAACAAGTGTGTGTGTATGTAGGTAGAGAGACAAGGTGGGGGGTCTCTTTAGGTATCCTGTTATGTTCTGAACATGGACATATATTTTTTTTTTTCCCCCTTTTTTTTTTCCTCCCCCTCTGTCAAGTTTTGAGCTTCAGCAAGCTGCTTCTAACTACTAACGTCTGTCTCGGGGTGGGGAAAGAGATGCAGGAAGGAATACTCCAAGGAGTACAGTAGCATTTCTGCATTCAGTAAGTTAGTCATCAGCTCCTTCAGCTGTAACACACACACAAAAAAATGAATGGTCTGTAAAGGAGCAGTAAATCTGAGAAAGCAAGTTGGGCTGTTAGTGTAGTGATCGCATAGCAGATTGTAACTGCAGTTCACCTAGTGTTCTCATTAGAAGGATCTCAAAGCGCTTCAGTGCTTTGAAGTAGTGAGATGTTTATTGCCTCTACTTTACAAATGAAGACACGAAGAGCCAGACAAAGCTGGATCTTGAATTTCTTGATTCACAACAGCCGTTTACTGTTTCCAGTGTGAGATGCTGTATGGAAGGAGTTTTGAAAATTCAGCAAGCAGTGATCGGGTGGGAGATGAAACTGTGTCTGAGGTGGTGGTGAAGGCCAAGATCTCTTGCTGCTTAATTTGTTCTTTGAACCTCAATGTCGTCTTAACTTGTCTTCAAAGTCAAATTCCCCTCTACCCCCAGTCAGCACTTGCTTACTGTAACTGGACAGGGGCTGTTTTGAACTTCTTGAAATCTCTCCCTTGAATCTGCCCTGATGGTGATCCCAGTCAGCTATCAGGGTTTTGTTCTAGTGCTTTGGTCTTTTACAAACCACGACCTGGGGGCCATTTCCCCACCTCATTTTCCCACCTCTACCTTTGAACCCTTGAGAATATTCTTTCTGTCTCCACCACTCCCAAAATAAGCACTTTTTTCTTTTCCTGTTTTAAACGTGACAGATACATGTCTATTTACTTTAACTCATTAAGGAGCATAAAGTAGTGATTTAATTGCTCTCTCCTGAGTATTTCTTGGGAAGGCAGGTAGCTGTAGGAAGAGCAGCACTAATAGTTGCCTTTTAAATCAAATTGCTTTAACGTATGGTGTGTATGCGGTCAGTATCTCCATTAATTTTTGGTCTCATTTTTGAGTTGCCCTTACAACCTCTATGACTATTGCTGGGAGCGAGCCAAGAGACGCAATGGCTATAAGGAGTAGAAAAGCACATCTTCCACGTAATTGCGATCATGTTTGAGGTCTGCTTGCACTGCAGAATTTAGCTTTCTGCTTCTCTGCATTCCTCCGTTGTTACCACCTGGGTTTCAGAACTGTGCAGGAGCTGTGCTGGGCTCAGGCTTTGGTTCAAGTCTCATCTTGAACACACACTCTGTCTTTTTTCTTTTTTTTCCTTCCCTTTGTGTTTGCTCAGACTAAAAGCTTTGGTTACAAATCTCAGTGAACAAGTCCTTTGAGCTACGCCAATCGTTTCTGAAAGCTAATTATTGTGTGTTAGTAAATGAACCAGGCAGAAAGAATGTTAAATATATCAGACTTGCAGCAACAAGCCTCCTGTCAAAAGGAAAAATATGAACCTCTCCCTGGCTGATGAGATAGCAGCAGTTACAGCCACCAGCTGGTGGGAAGGTGAGAAACAGTAAACCAGGAACAGGAATAGAGTTGGAGGTGTTATACAACGAGCTGCTTCACGTAGAAAAGAGTTTCTGAAAAGCAGAGACCAAGACTGTTTCCCGTACCACACACGTGGTTGTCTCTGCTGGTACTGTATGTAAGGAAAGTATCTTTTATTTTCTTTTCTTCTTTTTTTTTCTTTTTTTTTTTTCCTCTTTTCACCTCACCCTGTCCAGACTAGGTAAATGCTGAAGTGGAACAGGAATTTGAATGCTGACTCAGAGGCATCAGCACGTATTCTGTCCTGGTTGGTTTGATTCCTGCTTTTCCAGCCATAGCAGGATTTCTGCATATGAAGTTTCAGGCTCTCAAATGCATCCACTTGCCCAGAGGGGAATAATGAAATCCAGAACGTGGCAATTCAAAACATTCCTGATCCCAAACCAATCCCCTGAGTCACTTGGTGCAAGGGACACCATTTAAGAGTGAGCTCAGTTCAAAACAAACCTGGAGTTCATTATCAATTTCAGCTGATTTAATCTCACAGCCCTTTTATTATTACTTTATGGGAGTCTTTGAGGTGAAAGTTGTTGTATCTTCCGCTGCAGAGTCAAAGTGCCTCACGTCAGCGATGCGCAGCATAGCCTGCTCGTGTTTGCCTGACCAGCTCCTGGACTTTGCTGTCCAAAAACGAAGCTCCTGCTAAAAGCAGGGCATGGTCAAACGGTTTGCCTCGAGTCAGTGATCTCCTTATGCCTTGCTGTATTTATCTGTAAAATGGATGTGATAAACTATGAAGTGCGGATTTTTAGATTAAATACACCCCGTCCTCCTTTTTTCCCTGCATCTGTAACGTGCCACGTGAGGTGGCTGCTGTGTTAAGCAGATACCACGCCAAGGTAACAGATGCTGAGAAAGTATCAGGTATCTACAAAGTTCTTTCTTCTCAAAGAGCCAGGCCCTGTAAGAGTATAGCAGATAGAGAATCAATCCTGTGCTGTACTGCATAATTAATTATAACTTTATATGGCAGAGAGAGAAACAGAGTAATGCTGGCTGGCTGTGTTAATGGTAGTAAATGGATCTGTTTACTGAGGATCTGTGTCACAGTTCAAAGTTGTTGGGTTTCTTTTTAATCTTTCCACTGGTTTATCGTTTCATCCAGACTTTTCCATTAATTAATTATGTGGTAATTAATCCTTGTTGCTGTTCATATATCTGTTCCATCTGAGTAAATTTGTCTTACCTAGGTGACTAAGAACAAAGGCATTTATGAACTCCTGTTGGTGCAGAAAGTGACCCCAGCTGAACTGTGCTTTTAATCCTGTGGGTATCGGTCACATCTGCTCCTGTGAAGTACATATACCTCTGTTTCAGAATAATACGTCTTTATGTTTACGTGCGTGCTGTGAGTTTTTCAGTGCATGCCTTATACAGCCTGGCTGGGGTATTCTTAGCGTCAGCGAGAAGTGGGCGCTGTGGATGCGGCGCACCACTGACCCTGTGGCCGGAGAGACAGCGGCGAGGTAGGGGTCCCTCCGGCAGGCTCGCCCGCAGTGTAGGCTCCGGAAGAAAGAGGGGGCCGAGCTCTCCTTTCCGCTGGCACTGGATGTTCTTCCCAGCTAGGAGTTTGTGCCAGATGCCTATGCGTGTGGTGAGATGCGGTCTGCTGATACGGAGTGATTCTTGCGCGTGAGCAGCAAGTGACACACCTTGTACGTGGGAGCTTTGTTCCTGAGCTGTGGGCCTACAAATCTGGGGGTTGGGAGCTATCGTGGTAGGTGGATTAGGTCGGCTTTTGAGAACGTGGCCTCTCTTTGCTAAGACCGCGGGCAGTGAATGTCTTCTAGACAGTGAATGTCTTTTACAGACACACCATGATTTTCTTGAAATGGGACGACGGCTAAAATACGGAACTGTTTCACTGACAAGCTACAAAACTGTGCGTGTTTTCCTCTTGTAACCTAAGGATGTCATTTAATCTTGGAGACTCTCCAGCTGCACAGTAATCGTGAAAGCTCAAGCGAGAGTTTTATTTTCGACACAGAGGGGAGGTGTGTGTATTATTCATGATGCAAAATGTAATGCAGTGAGCAGGTATTTGTGTTTTCAGGTCAGTTATTTGCCTCTAAAAAAACCTGGCAAGTAACAGGATGGGTTCTCTCCCCCCCCTCTCTGCTGATTACACTTTATCCTCTTTCCTCATACTCTTCTTAGCTAGTCTTAATTCTCTACAGAAATGCTTCACCGAACATGTCAGAGGTTTAGTGTTCTGGTGCTCTCTGCATGGGCTCAGACGTTTTAAGCAGTTGCTGTAGAAGACCTATAAATTAATTTACTAAATATTAATAATCTTATCTTAAGCTGTCCTGCTTTATCAAAAATGAAGACACGGGAATTGTAAAGAACAGTTCTCGGTGAAAATTTGAACATGAATCCTAAATTGCTTCTAAGGATATCTGAGTTTTGATTGTTTCCTAGTGCAAATGCTGCATAGTCAAATTTCGATCTGATTTAAAACCCCGGCAAGCCTTTGATGTCAGTGAGGTTATGCAAGGCTGGCTTTGCAAGCCTCTCGCCATTTCCTCCTGCGAATACAACCCAGACTCTCAGTCTCTTCAAGATGAGCAAATGGTTCACTGGGAAATTCACTTGGTTTCACCAAGGTTTTCCCAAGTTGTGATGTGTAAGTAAGGCAGGAATGAATATAGGCCGTCAAAAGCAAGTTTGATGGATCGACCTGGCAACAGCTGGCCTAGGAGCGTAGCGGCGCTGGCGGAATGCCCAATGCAAGAAAGGAGGGTATACGTGCATATACTTCTGTTTCCCCATTTAACAGTGAGGTAGGGGGATTCTCCCAGTTTTGAGAGGAAAGAAAAAGGGATGCTTAGCTTATCCTTATTTTGGCTGGCCGGTGACAGTTACCAAACTGCATTGCGCGTTATTACTGGTGTTTGACTAAAGTAAAAGATCTGGAGGCTGCTGAAGCTTTACTAAGCCTGTCTGCAGATAATGACATGTACTGCATAGCTCAACTAGTCTGCGTGCTTTCTTGCAAAGCCTTTCATCNAGTGAATGTCTTCTAGACAGTGAATGTCTTTTACAGACACACCATGATTTTCTTGAAATGGGACGACGGCTAAAATACGGAACTGTTTCACTGACAAGCTACAAAACTGTGCGTGTTTTCCTCTTGTAACCTAAGGATGTCATTTAATCTTGGAGACTCTCCAGCTGCACAGTAATCGTGAAAGCTCAAGCGAGAGTTTTATTTTCGACACAGAGGGGAGGTGTGTGTATTATTCATGATGCAAAATGTAATGCAGTGAGCAGGTATTTGTGTTTTCAGGTCAGTTATTTGCCTCTAAAAAAACCTGGCAAGTAACAGGATGGGTTCCCTCCCCCCCTCTCTGCTGATTACACTTTATCCTCTTTCCTCATACTCTTCTTAGCTAGTCTTAATTCTCTACAGAAATGCTTCACCGAACATGTCAGAGGTTTAGTATTCTGGTGCTCTCTGCATGGGCTCAGACGTTTTAAGCAGTTGCTGTAGAAGACCTATAAATTAATTTACTAAATATTAATAATCTTATCTTAAACTGTCCTGCTTTATCAAAAATGAAGACACGGGAATTGTAAAGAACAGTTCTCGGTGAAAATTTGAACATGAATCCTAAATTGCTTCTAAGGATATCTGAGTTTTGATTGTTTCCTAGTGCAAATGCTGCATAGTCAAATTTCGATCTGATTTAAAACCCCGGCAAGCCTTTGATGTCAGTGAGGTTATGCAAGGCTGGCTTTGCAAGCCTCTCGCCATTTCCTCCTGCGAATACAACCCAGACTCTCAGTCTCTTCAAGATGAGCAAATGGTTCACTGGGAAATTCACTTGGTTTCACCAAGGTTTTCCCAAGTTGTGATGTGTAAGTAAGGCAGGAATGAATATAGGCCGTCAAAAGCAAGTTTGATGGATCGACCTGGCAACAGCTGGCCTAGGAGCGTAGCGGCGCTGGCGGAATGCCCAATGCAAGAAAGGAGGGTATACGTGCATATACTTCTGTTTCCCCATTTAACAGTGAGGTAGGGGGATTCTCCCAGTTTTGAGAGGAAAGAAAAAGGGATGCTTAGCTTATCCTTATTTTGGCTGGCCGGTGACAGTTACCAAACTGCATTGCGCGTTATTACTGGTGTTTGACTAAAGTAAAAGATCTGGAGGCTGCTGAAGCTTTACTAAGCCTGTCTGCAGATAATGACATGTACTGCATAGCTCAACTAGTCTGCGTGCTTTCTTGCAAAGCCTTTCATCTGCCAGAATAGTGTCTGAGTCTTAGTCTCTTTTTGCTCATGCTGATGTTGGGACATAAGCTGCAAAAGTCAGTGGCGTCGCAGCATCCTGGTGTACGCAAGAGGAGGAACAGGCCTTTTGTTCCTTTGTTACACGCGAGAGTCTTCTCTTCTCAGCATTGCCGCCTGGGTAGCCCTCTTGTTGCAGCGGGCTGTCTTCAATGCGGGGATTCAGTGCAATTAATGGGGCTGCTTAAATATGTCCGTGGTTCCATTCGGGATAGTTCAGGCAGAATGTTTAATAGCCCGGTGTGCTCTGATGTTACCGTGGAGAAGGGTGGCAACTCTTTAAAAGATGAGCTGTTATGCACTGGAAGCCGGACCAGCCCATCATAAGCTTTCTACCAAGTCCAAAGCTCACCCCTGGGCATTGTTTCTAAGTATTAAGACCCACAGTGCAAGACACTGCATTTTCTGTCTGAAAGAGCTTTCGGTCTGAGAGAGCTCTGACTAGCAGCTATGAGAGCCGTGGAAGAAGAAATAAGTACAAAAGGTGGATGGAGATGGCCTAAGGAGAGGAGAAGAGGGGGCTGCACGTACGGCGATGTGGAATTACGGCTGCTCAGTTCGGCAGAACAACTCGGCTAGCCATTGTCCGTAGGAATTGGTCCTGCCTTTTCCCTGGCTGTGTCCCTGGCAGATGAGTGCCCCTTGACCTGCCGGTGCTTGTAGTCACAAAGCATGGTCAGTACCGTGCATCCAACTCGAGCTTGTGCCACAACCTCTCACAGGGAAAGATAGGACTGCTGGAAAGAGCGTAACAATTTGGGGTGTGTTTGCTTTTGTAGCTTCTAGACGTGGCCTTTCCTGTAGGTCTCCCATGACTCTTGAATGCTCAGATAAGGGAGCCCGGGGGCTGATGATCACACTAGCCTTATAGTAGGGGCTAACAGTGGTAGAGTGTGTATGTGGTTTTGCTTGTAAAAAGAATTGGAGCACGTTTTTAAGGAGCATATTTCCTTTCTGCCTCCCCTCGGTGCGTACACATGTTATTTCAGAGGACGCTGTGCAACGATGCTGGTTCATAGAAATTGTGGAGTATGCTGTATCCTAAAAACTGCTTCTCAGTCTCATGCATCTGTGCATGTATACACTCTCGTAACTCAGAAGGGCTGTTCTTATAGATTCCACAATGAGATTTATTTTCTGGGACTTACTGGAAACATTGCCAGAGAAAACTCATAGCTAGTGACCCAGCTATGTTGTGTTTTTCTGTCTGTTTTTTATTATGCTTGTGGTTTTCACAAGATTTGCTTCAGCTGTGATTTATTTTAATCTTCTGCTCTGGCATTTACTGTTTAAGCTTGCATATTCCTTGCGCTTTGGTGAGCGTTACTACTTTTCTGTTCTCGGAGTTGTGGGATTATTTTTAGGTGACATCCAGGCCTCTGTCTTTCCTCTGAATGCACGGCACCGGTTGTCCAGATCTCGGTTAGAGCTGGGTTCTGAGTTGTCTTGGCATCTCCTGCTTGACTTGGAGTTCTTAATGCCTTTTTCTGTTACGGTTGCTTTTCTGAACCTGAAAAAGCACTAAAATTGGATTTTAGTCTTCTAAAAGAAAGAAGAGTCTTTTAGCTTTGAACAATGTTTCATATACTGATCGCACACTGATTTTAACATTTAATAGTTGAAAGCTAAAGAGAATTTGGGAGAGAGAATGCCATTTGAGGCTGTTGAAAGGATTAGCTTGGGTAAAGGCTGAAAACAACAAATACTTTGGGCTAAAGCTGCCCCATAAATGCCAAATGGCACAAGTGATGTATCCGTCCTAATTCTCGCGTATCAGTGCCGTATCTGAACGCCCACAGCGGGATCTGTAAACGCTGCAGGTTGCGTGCAGAGGTGTGGTTTTTACGGGTTTCAGCTGAAGGGACAACCCGCGCCGAGCAGGGTGGTGATGGCTCGAGCTTCCGAAGACGAGCAAAGGGCTGAGTCAGTTGGGCTGACAAAAGATGCTCTTCCAGGCAGGTGGAAGTCCTACTCTGAAGGAGACTTTTTCCACAGAAAATATTAAGAAAAATCATAGAATCATAGAATGGTAGGGGTTGGAAGGGACCTCTAGAGATCATCTAGTCCAACCCCCCTGCTAAAGCAGGTTAGCCTAGAGCAGGTTGCACAGGAATGCATCCAGGCGGGTTTTGAATATCTCCAGAGAAGGAGACTCCACAACCTCTCTGGGCAGCCTGTTCCAGTGCTCTGTCACCCTCACAGTAAAGAAGTTCCTCCTCATGTTCAGGTGGAACTTCCTGTGTTCCAGTTTGTGCCCATTGCCCCTTGTCCTGTCGCTGGGCACCACTGAGAAGAGTCTGACCCCATCCTCTTGACACCCACCCTTTAGATATTTATAAGCATTAATCAGATCTCCTCTCAGCCTTCTCTTTTCCAGGCTGAACAGACCCAGCTCTCTCAGCCTTTCCTCATAAGACAGATGCTCCACTCCCCTAATCAACTTTGTGGCCCTCCGCTGGACTCTCTCCAGTAGTTCCCTGTCTCTCTTGAACTGGGGAGCCCAGAACTGGACACAGTACTCCAGATGCGGCCTCACCAGGGCAGAGTAGAGGGGGAGGATCACCTCCCTCGACCTGCTGGCCACACTCTTCTTAATGCACCCCAGGATGCCATTGGCCTTCCTGGCCGCAAGGGCACACTGCTGGCTCATGGTGAGCCTGTTGTCCACCAGCACTCCCAGGTCCTTCTCCGCAGAGCTGCTCTCCAGCAAGTCAACCCCCAGCCTGTACTGGCACATGGGGTTGTTCCTCCCCAGGTGCAAGACCCTACACTTGCCCTTGTTGAACTTCATCAGGTTCCTCTCCGCCCAAAATCCTTAGTCCTGTCTTCTCCAGGGACTTTGTTTGGTGAAAGATAGCTAGAACACTGGTAATTTTAGTTGGAGTGTTTGGAAGTTTAATTAATGTGGTAAATAACAGTTTGCAGGTAACAGGTGGCATTCAAAGGCATCTGAGAAGATCTTCAAATCTTTTTTGTTGAATTCATTATGTGCAAGTTCTGGAGCGTGTTTTCAGCAGAGAGGTTGTGGGGTGAAGTAGGAGCAAAAGTTTTCTCTGTACATTCGAGGTGGTTCTGTTCTCAGAGATAGATAAAATGGGACTGCTACAGAGCCCAGGATGTCTTTCAATTTTTGCTGTTCATTGCATCACTTAGGGCTTCCACTTTGTCTGTACTGTGGGCCTTTTCTGTCTCTCAATCGGTGAGCTCAGCGCTGTTGCCTACACGACCTGCAGTCCAACCCTGCGTGTATTGTTTGGGCAGGAACTTCTCCTTTGATTACCGTATGATTCACAGTCTTGCTGTCATACCAGCTTATGTCAAATGTGTCCTGCTCCCACGCCCACAGAACTCGCATAAATCCTCTACTTTGCTTACACTTATTTTGTTTCTTTTGTAGTAAAAAGGGTGGCCGGAAACCTCGGTTGTGGAAAGCAAGTGTGGTCAACTGTGACGAGATTTTCTGTCTTTCCTTCCTCTAGTCCTCCGTGTGTGTGTACATACAGAGCACAGCCTTGGTTTTCCTTCCTAAGCCGGGGTCCGGTTACACGATATCCCTGCTCCATTCCTTCTCTTCCTCGGCTGCTAACACAAACCCAGTTAGCAATACAAGCCTCGTGCGTGTTCTGTACCTTCCTGCAGTCTCCTCTACGAAACTTGCGCAAAAGGTGCCAGCCCTTCTGCCAGCGCTTTAAAAGCACCCAGGCTGGCCCTGCCGTGCTAAGCAGGCTGATGTTACCTTAGTGGCTTAGTCCGACTGTTGTTTTAAGCGCGCTATGCTATTCTTGTATCCAAGCTTAACAGTTTTATCCTCAGTCATTCCTGTGTAGCAGGGAAGGGGCAGTGTGTCACGGAAATGAAACGTTAAGGTTGTCTGCCGTGGCCTCTTATCTTGGGCTTTGAGCTTGTGCATATTGCCTGCTTGTCGGAGAGGACCCTGCTTCTTATTTTCAGTGAGCCAGCTGGCAGTCGTTCAGGGCAACTTTGAACTGAAGCTGTAGCCCCGGGCATGGTATTGGTGCAACTGGCACAAGACACCTGGCCAGGGACTGTGAGGCTTTTACTGGAGCTGCTCTGGGTCCGGCCACCATCACTTGTCGAAGGTCCAAGGGGAGACTAACCTCCGTGTCCGACCGCTGCTTCTTGACTGAGCATCAAACGTAGAGAAACCAACCCAAACCCTTGCACAGCAGGGTGCCGTACCAGCAGCGCACCCAGCGTGGGCTGTAGTCTGCCTCGTCAGCCAGGGAGCTGGCACCCATCGTGAGATCCAGGTTTAGATGTCTGATTATAGACTTCAGGATAGGGCTCAAGTACAGATACACTGGTGGCCTGATGTCAATTCCCACTGAAATGCGATGGTTTTATTATTTCCAATGAAACTCTGTGTAATCATTTAAACCATTGTATTGTGTGCAAGGCTCTGCCCTAAGCAGAATAGCAGAGAAGCTAAGTGTCAGGCAGAAAAATGTGACTGGTAAACCACACAAACTGGAAAATACTTAGAGTGTGAATAACACTTGCCCTCCCCTTTCCATGAGGCTTCAGTTTGATGCAATCTAATAAGCAAAACACAGCAAGCACTTTTTTGGTAGGAGGCTGTTTCCCCCCGATGCTTTAGTAGCTGTAAGGCTTTGTTAGCCCTCTAATTTGGTATTACCAGACTCCCAGGTAGGCTTTTGTTGCCTTAAACTTGAAGGGAACCACTGTCACCCCGGGTTTCATTTTTCGGAAGAGGTAGAGAGATCTCCAAGAAACTGTTTCACTTTTAGTTGCTGCCTTAATAGTTCTGAACCTTGCAACGCTGCACGGTTCGGTTGGTGTGAGACCGTATGAGAACACGACCTGGATTTCCTTGGCCAGCATGAAGCAGAAGATAGCCCTGTGAAGCTGATGAAAAATTACTTGGAGTTGAGTGGTATCAAGCGGAAGACAGTGCTGTGACGCTTGCACTGCTTGCGAATGGGATCCTGGGAAAGCGGCAGGTTAAAAGCAAAGACTCCAAACTTAAAGCATCGGGAAAGAGAGACTGGTGTTCCCTGTGCCAAACAGAGCAAGTTCGACATTTCTTCTCCTAAATGTTTGCTGTGACAAGAGAAACCAGTGATTGTGTGAAGCTGCGGGAGGTCAGAGTTACAGTTTCGTAAGCAGCTCTGTTTTTTCATGATTTCACATAAAATGGATCTCTTTCTTCTATTGTATGCAAGTGATCTTTAAAATACTATTATTATTTTGGAGCACTGCAAATGTCAAAATGACAGCACGGGCTACCTCCTTGCCATTCCCTCAGCCCTTGCTTCCAGTGGCAAGGGCTACAGCTAGTGCCTCAGGTCTTCTGTTTTGTTGTTTGTTCTTAGTTTTAAACAGATAGCTATCCAGACATTTTACGTGGCACGATCAGCTGGCTGCAATGATAGGCCGTGAAACAAATAAATAATTAAAACCGAGTTATTTTAGGCTAGTTTGTCGGGTGTGATTTATGGGCTTTCCAAAATCGCTCTGCTTCCATCGTGCAGGATGGGACATCAGACAGATGATGATGAAGAATAAAAAGGACAAGGCATGTTTATTTTTTGTTTTTAAAAAATAGACTATGCAGCAGCAATTGCGTTCTGGTTGGTGGGGAGAATGTATGAATGTTGAAAAGAGATTAAAGAGGCATTAGGGTGAGCCAAGATGTTACGCTTTTTAAAAGAGCAGGGAGGGGAAATTCATCCGTTTCACAGTCTGGCTGTGAGCCTGCCAACCCTCAGTCGTGGCCTTGTGAAAGGGAGCAGAGGAGCTGAACTGACCTTTTACTTGCCTTTTATTTTTGGAAGGAGTTGGTTTGGAATAGAATTTTAAAAAAATTAAAAATTAGGCTCTCTTACATGACGGAATAAGCCGTTTTTCTTTGGCTAGTATTTGAGAAAGGGCTGCTCTGCCTGTCACAAACTTGGATGCAATTCAGGTTTGCTGTGCCAGAGCCCCCCAAGGGGATGGAGCGGCAGGTCCCAACAGGGGTGGTGTCTTTAACGTCAGCTGAAGATGAAGTTGCGCAGGACCAGGCAGGGAACGTGGAAGGCTGCAAAGAAAGAAATAACTTCCATTTAAAGATGACATCTTAAGTCACTAACAAAGTAATGCGGAGAATGGTAAGGGCAATTTAGTAGGGGTTGGTTCCGTGCAAGAGGTGACGGTAGAGCACGTGCACGTAGCTCAGTCATCTGAATAGCTGTTGATACAGTCCAGTCAGGCAGTGCTGGGGAAGGGCCTTTTCCTCCCGTAAGAAGTTAAATGGATCACATGCTCCGGCTGGAAGCCACATGGATTCGTTACTCACTGCAGAATTATGGTAAACTGACCTCTCCGGAGGCTCTGCTCTCTGAGCACCCGCAGGAACCTGTTCTCCTGTGGGACATGCTCTGGCTCTTGCTGCATCCACCGCTGGCCCTTCTGCTCCCAGGGTACTCGTTTCCCTCTCCCTGTTTTGCCTGGCTCATCCCGTGTATAAATCTGAAACGGAAAAAGTCTTTGGTCAGAGAGAAGCTGTGCTGCAGAAACGAGCCTTACACGTAAAGCATATCTTCAGTCTCCCATACTGAAAATGCAAATACGTAATAAAAATGCCCATATTATTCCCCAGTTCCTATGTGTGGAAAAGGAGGCACGGAGTAAAATGTCCCAAAGACCCTGAGCAAAAGACCCGACTGGGGCTATAATCCGAGAAGTGTAATGCTCTGTTTCTGTGTCTGTAACCACATCCTTCGGTAGTCTACCTTGTGACAGACCAAGCCTCACGCTCATCTCTTGCTGCAAGACTCAAAGTTTCGAACAAAGTGAAGCTTTGTATGAAGCACAAAGTGAAGATGGCTGGTGAAGCTGGGTGTCTTTTAGTCTAACCACAACAGATTGATTTACTTCCCTCCCCCCCCCCCCCCCCCCCCCCCCCCCCCCCCCCCCCCCCCCCCCCCCCCCCCCCCCCCCCCCCCCCCCCCCCCCCCCCCCCCCCCCCCCCCC